>CM046345.1:16899127-17499127 GCA_025403435.1 Artocarpus heterophyllus | reverse complement strand
GTTTTGTAATTATGTTTATGTTTAAAGTTCAAATGATATGAATGTATGAATGTAACATCTGTGACGTCCGTAAGGGGGGGCGTTACACGATGAGTGTGAAAAGAGCTTTCAAGAATTAAAGAAAAGGCTGACTACAACTCTAGTTTTGGCTATTTCGGAAGGGAGTGAAGGATTTGTCATTTATAGTGATGCCTCTAAAATGGGCCTAGGTGTAGTATTGATGCAGAATGATAGGGTGATTGCTTATGCCTCGAGACAACTGAAGGATTACGAGAAGAATTACCCTACTCATGACCTCAAGTTGGCAGCCATTGTTTTTGCATTAAAGATTTGGAGACATTACTTGTACGGAGTTCAATGTAAGATCTACACCGATCATCAAAGTTTAAAGTACGTTTTCACTCAGAAGGATCTGAACATGAGGCAACGGAGATGGTTAGAACTAGTGAAAGATTATGATTGTGAAATCTTGTACCATGCAGGAAAGGCAATTCGGGTGGTTGATGCTCTGAGTAGGAAGACTATTGTAACACTGATGTCATTGCAAGTGATATCCCAGCCTTTAAGGAAAGAAATTCTAGACTTCAGTTTGGAACTTATATCAGGATAGCTTTCAGCATTGACTCTTGCTCCATCATTATCTAATAAGATTCGAGCCAAACAAGATAAAGATACAAGTCTAGCAAGGATCAAGCGGGAAATCAGGGAAGGAAGATGTAAGGAGTTTTGAGTTGCTGATGATGGAACTCTATATCTTAAGAACCGCTTATGTGTTCCTAATGTCGATGATTTAAAGGAAAGGATCTTAGTAGAAATCCATAATACTCCTTATTCAATCCATCCAGGTGCGAAAAAGATGTACAATGATTTAAGGGACTGCTATTGGTGGTTCGGAATAAAGCATGATGTTGCTAAGTATGTAAAGAAATGTTTAACTTGTCAGCAAGTTAAACTGAACACCAAAGACCCGGAAACAATTTGCATTCAATTCAGATACCTGAGTGGAAGTGGGAGGAGATTGCGATGGATTTTATCACAGGTTTGCCAAGAACTATGAATGGATATGATGCCATTTGGGTTGTTATTGATAGATTGACAAAGACGGCACACTTCATTCCCATTAAGATCAGCTACTCTATGGAGCGATTGGCTAAACTTTATGTCAAGGAGATAATGAGGCTTCATGGAATTCCTAAGTCTATCATCTCTGATAGTGACGGTAGGTTCACTTCCAATTTTTGGAAAAGTATACAGACCACAATGGGTACGAAGTTGTACTTTAGCACAGCTTTTCACCCTCAAACTGATGGTCAAACGGAGAGAATGAATTTGATTTTAAAGGATATGCTTCGTGCATGTACCCTAGATTACAAGACAAGTTGGTGTAAGATGTTACCGTTAGTAGAATTTTCTTATAACAACAGCTATCAGGCAACAATTGGAATGGCACCTTATGAGGCTCTATATAGGCGAAGGTGTAGATCGCCCATATGTTGGCATGAAGCTGGAGAAAAGAAGATGATAGAAAGCGATGATAGGGAAAAGACAGATTTTGTCAACGAGACGACAGAGATGGTAAAGTTAATACGTAAAAGAATCAAGACTGCTCAATGTCGACAGAAGATTTATGCCGATAAAAGGAGAAGACCCTTGGAATTCGCTGTAGGCGATTTTGTGTTCTTAAAAGTTGCACCAATGAAGGAAGTTATGAGGTTTGGGAAGAAAGGCAAGCTGAGCCTGAGGTTTGTTGGACCCTATGAAATTGTGAAGTAGATAGGAAAGGTGGCTTATCAGTTGAGTTTGCCATCGAAGATGCCATCTATCCATGATGTGTTTCATGTCTCGATGCTTAAAAAGTATGTCTCGGACCCTATGCACGTGATCAAACCACAGATGATTGAGATAAGAGAAGATCTTAGCTATAAAGAAAAGCCGGTCGAGATTTTAGATCGAAAAACTAAAATCTTAAGGAATAAAGAAATTCCCTTGGTTAAAGTTTTGTGGCGAAATCACCACGTAGAAGAAGCTACGTGGGAATGTGAGGATGATATGAAGGCCAAGTATCCGCAATTGTTTTGAGTTTCGAGGATGAAACTCTTATAAGGTGGGGAGAGTTGTAATGCCTGCCTTTTTCTTCTACGAGCACTTATGTTAATTTAACGTTGGAATATGATATTTTAGTACTATTATTATTTATGTTAAGTAAATTAACATTTTATTTAGTAATATCGCAGGTGACAGCCATGTGGGATCGATGTGTTCGGGATGTTTATGTCGAAAGTGATAATAAGCTTAAAGTATTTATTTATTTATTTTTGTTTCAATTTGTCTTAAATTTATAATTTTTATAATGTCTTAGAGCTATGTATGCCATAAAGTTAAATTCTTGATGATGACATGAATGTTACATTTTTTTTTTTACTTTTTTTATAATATTAATGATGCCATGATAATTACATGTGTATTAATATTTTCGGGTCATAAAGTAAATATTATTGTTGTTTATAAATAATTATATATTTTAATTACATTAAATTATATTTTAATATATGTATAATATATTATATTATATAAAACCTTAACGTTTATAATATAATATGTTTATATTATATATTATATTATATTATATTATATTATATATATTAATATAACTTATGTTCAAGAAGGAAACGGCAACCTGCCGTGAAAAAAAAAAGAGAAAAAGAAAAAAAAAAAAGATAAGTTGAATTATATTAGGATTATGGTTTTCTACACTTATCTAATCCCTTCTCCTTCATAAACCTATAAATATACCTCTAAGCCACCAAAGCTTTCATTCTCTAAATTTCTAGCCAAAGAAAATTCTCTCTCTCTAAAATTTTCTTAGACACTCTCTCTTTCTTCTCCACTTTTTCTTCCCTTCTCTCCCTTATTTTTCTACAAATAATTGGATGAAATATTGGGTTTTGGCTTAGATAAATTCAAGAGAATTGAGAAGAATTGTTTTGGAGGTAAGAAACTTATTCTGGACTATTGCTAAAATTTTGTTTCCTTTGTAATCCGACCCTCATAACTTTGTTTATAAATTTTCGTTTGCTCTGAAATTTTAGTATGATGTTTATGTATGTGTTATGTGATATTCCACAAAATTTCACGGTATTTGAAATTTTCTATGCTGAGATATTAAATTTTCATTCTTTGCCACTCATTGCTAATCGATATTTTGCACAAAAGTATAGTCCATGTTTTAGGGGCAAACGACCTTTGATTTAAACGAAATTTTACAGAGATATTCATGCATATGTTAAGTTATGATCTAGAAAATTTCATGGTTATTTGATGAATATTTTATGAGTTCTTGAATTTTCTTTAAGATAGGTTTATATGGCTGTCTATTCAGTGACCTATTTGTATAGCTAAACAAATTTATTTGCTAATGAGACTTTTTGTGGTGCTGTATATATATGTTATTAGGTTGTCATAAAAATTATAGGGTTAAAGTAATTTTATTTTAATCATTGGAATTTTATGATCATGTGTTGCTCACTGTTTTAGGTAATTAGAGTTTGTTTAGTCTTTGAATTCTAATGCATGTTTTAAATTGTTGAAAATTTATTTGAAACTAATTTTTGGATATGTTATAGTTTTGATGTATTGTGTTAGTATTAGAATTATTATTATCATCACAAAAATTCTTTTATTGTATGTATTTCATGTCAATTGGTATTTAATTTTTTTTTTTATGCCTTTAGTCTGCTTTTCATACAAACATCTGACAGCTGCAGTGTTTCAGTAATTTTTGATTATGTATTGCTCTGTTTATATTTTTCTTATATTTTTCTCAAATATTAGACATCTTAAGCTTTCGTTTGGCTTTTGAATTGCTTTAATCAGAGTTTTCATTAAATAGTTATGATTTTTCGAAGTTGACCTTGAAAGCTATATAGTTTTACACAGACCTGAAATTTAGATTGAATTTCAAGGACTTTTTCTTCATGCAAATTATTGTCAAAATATGCGTGTGATATATCAAATTCTTTGTTTTTCAGTCTAGTTTCTAATGCCACTGGTTTTGACTGATTTGGAGTTAAGACGAAATTATTATGAATTTTTAAGTAAATAAAGGTCATTCTACCTACTTTTGGGAATTATGCCCTAGGTTCATAAATTGTGATTTTGTACTTTTTGATATTATTACGTGATAAGGTGATGTTTAATGAGATGTTTATATATTGCTAATAGTATTGCTAGTGACTTATGGTTAATATGAATGTTTGACATGAACACTCCAAAAGACGAACACACCGAGAACCGCAACAACGTCACCCAAGTTAAGGTTTAGTAAGCAAGCAAGACAAGTAAGTACATTCTCACCTGCAACATGATAAAAGTTTATGAAAAGGTTTTGAGAACATGTTTTATGATGATTCTTAAGTTTGTTTTTACATATGGTTTTTCTTATGAAAACTCTTGTTGCAACAAGAAAGTTTAACGAATGTTTCAATGATAACGTATGTTAAAAGTATATCTATATATATGTATCACTTAATTAAGTGTTGCACACCCTATGTTTATGCTTATGTTTATAATGTCCCGAAGGTTGGACTTGTCCTATTTGGTTTGGGATTAGCTACCCCTCTCCTCTCATGACGGCATGCCTATGATGATGATATTTATAGTGCAACACTTAGGCCTCAAAGATAAAATGAATGAAGTTTTTAATATGATAATGATAATAAAAGATATGTTCTACATGAAACTGTGCCAAGTGCATTATTATGTTAACGATGATTATGATTATGATGTTTCATAAAGGTGTTCATAAAATTTTATATTGTGAGATGGGAAAGTGTACTTACTAAGCTTTTACTTACTTAGTTTATAATCACGTTGCAGATAAAGGTAAGAGGACCATGGAATAGGTGGAGGGCGAAGACGACCGTGTGGGCTATGAACGATTGATTGGAAATGGAAGAACGCTAAGAAACAATAATTTTTTTTTAAACTATATTTTTATTTCTTTGAATGCTTAAATTTCTGCACTATTAAGTAAAAAGACTTGTTTTACATTTATTTTGATTTTGCAGAAGTTCAGTCTACCGAACTGCTAAAAGCATATTTTAAAGTTTGTTTTGAAATTTTATTTGAAATATGATTTTTGTTAATTTGACATTGAAATATAAAAGAAAAAAAAAATTGTATGCATGGATCTTGGGAAATGTTTATCAAATTGTATTTAAATTTAAATGGTTTATCTTATACATAATTATAACAAGGATGAAAGTAACGATTATTGTAACGTCCGTAAAAGGGTGTTATAGATATGGTATCAGAGCGGGTTTCTATTTCCAATACACACCGCCACACGTCTGTCCAAGTCCTCCAAGTAAGTATGTTTTAACTAATTTAATGTTGATGTAAGTTTAACGATAAGTGTAAGATTTAGACATATGGTGATGAATGCCCTAGTACATAATTTAGTAGTGAATCCTGTCTCATAAATTGAAAGATTATCCCTAAGCTCCTAATTCTTTTAGGAAATCAAAGATGAACGGCCATAGAAGAATTCATACTCGTGCTCAAACCAATGAAAGACTGATGTCGACGATTGCCGAATTGCAAAGGCAACTCAAAGAGCAAAGAAGAGTGATTGAGGAACTAAGAGCTAATGGTCTAGGTGGTGAAAGACCAGGTAATGACATGCCACCTTCTCCTCCTCCTCAGCCTCGAAGAAAAGAAGTGCCAGCTCCTGTTCTAGAACTAAGACTCGCCTATCAAGAAGCATTATTAGTTAGATGGAAGAGGGTTAAGCCAGCTGACTTTGAAGGTTATAAGGATCCTCTGGTAGCTCAAGGATGGCTGAAAACAATTGAAGCCACTCTGAAGCTTATGGGTTTCACTGATAATGAGAAAGTTCTTTGTGCTTCGTACTGCCTCACCATGGAGGCTAGAATATGGTGGGATAGAATCGAACAAAGCAAGAACGTAGATGAGATGACATGGGCAGATTTTGTTCATGAATTCAACATGAAGTTCTTCCACATGAACATTACTCAAAAGCATTACGATGAGTTCGAGAACCTACGCCAAGGAGACATGTCAGTTATCGATGTGGTGGCTAAATTCGACCAATTGGCACGACTTTGCCCAGGGATGGTTAGTGATGATAGTGAAAGGGTCAGAAGATTGATCAGAGTCCTCAGGCCAGAGATTGCAGCAATTGTTGATGGGGTCAATCATCCTAGAAACCAGGAACAGGTTGTCTTGAGAGCGCAATGAGCTGAATTCCACCTGTCAAAGCTAAGAAGAAACAAGCCTCAATCAGGTCAACCAGTGAACAATGCAAACTCCCAGAATTGACCTCAAGCCAGAAACAATAACAGCAGCAGCCATAACTGGAGAAACAACAAGAGGAAAAGTAACTTTTGAAACCAGTAGGGCCAAGGTAATAAGAAGCAAAATAGTGGGCAGTATAACAACAATAATAGGCAGATGCAACCATGTGTCAATTGTGGAGAGAAGCATCCGGGTGAATGCCGTCGTGGAACAAACCAATATTTAATTTGCGAAGGTCATTTTTCCTGGAACTGCCCTACCCAGTTCAATGCTCAAGGTCAACAAAGAGCCCCTTATGCTCAACTTCACTATATGCAAGCTACCTTGGAGGGACCACTCATAAGCTAAGGAAGACTTGAAGCTCCTCCTACCAATGCTCGCATTTATGCAATGACGAAGGAACAAGTGGCAAGCATTATGCTAATTATAGGCATTCTGATAATCACAGCCAATTAATTTTGAACCTAAATCAGTAGCCCAAATTTGGGATCACAACACTGGAAAAACTAGTGAAATAATAAAATGTAAATAAGATAATGCTAAAAGAGAAATTGGAACAAAAAAATAATACATACACTGCAGTCTAAGAGCAAAAGTGACTACTGCAAACTAGTTAAAACCATGTTTAAATCCAGGTGACAAGAAACATACTAAAGCTACTGCTTATAAATGATCAAGTTCAACAAGCTTCCAAGACGATTATCGTATGCAATCATAAGGAGGACTGATGATTAAAGCATATTACCACGAAAAATATAAACTTTGAGCACAACTCCGCTGGCATTTTTCTCCTCGGTAAGTTCGTAGACACAGACATCTCCACGATGCAGAGAGTTCTCCTTCGAAAATCTAGAGTACCCACTACTGAGAAAATATCCTGTTTGATATTCAGCTACCCGCACACACCACGAACTAGCTCCTACTTTGAGTCTTATAGTTTCCGCATTCTGTTCAATATGTCTCTTCACAAAGGCAGTTGGCAGACGCTGCGAAAAAAAGTTGTCGAAAAGCTATCATTGTTAATCTCTGGAAGTGATGTATAAACTAATTATGTTTTTATATTGGCACGGAAATTAAATTGGTTTCTTAAAGATGCTAGCCGGTGAATTTTGTCCATTCTTGGAATTATTGCCTCACACTAATAGCTAAATTATATGAAGAGACCCAGCAAAAAAAAAAAAAAAACTAAATGTGGAGATGATTATGAGGGAACATACATTCTTATTTGAAGCATATTAATATATATAGAAGATCTAAAAAATCTAATATACCACATAGTAAGTATTTGTCACGACTGATCTGAAGAAAGGTTTTGTTGAAGAGAATTTGCTGGCTGCTTCATAAGCCTTGCTATCCCGATATTGACATTGACCGTGCAGCCTTGCCGTGTCCATACATTGACAGCCAGCATTGGTTCCCATTCTCCTATGAGATGGAGAAGATGGTGGCATATGTTCCTCGTCAGATGATGAAGTGTCAGCAAAGATCTGAACCGAATCATCATCACCTACAGCTTCTCCCTTTTTGGGCCCGTTAACATTAGGCTTATCCAGATGAGCAGGAATAGAAGGATATTGTATCGCACAAGTAGATACATCACAAATTGAAACTTGGAACTGAGAATTCCCTTTATATTTGAAGAAAAGCACGTGGCCGAAGCCTAAGGCATAGTATTTTGCAAATTCTGGCCAACCCTGGTCCAGCCACACCTTGTTGCCTCTTTTTAATAAACCCAGCTTCCATTTTGAACCACAAGGAGGTCTGAGAAACACTGCACTGGATAGAATTTTTCCATAGATTCTCACAAACTTTTTTGGTAGTTCCTGCATACGCCACAGCTAGCATTTTTCAACTACAGAATTTAGAAACCCATTGAAAGGAAAAGGAAAGAAATTCAGTTTGACAAAAAAAAAAAAAGAGAGAGAGAGAGATAAGATTCTGCAATGTAATGCAATCATCGCAGCTTAATTACAAGAAAGGGCGATCATCCTCTTGGATAAACTGGGAAAAAATTATGCCCATGAAGATTGTATAAGATTAGAAAAGAAACAATATTTTTGCAAGATGATATTACATCACAGTGGCCTCAGATCTTATCTTGCAAAAATCCAACAATTTTTTCTATTGCTGAAATTTGTGTTTCATAACTAAGTGTATGTATCAACATTTAGTGATAAAACAAAGTCCACGCCTCAAGATTATAAAAATTGAAAAGAATAAAAGATTTAACATTGATGAGCTGGCTTCCACCTTTTTTTAACTACATCAGTAGGTTTAGGAGATTCCAACTAAACCAGATCACTAATAACCCATGTTTCTATTAGCTTGTCTTGATTAAGTTCTAGGTTTAATGGTTACATACATGTAAGAAAAACAAAAGAGTTCTTCTTATTCCTCATTTTCTTAAGAAAAGCAAAAGAGTTCTTCTTATTCCTCATTTTCTTAAGAAAAACAAAAGAGTTCTTCTTATTCCTCATTTTCTTTTTTCCATTTTGTTATCCCATAAAGAAAGTAGGCAGAACCAGCAGAAAAGAAAATGGAACAGGAAAGAAAACAAGAAAAACACAGTAATCAATAGGAAAAAAAGAAACAAACAAAGCGATAAAAGTAGCATATGATTGCCAAAAATCTCTTCTAGCATTGAAGCATGGGCTACAAGAATAAGGTGAAATAATATCAACTACACGACAATATACAAGTGGGAGAGAGAGAAGTCTAGTGAGTACAGAGACATTTTAAGGAAAATGAACCAGAAGAAAACAACACCCACATTGGCCATGAAGCTCATAAAACCTCCATCTAGGTTAACCTTAAGTTTCTTCCTCACAAACCCACCAAAGACAACAACTCAAGTTATTCTTTGATAAAAGTTTCAAGAACATTCTTTAGATTATTGTCAAAAAATAAAAATAAAAAAAGAAAATCTTTAGATCATATATGCTACTGATAAATAGCGTGAGATTCTTTAGACTATAAAGGCTACATAAAATCAGAACTACCCATCTACAGGATAAGGAAGAAATCACTTACTAGCGTATTTTGCTCAAGAGTTGTCTTGAAAATTATGCTGAAAAATCTGAAATCAGTGGAGGAGCTAGAAGCCATGGCAATAACAAAAAGAAACAAGCCTCTTTCTCTCTGTTTTTCGTTTCCAGAGTTGAAGGGCTTTTTTCTCTCTCTTTGAAGAGGGGGTTTTTATTTCTTCTCTTCAAAAGACACAAGCAATTTAGAACCCTAGGTCGAGTCAAAGAGAACATATTACCCTCTTTCTCTCTCTTTTTTCTTCTTCTGGAAAGGAAGAGTAAGCAAGGGTTTTTGGTCTAAAATCAGACTGCTCAAAACGATCAAATGGGAAGTTCATGCCTGTAATCCGATAACACTAATTATCCAGAAACAGACGAAATCCTGACATGATATCTTCTGATTCGGAAAATCCGAAATGAAAAATCAAAAACTCAACAAACAATCAATTTTGATGAAAGAAGGGAAATCAGAAAGGTACGATTTTCTTCTGATAAAGTAAAGGGGTTTAAGGTCTCACCAGAGTACGACAATGTCAGGCACTGCTGTTCGATTTCTCCCATTGGTTCTCCGGCAGGTCCCACCTCCAGAGGAACATCCAATGGATTTCGACGCCATTTTCTCGGCGGAGACAGGGAACTGCAATGGCGATTTCCGAATTGATTCTGCAAAGGGCGCGAAAATGAGTGATAGTATAAACAACGACAACTGACAAACGTAGGTGATTGACGAGCATATAAACGCCATGTCGTTGTTTTGCTATTATAGTATGTGAAAAAACTTGAAAAGAGAAAAAAAGAAAAAAAAAATGAAAAGAAAGAATGAATTTTTTCTTCTGTATTTTTGTTTCTGGTTACATTAGACACATATATATATATACACACTACAATGACTAATTTGGGTGCTGAATTAGTACAGATCATAAATCCTTATTTACAATTCTATGTAAAGGAAACAAATCAATGGCCATTGACTATGGATGATTGCCCAAATTTGAAGAATATCCCAGACTTTGTGCATTGATTGGCTTGATTGTGCATTGATTGGCTCAATAATCCTCAACACTTCCCCTCAAGTTTGGAATGTATGTTAATAATTCCTAACTTGCTGATTAGAGTCGAGAATTGTGAAGAGCTTAATGGCTTTGTGAAAATATCTGCTGGCTGGTCTGATGTAGGTACGTAAGTCAGCTTGATCATTCCTTCTTGAACCTTTTCTCGTATGAGGTGACAATCGATTTCTATGTGCTTCGTTCGCTCATGGTAGACTGGGTTTGAAGCAAATATGGAGTGCTGCTTGGTTGTCACAATATAAGTTGACAGGATGTGAATGTTTGATGCCCAAGTCCTGTAGAATTGTTTTCAACCATATAATTTACAACAGATGGTGGCCATAGATCGGTATTCGGCTTCTACGCTTGATCGTGATACTGTTGTTTGCTTCTTGGTTTTCCAGGAAACTAATGAGCTGCCAAGAAATATGCAATAGCCAGTAACTGATCGTCGAGTGTCATGACACCTGGCCTAATCTGCATCACAAAAGGCATTTAGTTGGATTGAACTTTCTGTAGAAAGAAATATTCCTTGTCCTGGTGTTTGTTTCACATATCGCAAGACACGATGAGCTGCTTCTAAATGTGGTACTCGTGGCTTGTCCATAAATTGACCTAAAACATGAACTGCATATGCCAAGTCTGGTCGTGTGACAGTCAAGTAAATTAGCCGCCCAACAAGTCTTCGATAAGAGGATGGATCACTAACATAGTCGCCTTCAAACTTACTGAGAGATAAGTTTTGTTCCATTAGAAAAGAAGCTGGTTTTGCACCAAGATATCCAACATCTTCAAGAATCTCGAGAGCATACTTTCGTGTGAAAGACTAATGCCTTTACTAGATCGTACAACTTCTATACCAAGAAAATACTTTAATTGTCCAAGATCCTTCAATTTGAATTGATTCTTCAAGAATGATTTGGTATCTTCAATATCTTGCAAATCATTTCCTGCAATGATGACATCGTCGACATAAATAAGGAGAGCAGTAAATTTACCATCCTAGGATCGGACGAATAAGGAATAATCAGCCTTGGATTGTTTGAAGTTGGCCTGCTTGAGAGCAGTGGAGAGCTTAATGAACCATTGATGTGAAGCTTGCTTGAGGCCATACAATGACTTGTGGAGTTTGCAAACTCGTGTCTCCCCCTTTCGTCCAAAACTAGGAGGTAAAGACATGTAAACATCTTCATCAAGATCTCCATGTAAGAAGGCATTAGTAACATCGAGTTGATGGAGGTGCCATTGTTGTGTTGAAGCCACAGCAAGAAGAAGACGAACCGTTATAAGTTTTGCAACAGGAGCAAAAGTCTCTTGATAGTCTAGACCTTCAACTTGGTTGTATCCTTTGGCACCAATCTGGCTTTATAACGCTCTACATCTTGTACACCCATTTGCATCCAACTGGCTTCTTCCTAGGTGGTAATGGTTGCAGAGACCATGTGTCATTAGCCTTGAGAGCATCCAGCTCTTGTTGCATAGCAAGACGCCATTTAGGATCACAAACTGCTTGTGCAAAAGAAGATGGTTCTTTTTCGATTGAAAGGGAAGTGGTGAAAGCATGATGTTTGGGAGATAATCTATCATATGAAAGAACATCAGTTAAAGGGTAGGTGATACCTGCAGTGTTGACCAAAGCCGAGTTCGATGTTGGGTCAGTTCATGAGGGAAGAGAAATACCAAGATGATACTCACGCAGATAGCTTGGTATCTTTGTAGCGCGTATTGGCTGTGAGGAATGAAGTGGTGAATCCAAAGGTACAGTTGTGGTAGGTTGGTCAATGGGTGGGGGGGCGGCATGTGAAGGAAGGGCTTGGGAAATAGCTTTGTTGTTTGAATGAGGAGGAATTTCTTCTTGAGAGGAATCATCAAATAGAGATACTTCAGTATTGAGAGGAAATTGAAGGGTGGTGCCATCATGATCATTTGTTGATGAATGATGAGGCATTGGAGGTGAATCTGAAGCGGAAGGTGAAAAAGGAAAAATATCCTCATGAAAAATAAGATCTCATGAAACAAAAATTTTATCAGTTGAGAGGTCATAAACCTTGTAACCCTTTTGAGCATATGGATAACCCAAGAAAAGACACCGGGTGGCTCTTGGATCAAATTTGGTGAGACGTTGATGATGTGTTGAGGCAAAACATAGGCAACCAAACACTCGCAAATGATCATATACAGGTTGTTTGTGAAAGAGCATCTCAAAAGGTGTTTTCCCTTGAAGAAGAGGCGTTGAAGTTCTGTTAATTAGGTAGGTAGCGGTTAAGATAGCGTCTCCCCAAAATCTTTTTGGAAGGTTGGCTTGGAATAATAAGGCTCGGGCTACATTAAGGAGGTGACGGTGCTTTCTTTCGACTACTCCATTTTGCTGTGGAGTAGAGACACAACTGGTTTGATGAATGATTCCTTTATCAAAATAAAGATTTTTTATTGTAAATTCAGGCCCATTATCACTCCGAAGAACTTTTAAGGAGAACTGTGTTTCAACAAGGTTGATGAACTTTGTGATATATGAGTGAGTTTCTGATTTATGATGCATCAAATAAGTCCATGTGCAACGTGTATAATCATCAACAATTGTAAGAAAATATTATGCCCCTGTAATTGAAGAAACATGGTACCCTCCCCAAATATCAACATGGATTAATTCAAAAGGTGCTTTAGTGCGAATGGAGCTTGTTGAAAATGGAGAACGAGTTTGTTTAGCCAATGGGCAAATTAAACAATCAAAAATATTACAAAATTCCATGTCTGTAATTGAATGAGAAAGCAAACTAAAGGTGTTATTTGATGGATGCCCTAGGCGTTGATGCCAAAGTTTCGAGGAATGGGAAGTTGGTGCAGTGACAGCATTGCACCTAGTTTTCTGTGGAGTATCAAGGTAGTAGAGTCCTCCTCGCTCAGTTCCCATCCCAATCATCTTCCCTGATCGTTGGTCCTGTAGCATACAAGTATGATTAATGAACGTAGCAAGGTAGTCAGAATTGTGCACAAGCTTGCTAATGGAAATCAAGTTTAATTTAAAAGAAGGAACACATGGCACATCACTCAGGATGAAATTAGCAAAGTGAATGCTGCCTATGTGTGAGACTGTAGCAATGGCTCCATTGGGTAGATGCACAGTTCGATTTGTGACACGAGATTTTATGGTTAACAAATCGACAGAGTAAACTATGTGATCTATGGCTCCTGTGTCGAGTATCCAGCACATTTCTTTGTCAACAACAGAGCCACAAAAAATTGCACCTGAGAGATCACTCATGGCAGATGTGCTACCAACGTGATTGGCCATCGAATTAGATTTATTCTTGGTCAGCAGTGCCATGAGATTATGATATTGTTCTACTATGAGAGTGAATGGCATGGAATTTGATGGTGTGTTGGTATCTACATGATTGGTCTTGGAGGAAAAAATTTTATGCTCTCGTTGATCAGGTTTGTTGTTTGTTGAGTTCGCCTTTTGCAGCTTTCGACAAACATCAATGGTGTGACCTTGCCAACCGCAATATTCGCATTTGAGGTGTGCCCGACATGTCTCTGTGGTGTGTCCAATTTTGTCACTTGTTCCACATTTCAAATGTGGATTTTTAGGTGCGAAAATCCTCTCAGATTTTCGTGGAGTATTCTTCACCGCAAAGGCCGAGGCTTCAGCCAGTGGTGCACCTCCGTTCAATAAGCCTCTTTGTTTTTCATCCTGCAAAATGAGAGAATGAGTTTTATTGACGGCAGGCAGTGGATCCATGAGTAGAATCTGTCCTCTAACACTAGCATAGGCTTCGTTAAGTCCCATGAGGAATTTCATGGTCTTTTGATTTTGTTGAAATTACAGAACGTCCTTCATAGCACCACACGTGCATTTGTGAATGTTACAAAGTGCTTCACGTTCATCCCATAGACTTTTAAGCTTGGTGTAGTAATTCCCAATGGTTGTGTTGCCCTGTTTACAATCATGTATGGCTTCTTCAACATGAAAAAGATGAACACTATTAGTTTGTGAAAAACGATCTTTTAAATCAAGCCAGATATCATGAGCACTTTCACTGTATATTAAGCTTGCTCCAATATCTTGTGAGATTGAGTTAAAAAGCCATGCTTTTACAAGGTTGTTACAGCGCATCCATTGTTGGAGTTCTGTGATAGAAGTCTCCGGTGGTTGTTTGATGGTGCCATTGACGAAGCCTTCTTTGTTCTTGATGCTGAGAGCCATGAGCATAGCACGACTCCAAGAGCTGTAATTTTCTCCATCTAGCGCTTGTGTGACGAGTACAAGTCCAGGTTGATTAGAATAATGAAGGTAAAGGGGATCATTTGGGTTATCAAACTTGTTGGTCTCAGTCTTGGCTGAGTTCGGAGTTTCGCCTTTTCCTGCCATGTGTATTGGCTAGAAGAAGGTGAGCAATTTTTTTTTTTTTTTGGATATGAGAGGAAGAAGGAAGAAGGCTATAGGTTCAGGACCGTGGGATGCTCTGATGCCATGAAAAGAAAGAATGAATTTCTTCTTCTGTATTTTTGTTTCTGGTTACATTAGACACATATATATATACACACTACAATGACTAATTTGGATGTTGAATTAGTGCAGATCATAAATCCCTATTTACAATTCTATATAAAGGAAACAAATCAATGGCCATTGACTATGGATGATTGCCCAAATTTGAAGAATATCCCAGACTTTGTGCATTGATTGGCTTGATTGTGCATTGATTGGCTCAATAATCCTCAACAAAAAAAAGAAAGAGAAAAACTGTCATTTTCGTGAAACATACAGGAGACTATGGGGAAAATATTGGGAGGATACGAGGGTAAAATTTAAATAAGAGAAGCAAATTTGAAATAGAAAGTATGCCCTTTTTCTAGTTAAACGACAACAAACTAGAGAAAACCTTCTTACTAAATGTGTGTCATCTACAGATAGTTTCTTCGACTTAACACAAAGAAATTTAGCAAAATAACATGTCGTATTTCTTCAATCGACAAAGAATTATAAAGACATAAATGACATGTTATATATAGTAAAAACGGCAGAGAGAGAACTTAGGATGACAATTGCTTTGCAATTGTCTATCTCCAATTTAACGTTGGAAAATTTGTAGTAAACTATTTGTGTCGGTTTAGGAATCAAAAGCAACCTTTTTATTTTTTACTGTAACAAACCATCTTTATTGACAATGACATGGTTCTTCCACGAACAATACGATACCATTTGCCTTCAAACGACAAAGCGTTTAATCCTTAAACGACAATGAACTTTGAAGGGTTAACTAAAAAAAAGAAAGGTGAACTTTCAAAAAATAATAAAAAAAAAGTTGACGTCTTAGGGAGGTAAATATACATGAGTATTTCGTCAATTTCGCACCATTTTATTTGTTATTTGGGTTTTTTTAAAAAAATTAAATAATAGTGTAAAACCTATTAATTATAACATGTTTAATACTAAAGTAATTGACGAGGTGATAAATCAAAATTATCTGTGACCAGTCAAATCTATATAATGCAATATTCTTACTACAATTTGCTAATTAATTAGTACTTAGTTAAAGAAAAAGCTAGTATATGATTGCATATAAGAATAGCTATACATCATGAAATGCAGATTAGATGTATTCCTTGCCTATTATTATTATCACTGCAAAAGTAAATTTAATTAAGCAAAAGCTAATAATAATAATCATACCATAATCTTAAATGATATGTTATTATCATGTAGCCATTCAGATAAAAAAAAAATTGATTTGTGGGACAATAACATGCTTTGAAGATACGTGGCAAGAATAGCCGCACTAAAATATAGGATTTACGTTGGATTGGAGGAGATTTTTATTTTTATTTGTATAATTAACTCTCGTTATTGTAAGTATATTTCTGAGTAACTCTCAAGTATATATTTCTTCGAAATATTTTATTATAAGTAGGTTTTATATAGACATGATCAATTTTCTAAAACGCGAACTCATAAAAAGAAAAAAAGAATGGTTAAGAATGATTGTAACATGTCTCACTGTGATGTGTACGTGTATTGACTACTCACTACAAATTAATTAATTAATCAACAATATGATTAAAATATATTATTTAAGATTATGGTTTGATTATACCATAATCTTTATTAGTTAACTTTATAGTTTGATTATAATGAAATCAAACCAGAGAATTATTAAGGATAATGAAATCATTATTAAGTTCTAATAAGGGTTGTGGATCCTTGGGGCAAGTTCATACCTCTTGGCACCCATTAACTCCCCATTAGAACTTAGCTATGCTAATGTAGGGGTATGGATGATTGAAGGATATGCTTTTATTTATAGCCAATGAGTTTGAATAAACATTTAGCCAATTGAATCATACTCATATTGTCTTTTTTAATGTCATTTCTTAGTCAGCAAGTCTCTGAAGTTAACCAATTTGCAGGGTTCACACGGCTATAGTATTTTAGATAAGTTCAAATTTACTAAAGTTGAGGATAACACTTCGACATTTCCAATTTAAGTAAGAGCAAACAAGTAAGAAACGGGATGTGTACATTACTTAAAAATCATACTTAGCCCAAAAAAGGTTCTTGTCCAAGGACAACGAGGTCTACCACTCGACGCACTCCAAGGATCCTCCTATCGAAATGGAGAGTTGGTATTGTTATTAAGTAAACTGCTTGAAACTTAAAGTCAAGATTACCTGTTTGTTTTGCTACTCGAGAAGGGGTGACACTTAGATCCTGACCTTATACCTCACCTCTGACATTTATGGGCGTAAATGGTCGAGCTTGACCTATTCGAGAGATTGTTATAGCAAGGTGAGCAGTTTGGCTCTAAGGATCCAATTTCACCTAAGTAACTTTAATTGAATTTAATTTACCCTCTTAATGATTAGTTTTATTTTATGGAACCATTACCTGAATACACAAAATTGCCTACTTGCCTTTTTCGATAGACTAATAGGAAAATTCATGTTAATTAGAATATTAACAATATGCTCATTAGTTAAACCCATACAAATATTAATATTAGCAATCCACCCAATGTTAGTATCCAATATATAGACACATTTAGAGCAATCAAGTTAGTAACACAGTGGAGTTATATAGAATTAGTTCTCACACAAACAGATGAGCAACTATTGACGAGAATTAAGCAGTATAGGTACACCATATACTGAAATATTTTTACCTCATGTTTGGAAAAGGTGGTTTCTACCACATTTCAATTATGAACAGTATAAAGCTCTCACATACTACAGTAAAAAGCGGTTCTAACCAACGATTTCCACCACCCTTCTAAACACCATTTAGATTGATAAGAAAAATATATCCTCCAAACTATACAGTCAGAGCAAGAAAAATATAGTTTTAGTTGAAATTAGACTACTAAAATAAAACTTGGTATACTAGGTGTACTTTGATCTTATCCAAAATAGATCTCAAAAATTGTGCAAAAATTTCTCCTATTTCCCTTATGAAATCCGGATATAGGAAGAGATATATGGGCAAGTTTTTGTTATAATTTAATCCCTAGAATTAAGCTTTGTAAATATTAAGGAGCCGTTTTAAAAATCCATTTATTTCTTTTCCTCCAAGTTTGTTTATGAAGCAAGTCTCTCTCTATTTTTACCTCTCTCGAAACCAATCCTCCCTAGCTATCTCTTTTCAAATTGTTGTTGATTCAAGCCTCTGAAAACACTCTAAAAACAACATTAAGGAGTCTAGCAAAGGATTAAAGGAAGTACAAGGAAGTTTAAGGTAAAAATCTAAACTTTACTAAGTGGATTTTAGTCAAAGTTTAGGTTATATATTAGAAACTAATTATCTATATTTATATCTTGAAAACCAAGGAGTTTTACAGGCCATGTTCGCTAAGAAAAGTGATCAACCAACTTGGAACACATTAGGTAAAACTCGAACATTAAACTTTTGATCAAAGTTTGTGTTTTTAAATTTTTGTGGGTTGTAATACGTAATTATGGACTTTGGCATAGAAAAAAATTATTATGGTATGATTTGTTTGTATGTTGTATGGCTATGGATTTGATCATTAAGCTTAGATTAAGGTTTTTACACCAAAAAGTAAGCTTTGTTATCTAAAGTGTTGCAACACGCTTTCAAAACAATTTTTAAAGATCTAAGTTTTTTAAGAACATAAAGATTGAATAAATTTTCGAGCTCAACGCATGATTTATTGAAAACAATGAGATAAACATTTTTTGTGAAGAATTCCCTCAAATTTCAATCAGATCAACCCAAAATAGGTTGTTTTCAAATTTTTCTCGTTTAGATATTTAGCCAAAAGTCCCTCAAAATGATTAATTTCAAAAATTTAAAGCATGAAAGTTGTTGATCTTATCGAAACTGTCGACTTTCGTGAAACAACTTTCCCTCCAATTTCCCGTCAATTGTGTTGCAAAATTTAATTGTGGAAATTTTAAAACGATAAAAATGAGAAAACGCTTTGAAAATGTTTGAATCTATACAAGAACCTTTTAAGAGTTTTAATTCTAATTAAAAAATGCATGTTACATTGCCAAGAGCTTTTAACTTGGTGTTGAGGGCAAAAATGTCAAGATTTCATGTTTAGGATCAAAATTGTAAAAACACGTAAAACTAGGTTTTTCACTACAAAGTCAAATTTTCTACACTGTTTTGGGTAGCAAGCAATCACAAGCATAAATCGAAAGAGTTTGAAAATTTTCCGAGACCCATTATGTAACACCCCGCCTTTTCGGGCTATCACTTAACTTTCTTAAACTTCATTTCATTAACTTAATCTTACTTTCAAGCAAGAAAAATACTGAATAATTTTTTCTTTCAACATGCTTTAATTATACTTGAATCTGTTGTAACTTCTGTTACAACTAAAGTTGAGACATTGTTCAATACTCGACTTTAAAATCATATAAAAAATTTCTTAAACTTACTAAGAAATAATTATTTTCATAAAACCTTTTAAACTTCTTTTAAAATTTGATGCATCTATTGCAACATAATTGAAATATGTTATTCGTAAATACATGTTTTAAAATGTTTTTCATAGAACATTTTTTTAAAAACATTTTTTAAACATTGACTTTCTTAGAACTTTTAAAACACTATATCAAATAGTAAAAAACTTTTTCTTTTATCAGCGGAACACAACCTATAATGGTATCTATACTTAAATCTTTGCATCTATTACTATGCAGCACTGAGCTCTTCAAACTGGTCCTACCAGTCACCCGTAGGGCTACTTATAGCATGAAGAAACTTATAATGAGCTTTTGCTTAGGAAGTTTAAACATTTTCTCACAAATTATTTTAAAACTTTATTTCATAGATCTTTTTTCTTAAAAACTTTTCTCATAAAATGTTTGTCATAAACGTTTTTCATAAAACATTTCTTAATGTTTTTTCACAAATGTTCTTCATAAACCTTTCCTTGAAACATATTTCATAAAATGTTCTTCGTAACATTTATCATAAAACATTTCTCAAAATGTTTTCATAAACATAGCACATAAACATTTCATAACAAGGAATGCAAGCAATATCATAACGCATGATTCCAATTATGCTCAGTTATGAACTTTAAATTATGAGCATTTTATGATTGTTCATTTCTTACTTGAACTTTTTATCATTGTTCTCTATCTTTCTTTATCTTATAAACTTTAGTGTTTGTACCAACATCATTAATCATGAGAACATAAATATGATGCCTCTCTTGTAGAAGACTTAAGGTCATAACTTTAACTGTACTTGCATACCTCACATCAAGGAGGCTGGTACGATACTTATCTTCTTTGCATTACCTCTCTTTAGTTTACCTTCTTATTAATTTGGTGAGCATAATAAATGCTTACATACTTTAATCTTATAACTTAGCATATAAACATTTAGCATAATAAATGCAAATATGTTGCATATCATGACTTAAACTTTAAAAAATCATGCATTACACATGTAAACATATAACATTATACAACCATATCACAAAACATGACTTGAACTTAAAAGCATATTGCATAACAAATGCAAACATACTTTAAATATAATTATTGCAAATACATTGCAAATCTTAACTTAAACTTTAAAACTTGATGCATAACATATGCAAACATACTTTAAACTTACTCAACATTAAAAATCATTTTCTTCATGCTGTAAATGAGATCTAAACTTACCTGAATAATGCTTAATCATCTCTATTACATTCCTTTTTCTTCTATTAATTGGCTTTTGTGTCCTGTTTAACTAACACCCGATTATTAGATAACCTTTCTTATTATCAATCTACTAGATTGATAATAAAACTTGAACATTAAACATTAACTATTTATTCCTTTTTACTTCACTTTGTATCCCATTGGTTTACTTTTCCTCTTGTACTTAACTTTGTAAATGATCGGTTTACCTTTTCCATTACTTTACTTTGTAACCCATCAGGTCACCTTTCCCTTTACTTAATTTTGTAACCCACTGGGGTATCTTTCTTTTTACTTAATTTAAATTTTCCTTAGTTAAATTTTCCATCTTACTCAACGGTTTTGTTACTTAACGTGTTACAGAACATTATTCTAAGAGTGTTTCGCTAATTCGGAGCGTTCAACTCCATTTTAGCCATTTTCTTAAAAATAACAATTTTACCCTTAACGGGTTTTTTGTAAACTTCATAACTTTGTTAAGCTTCTTGCTTAATTTTACCATTTCATTACTTACATATTATGAAAAAAATTCCTACTAAGGGATATTTTTGATATCGGGCGTTTCAAGTCTATTTTGGCTTTTTTCATAAAATGATCATTTTGCTCTTGGCAGGTCTTAGAACACTTTCGAAACCTGTTTATAAAAATAACCTACATTCCTTTACATCTTATAACATTAAGGAAAAAAAAAAAAAACAATAGCTCCTTATGTTAAAATCATTTTATCAAAACTTTATAGTTTTAACCTTTAATATGAAAATCTTGACATTTCTGCCCTTAACGTTCTTTTCTCATTCTTACTTAATAAAAGCTTCAAATTCTTTTAAAACTTAACATCTGTGGTTACTCACTGCCCACAATAGTGTAGGAAACCAACATTTCCTCAGTAAAAACCCAATTCACACGATTTTATGGTTTTGGCCTACAACACAAAAATCTCAACATTTTTACCCTAAGACCAAAATCAACCATTTAATAGCAAAACACTCATTTTTCATAGCGATTAAAACTTACAAAAGTTCCTTGTGCTATTTCAAAACATTTCATAACGCTTTCATTTTATAAAATTTTGTACTTAAAATCTTGTAAAAATCATATCTCACAAATTAGGCAGAATTTTGACAAACTGTCCATGCTGTGTTGAAATTTTGATGAGTTCTATAATTTTCATGTTTTAACTTTCCTAAAATTCCAATGTTAAAATGGTCTTTTGGGCTGATTTTTAAATATATTGAGTTTTTACAAAACTTTACAATTTAGTCCTTTCGGAATTTTATGAAGTTTTGTTTACAAAAGTTGTTTCCCTCACTATTTTGGCTATTTTCAGACTTTACTTAGAGAAAAAGATGGCCTCCTAAGCCCTTAAAAACATCATTTCTTTAAAACTGGTTAAACTTTGTATTTTAATAAAAAGTTTAACAAACCTTTTGTTTTAAAACTTAAAACCATATTTCAAGCCATCAAATCTCATCATCATATACTAAAACACTAAGTAATCATACCAAAATGTTTATATTATAAGCCATAGTCCATAAACATTACAACAAACACTCTTGTACATATTAAAACATAAACTTTTCAAACTAGGGCTTAGGATTGTACCTAGGGATTTTCAAGCTTTAGCTCCTCCTTTGAGATCCTTGAAAACCTTCTCAAAACCCTTGATATAACCATAGCAAAAGTCCCTGTTAAAACCCATCCAAATCATAAGCAAAAGCCCTAGACACAATAGGGAAAACTTGAGTTTTTACATTTAAAATTCTTTAATCTTCATCTTCTATACTTGTTCTTGCTTCTTTGCATGATTTGGAGGCTTGGACTTTGAAAAATAATTGAGGGAACCATGGGATGGAGGATCAGTTTTCCTTGAAGAGAAAATGGACTTCTTTTTTTTTTCTCTCTTTTCTTTTCTTTTCTTTTTTCATGCTTTTTGCATGAAAATAATGAAGACCCACTTTTGGTGTCCTTTTCTATCCTAAAACTCATGGAAATTAGAGGGGTTAGGTGGCCTTTTGTCCTCCTAAAAGGTGGCATTTTGGTGGGTCCCTAAACCATCTTTTTAACAGTCTTAATTTATACTGACAGTTTTTTTCTACACTAGTGGTATATATCTCATATTGCTAGCATTCTTTTCTACACTGTGTTTCGTGATCCACAATCTTCTACATTATCTACACAGTTTAATTCCTATACTGCTTAACTTTTTGCAATATAATTTTTATACTGCTTAACTTTATCAATATAATTCTTATACTGTATAATTTTATCAATGTAATCTTTACACTATATTCTTCTTATATTGTGTTTTCCTCACATTATTCCTTCCTTTTTAGACTGTGGTATAATTTTAAACCTTGAAAATCCTATTTTCACTTTTATAAAATTTTCCTAAAATACCCCAAACTATCGCTTGACCGGCAGGCCGCCTGGGAAGTTCAACAGGTTGACTTTGAAGATCAACATGCCAGTCTTGGGGTTCGGCAAGCCGTTCGAGGTGAATAAAATTCTGCCTCTTCGGCAGGCCGATGTAGGGTTTTCGACGGGCCGGTTGGCATTTCACCCTAGGCCAATTGGTATTTTCGATAGGCCGGTTGACAGGCATGATCAATAGGTCAATTTACATATCCGACAGATTGTTAACATATTTGGCAGGTCGATCCTCTAAGTTCGACAAGTCGAAACTAAAAGAGGTAACACTAGAAATTCTTAGGTATTACACATTAAGGGCAAAATCATCATTTTTACAAAAAAGTTAAAACAGACCTGAGTTTACCGATTAAGCTCAAAGTTTCAAAACAAACGATGAACCTCCTCATGTAAAGTTCAAAGTCATCATATGATTTGTCATTTGGCCTTAGTTAACCTAAGTCAAGGGGTGCAGATGTAACACCCCAGAATTTTCAATACATTAAAAATGCATTAAGTTAAGGATTATATCAAGACAAAAAATACAGTTTAAGGAAAAATACTATATAATGATATAGAAAATTATACAGTAAAAGAGTAATATAGTATAAGAATTAGACTGTTTAAGGTCATACAATATAGAAATTAGACTGTTAAGTTAAAATAGTATAGAAAGAATACTGCTAAGTGAAAATGCGGATATGGGAAAGGTTATGTTTGGCTTCCAAAAATAAACCAGAGGCAACTAAAATATTTTATACAGTCTAAGAATATGTTTTTACACTGATTTTACCACGACAATATAAGAAAAATACTATTTGGTGAAAAATTACACAGTGTAAATTTTTGAGCCCTACAAAGTAGACACCCACTTGAATTCTATTGGGCCGCCAAGCCATGAAGGGTGGCTCAATCACCTTGTGCCACATGGGTAACCCAAAGGATTACCATGAGTCACCTAAAGGATAAAGAAGCATTTAATGCAAAAATTTGCCAAAAAATCTCTCTTTCTTCTCCAAGACCCATGGCAGCCCTGGATGAGCTTCCTCAAAAATTTTTCAACTTCCCATCTTAGCAAAAATAACCCTACTTAGGTTCAAGAAGTGAAGCCCAAGGATTTTTTTACAAGTCTTAAGGTAAAAACCTAAACTTTTTCAAGGGTTTTAGGGTTTTTCTTGGGAAAAAGAAAGGAAACTAGTTCATGGTGTTTTTGCATGAAAATGGTGTCTTGAAAGGAGTTTCAAAGGAGCCTTGGAAGGCTAGAAATCAAAAAGTATTATTTAGGGTAAGTTTTGATTTTAAAGTTTTGAAATTTTATGATTTTTATTTTCTCAAAGGTATATGGGTTCTTGAGCAAGTTTTGGTTGAAACCCATTAAAAAGTGAATTATGGCATGTTGATATTGTGAAATTAAGGGTTGGATGTTGGAAACTTTTAGTTTTTGCAAAAAGATTTATTTTTGTAATTTTAGTACTAATTTTGCAAAAATGATAAGGGGGCATAAAAATGATTCAAACAAGGATTGGAACTACCTATGTAGGGGTAGATTTATTGTTTAAAAATAGATTTTTACAAAAATTCCCTAAGGACTAAATTGAAAGAAAAAGATCTTTCTCGGCAGAATTGAAAAATGCCCAAAAACACCCTTGTACAATGAGAATTTCAAAAATGTTACAACACAAAAGTTGTAGAACTCATCAAAAATATTAGGATATTGTAGACAGTTTCTTAAAATTCTACTCCATTTAGAAGTTATGAATTTTACAATAATTTGTTAAAATTGGAAAAAATTTTAAAAGGGAAAAAATGTCATTTTTTGAAAGGATTGAATATGGTACTTTGAGCAAAAATTTTCCTCATGAAAAATGAGGACTAATGGTGTAAAAATATTATTTTTGGTTTCGGGGCAAAAATATAAATATTTTTGTATTTCGGGCCAAACTGTGAAATTGTGTGAAATTTGGGTTTTCACTAGGGAACGTTCGTTTCCTACATTGTTGTAGGTAGTAAGTACCATAGATGTTATGTTTTAAGGAAATAATGGAGGAGAAAGAGTTAAGGGTAAAATGGTCATTTTACGAAAATGGCCAAAATGGACCCGAAACACCCGATGTCAGAAAACATTTCTTAGTGGCAATTTTTCTGTAATATGTAAGTAATGAAACGTTAAAGTTAAGCAATGGGTTTTATAGAATTACAAAGTTGACCAAAAACCCAAAAAGGGTAAAAACGTCATTTTTATGAAAACGGTTAGAACGAAGTCGAACACTCCAATTTAGTATAACGTTATTAGATGAAAAATGTTTCGTAATACGTTAAGTAACTTAACTGTCATGTGAGACGAGGGATTTAATAATGGAAAGATTACCCCGGTGGGTTACAACGTTAGTGAAAGACCGGTAGACCGATAGTATACAAGTCAAGTTAAAAAGAAATGAATGTTTAATGTTTACGTTATATTATCAATTGGGTAGATTGATAAAAAGAAAGTTAATTGACGAGTCAGCTGTCGTTTGATCAGGACACAGAAGCCGCCCAATGGAAGAAATAGGAACGAGATAAGAACGGAGAAGGGAACGTTAGAGTAAAGTCTAAGTAAGTTCAGACTTCACCTACAACATGAAGTAAATAGTTTTCAAATGCTTACATATGCATTTGTAAATGAGTTTGCAATTATTATGCAAGTTTCTTTTAAAGTATATTTGCATTTATTATTCAAAGTTTTAAAGTACAAGAGAAGATTTGCAAGGAACTTGCAATTGTTATATTTAAAGCCTATTTGCATATTGATATGCATGAATGTTATGAACTATGATTGGTGTGTGTATTATAAATGTGACATGACTTAAAGTATTATATGAATATAATATGAAATAGTTGTTATCCAAAGAAGAAAAATGTATAGTAACTCTACGATATGAAAGTATAAACGATGTGTATATGTATGATATGAATGACATGTATATGTGTGATATGTTTATCAACATTATGTGTAAGTATGATATGGATATGAATGCTATGATTGATGCTTGTTATCTAGATTATAAACAAGATATAGCATATAAGCACAGAACCACATAATGCATGATGAATATGTACAGTAAGGTTTATAAGAAACCCATTAAGGACATAACTTCTTAGACTACAACATCTTGTAGAACCAGAATTTTGGTAAGAATAAACACACAGATCCCTACAAGAAAATTTGGACGTAAGTAGAAGTTCAAGATATAAGACAGGAACTTCCAAGAGGTCACAAAAGTAAAGCCAAGAGAGAGATATGAAAGGTTAAGTTTAAGTGTTATGAACCCTTAGAAGTTTTCAGACAAGTACGTAAACATGTTTTAGATAACCATTATCACTAGTCTGGAATGACTAGATGATAAAAGACCTATAGACTAAAGAATAAAAAGATGAACTTACTAGCCAGTTTTTATGTATCAGATTATGATCTAGATGCGGATGTGCAACCTAGATACGAAATAGGATTAGTATAAGTCCTGCATTTCGACAATGCATAGTGTTTTATAATTTAAGTTATAAGTTTTATGAAGCATTTGTTATGTAATATGTTGCATTTGTATGCAATATGATTCAGAATAAGAGTTATCATTTGCAATATATAATTGCGTTATATGTTGCATTTGTATGCAATATGTTTCAGAATAAAAAGTTATGATTTGCTATATGTGATTGTGTTATATGTTGCATTTGTATGCAATATGTTCAGAATAAAAAGTTATGATTGGCAATATGTTTCAGAATAAAAAGTTATGATTTGCAATATGTGATTGCGTTATATGTTGCATTTGCATGCAATATGTTTCAGAGTAAAAAGTTACGATTTGCAATATATGATTGCGTTATATGTTGCATTTGTATGCAATATGTTTCAGAATAAGAGTTATGATTTGCAATATGTGATTGCGTTATATGTTGCATTCGTATGCAATATATTTCAGAATACAAGTTATGATTTGCAAAATATATTTGCGTTTCAAGTTGCATTTGTTGTGCAAGAGGTTTATGGTACAAGCTATGATTTGCAAGTGTGTTTGCACATGACGTGATTGCCTTTGATATGCTCACTAAAGTTAATAAAGAAGGTAACGTAAAGTTAAAAAGAAAGTGTCGTACCAGCCTCCTCGTTGTGAGGTAATGAAAGTAAAGTTAAAGTTTGACCTCCTCAGGGGGTGTTTGGTTTGCAGTAAATAGTAGGAATCATATTCCTAGGAAAATGATTGTAGGGAATATGATTCCCAGGAACTAAGATTATTACGTTTAGTTGCACATAGGAATCTTCTATTAGATTTCTAGGAATAATATATTACTGTGTTTGGTTATACATAGGAATCTTGTATAATTGATAAAATAATTTATTGTATTACCATTAAATGTATCAATATAATATATTAGAACTAATATTAAATAATAATAATATAAATATAAATAATAAAATAATATTATATATAATTTAACATTAATATTACTATGAATATTAATGTTATTATTATCATTATTATTAAATAATTATTATTTTATATTAATATAATATTTTCTTTATCTTATATAAAAATATTAATTTATAATAATCATAGAATTATTATTTAACAATATATTAATATTAAAATGTTGTATATAATATAAAATATATTGATATGAATATAAATAATAATAACAATACAATTCTTAATAATATATTAATATTTATATTAATATTAACATTAAATAAACATATTGTTATAGAAAATATTAAACATATTTAGCTATATTTTATATTTATAATTATTATAATAGTATTTATATAGTTTAATATTGATATTGCTATGCATATTAATATTAATATTATACTATTCATATTGATGTTATATTATTATGTTTTTATTACTATTGTTATTATTATTCTTATTATTAAATTATAATTTTATATTGATATAATATTAATATATGTATATCATATATTAATATTAATTTATAATAATAGTATAACATTATTTTATTTTATTATTATAGTATTTATATATATTATATTTAGATATTGTATATGTAATATATTATATATGTTTATTATTATTGTTAATGTTATTATTATCATTATTATCAAATTATTATTTTATATGAATATAATTTTTATATTTATATTGCATTGAAATATTAATTTATAATAATAATATTATTATAATAATTTAATAATAATATAATTATTATCATCATCATCATAGAAACAAAGATGAGATTTTTATAGTTTTGAGATTCCTAGGAATATGAATATCACCTTGTGGGTGGGCTTCATATTACCCCAAAATGAGGTAATCTGAATCCCACGGGAATTAGTTTCCCAGGAATCCAAAACTTAGATTAATGTATACCAAACATGGGAATCTTACATATTTCCATTCCCATCTCAGGATTACTGCATACCAAACGCCCCCTCAATGTGAGGTACACGACCTCGAAGTTCGATGGTCTTAAATCTTCTACAAGGGAAGCATCACGTTTATGATCTCATGATTAAAGATATTGGTACGAACACTAAAGGTTATAAGATAAAGAAAGTTAAGGAACAAAAGGTGGAAAGTTAAAGTCAGATAAGGAAAGTTAAAGTGTAAGATAAGAAAAGATAAGAAACAAGGATAGAAAGTCAAAGTAAGAAAGAATGTTCATAAGAT
Source organism: Artocarpus heterophyllus (assembly GCA_025403435.1). Lineage (NCBI taxonomy): Eukaryota > Viridiplantae > Streptophyta > Magnoliopsida > Rosales > Moraceae > Artocarpus > Artocarpus heterophyllus. Next base: position 17,470,498 of record CM046345.1, on the reverse strand, counting down.
GCTCATAATTAAGCATAAATGAAAACATGTATTGTGATTGTTCTTGATTTGCTTGTTATGAAACATTTATATGCTATGAAAAACATTCTGAGGAATGTTTTATATTAAGCGTTTATGAAAAATATTACAGAAATACTTTATGAAAACATTTATGAGAACGTTTTAGGAATATTTTATGAAAAATGTTTATGAAAAGCGTTTATGATAAAAGTTTTAGGAAAAAGGTTTATAAATGACCTTTTACGAAAAGCATTCTAAAGATTGCTACATGTTAAATGTTTTATAAAAAGCGTTTATGAGAAACGTTCTAGAAAAGTTTTATGAAGAATGTTTATGAAAGCCGTTTTTAGAAATGTCTATGGAAAATATTGATGATATATGTTTTAAGAGAAAGGCTTTCATGAGAAAAGTTTTTAAAGCATGTTTCAAATGATTTTTGAGAATTTGTTTGAACTTATTGAGCGAAAGCTCATTAAAAGTTTCTTCATTCTGAAGGTAGTTTTGTGGACAACCAGCAGGACCCGTTAGAAGAGTTTGGTGCTGTGGAGGACAGATGCAAAGATTTGGGTAAGGATACCACCATAGTAAATTTTCGCTATTCAAAAGAAATATTTTTCACTATTTAATATAGTGTTTTCAAAGTATTAAGAAAATCAGAGTTTGAAGAAATGTTTTCAAAGTTTTAAAATACAGTTTACGAACTATTTAATATAATTATAAAGTTAAGTTTTAAGTTATGTTTTAGTAAATGTTTCTTATTAAGTTTTAAGAAATGATTTGAAATAGTTTTAAAGTTAAGTGTTGAGCGATGTCTCAACTTGAATGGCGACAGAGGTTGCAACAGTTTTTAATACGTTTGTTTAAAGAAAAAAAATTATTTCAGTATTTTTCTTACTAAGTAAGTAAGATTACTGTTTAAGTAATGATGTTTAAGTAAGTAAAGTGACTGCCTGAAAAGGCGAGTCATCACAGTAGACATAGACCGATATTATGGACTCAAACTAATAGTCGGACGTCGTATAAACAGGACACAAAGCTAATTAACCAAGGAAAAGGATTTATGTGGAAACGTTAGCATGACATTCAAGTAAGTTTCAAACATCACCTACAGCATAAAGAAAATGAATTTTATATGCCTTATTCATGTATGATTTATGATTGTAATTCTTATGCATATTGCCTTAGGCACCAAGTCATGATACAAAGTATGTTTACTAAGATACAAGATTGGTAATCTAAACTCCAAGTCAAGGAAATCAAGATAAGATAATCAAGTGTAGTACCAAATCCACTCATGCAAGAATTATAAGTCTCCTTACCTAAGGGGAACATCAAGTTAAGATCTAATCTTAGTGTTTGATGATCACGCATACTCGGTACAAACATTTGGGCCCATAATTCAGAATAAGATAACGTAAAGATAAGATGTGCACAAGTAAGCATAATGAGAAGCATGCATTGTATTACAGTTTTCTTTTTTGTGAGATATGTTTGGACTTGCTGAGCAAAAGCTTATCTAGATCCTTTATGCTATAGAAGATACTGCCAAGAGACTGGTATAAAAAGTTGATGAGCTAGGCACGACAGTTGGACAAATGCAATGGTTGGGCTATGGATACTTTTGCAAGTTTAAATTCCACTTTTTGAAAGACTATCTATTTTATATAGTATGTTACGTTCTAGTAATAAGCTAGAACTGCTTTTGCAAGTATGTTTACGTACGTGCTTTGTAATTATAACTAAGCAAGTGCTTTAAACATATTTACAGTAACCGTTAAGTAATATAAGTACGTTTACAAAAAAAAAATATATTCTACATTATATAAGTAAGATTAGGATTAAGTTTAAGAAAATAGCTTTAAGTGACGGCTCAAACAATAGGGTCGTTACACACTTATCTCTCTGCTCTGACTTTCTCTCCCCAATTGCTATCTCACCCTTGACCTCAATCACAAAGGTTTGTCTACCTCTGCACCTAGATCAATGAGATCAGTGGTGACAACCGTGACAAGAATCAGGTCTCTCACCATGGTGTCATCAACTTATCTTTCGCTGGGGATCTACACAGACGACAAGATTTGCTTCCTCTTAAGTTTAAGTCAGCCATGACTGACTTTTGCAAGGATGACAACATGATTGGGTTCGAGTTTTCCAGCGTCTGAGCAAGGGAGTGAATAACATCATCTTCCATTGTTGTGGGTAATTCTCTGTCGTCGTCCTCTGTGACACTATCATCGTCCCTTGCCATCAAAGATTTGGTGATGCTAACACTCATCCATCATCGGCAAATAGAAAGAGGCAAAAAGGGATAGAGAGAAGGGGAGAGAGAGAAACAAGAAAGGGAAAAACACTAGATCTGATTATTCAAGGTATTTCTAGTTATTTTTATTGGTTTAAAATATTATTTTTTTGAGTATGCTACATACTTTACTTTTTAAAAAATTCTACTATAACATACTATTAGTTTGTTAAATGTGTATTTAGTGCAATCTCTCTTTTATATTATAATACTACTTCTCACTTATGGGCTAGATAATAGGCAATTATAGGGTAAATACATGAAACTTTTTCAAAAATGCCTCTTTAAAGAAGAATCTTTTTAAGACCGTCCTCTTAAAAAGCTTTTTACAAACTATCTGTTTAATTAGAAAATAGGATTTATCAAAAGTCGAAATTATACTTTCTTGTCACAACCTAATATGGTAGATTATTCTAGTTGTTGACATAGGCAGTCAAAGTGGAATATGCATATTATCTTATTTCTTATTAAAAAAAAATATCAACCATCTCTCATCACTAGTGTGGGCCGCTAAAGTGAAATCTGCTAAATACCAATAGGGAATTTGGTAGATTAGTTTTATTTTCAACAAAAAATACCAATCTGATTGTCATGAAAGTTGTCGGATTGGAATTTGGTAAATGCCAAGGCAAAATCTGACAATGATTTTTATTTTTTATTTAAAAACTAGTGTTCATTTCCACTCACCAGCATAGGTTGTTGATGTGTTGCCTAAAATAATTCTTTAAACATAGACATTTGTAGCATAGAAAGGTTATCGTATCCATATGGAGGTGAAAAATTTACAACTTAGGAGATTGATAAAAATAAACATTCAAAAAGGCAAGTGGTTTTTCAAAACAGTTTAAAATAAATAAATATTTTTGTGATTTTTTGATTTAAATTTTAAAACATAAAATTAACAAGAAAAGGTTTTGAGAATCACTCATATATTTTGTAATCTGTATGGAAATTAATTCTAAATAATAATTATCTAAAGCATTGAATTATTATATCTTCTTCCATTAATTGCAAGCACAATTACTGTTTTTATAAGTCAACCTAAACTATAATACAGTAAAGATTTTCCTATAAAAAATAGCAAATTAATCATCTCTAGCTAATGATTTGGTATACTAACTATAAAAATTATAACCTTATCACTACAATTATAATTAACAAAATTTTGAGATAGAAAAGATAATAACAAATCAAAATTAATCTATTTAAATGGAATAAATTATTGTGTTAATTCTGGCAGACCCTTGTCTTATTAGATGGTTTAAGAATACACTATGTCATCCTCTGTTAACAATAAATCAAGCATTGCCAAGTATTTACTATATCAGTTCATGCTACAATGCAGCAAAAACTCAACTAAATAAACATACATGATTTCAATATTATTAAATTTAATTATGCAACATAATTAAATTACATAAAGAAAGCATGACTGAATTTATACAAGAATTGGACAGCACAACAACATTAACACTAATTATTAAAAATATAAAAAATATAATTTATTCCCTAAAAATGTAAGCATTACAAAACAGATATAAAGTTAAAATCCATACCAGAGTACTATACATACAAGATCATCTCCCTATTTGTAACGTCTCGAAATTTATTTCATATTAATGTAATGTAAATGATGAATTAGTGTGCCATAATTAAAGTTTTAACTTTAATTAGATTATTTGGTTGGATTTTTAGTTTTTGGTTGTTTTGTTAAATTGATGTATTCAAAAGATTTCTTGTTGATTTAAAATGATGTTTTGAGTTTTAAAACACAACAATTTGTAAAATGTTAAAAATACTCCGTTTTACAAAACCGTGGGCGGCACATGGTTTTCGCACAGTAAAACCGCCCACCGATTTTCTCTATTTATTTCTCTCTTCTCTCTCTCTCTCCTCATTCACGTTTCACTCTCTCTCTCTCTTCTCTCTCTCGGCAGTTCCCTCTCTCTCAATCTCTTTCAAAAATTTTTGATTTCCATTCGAATCCAAGCTTCGGAACAGCAAGGAGGAAGCTCGGGGACGTGATTCGGCGACCGAGAACGCGGATTGAAGCTTCGATTCGAGGTTAGATTCAAAATTTCTAAACTTTTTACAAAATTTTCGATTTTGTGTGTTTTTGAAATCTAAGTTTGTTTTAGCTTAGAAAACCGTGGATTTGTGTTAAATGAGCTTAGAACAACTAGAATCTAAACCTAGATTGAAGAAAAACGGATTGGATTCAAGATTTTCATTTTTCTCCTCTTTTTCTCATTTTCGGATTTTTGAGGATTTCGAGTTCAAATGTTGTTTAAATGATTCCAAACATGTTTTAGAATGTTTTTCTATCAACTATAGTTGTTTTTCATGCCTGGGATTTGAGAAAAACAGGTTAGAAACAAGATTTGGATTTTGGGGATCGAGAAACCCGTGGCTGGGATTTCTGGATTTTCCCAGTTCGGCAGGCCGAAGTTTATGTTCGGCAGGCCGGAGTGATGATCGGCAGGCCGGTGTTCTTCCGACCGGCAGGCCGAATCTGGGGAAATGTTCGGCAGGCCGAACCTTGTTTTCGGCAGGCCGAAGCAGGGCGTCCGGCAGGCCGACCGAGGCATGGAAAATTTTGTGATTTTTACCCGATTTCACTGTTTTGAACCCTAATTTAAATCCCAACCTTATAGGATGATTTTAATGATACAAATGGCACACTAGGACATCATGAAATGATTTAGTAACATAGAATGTTTCGAACTAGATATTGATCGACTTAGTTTGTATCTAGGATTGTTCGTGGTTCCGTGGAGCTAACGTATAGCGGATCGGGATTACGGTGTGGGGTACCGGCACGAGTACTGAGGTAGGACTTCTATCCTATTTCTTTGGTAGCCTGGTTTTGAAATGATTTGGCTTTGAAAAGGGTTTCTATCAAAATGTTTTCAACGGTTGTTTGAAAATGGTTTTGTCGGTTATATTTTTATATACCGTGACATGAAATGAATTTCATAATGAATGTAATTGACAACACTCGGTAATTGGGTTTTGGATGATAATGATAATAAACACATGGGCATGATGCCATATCAGAGATCGGGTCGTGATCGACCTTGGGGGTAGGTCCCGAAACCCAGCTGGGCCACTACGGTGGTGATATCATGGTTTGCCTAGGTAAAAGTAAACTGGTGTTTTGATTTGACGAGTAGACTGTTCTGTGTCAGGACGGTTCCACTCAAATTGTTTATCTATTTATTTATTTAAGTTCCCTTTCTGCATAACTCCTGATAATGCTATGTTTCTTTGCATTAAATTATTTTATAAAACTTAGTCCTACTGAGCCTTTCGCTCACGTTTTATCTGTTTTAAATTCCCCCCTTCTAGGTGGTTTCCCATTTAGGTTTGGAGAAGATTCTTCGGACCGAACTCAGGAGCAATAGGAGAATTTATTTACATTCTGTATTTATTAATCAAGGCATGTAAGACTTAACTTTATTTGTACTTGGACTGTAATTGTATTTATGATATTGTCAGAACCATGTGTGTGCACAAGTTGTGGGTTGTGGAACCCATATTCGCGGTTTTTATTCAATTGTTGTTATTTGTTTAATGATTTTAAATTCTTTATCAAATGTGGTGGAAAAAATCTCTTTATTTCTTGCTTAATTTGATTCTCAAACTCTCGGTTTTTAATTAAACTCTCTTTTAATTAATCTAAATATTCCGCCACGTCACCTCCCGTACTCCGGGGCGTGACAGAATGGTATCAGAGCTCAAGGTTATGAACCTTGGGAATTGTGCACACATAGGTTTGACAATGAAATACCTCTGACAGTCCAAATTTTGTTTTCAGAAGTGAGAGAATGGCACCTAGACGTCGTTCGACAGCTGACGCCGAGTTCAGAAATGATGAGGGCCTGATGAGGTCTATGATTGCGGCTTTTCAGCAGATGGCAGCCAGGACTAGACCGGAAGACTCCAGCGTTGGTAGTCGGCATGCCTTCTTTAAGGAATTTCGGCGGGCGTCTATTCCGACTTTTGATGGCAATGGGGATCCGCAGTTAGCAGAGTATTGGTTGGATTCGATCTTGAAGCATCTTGATACTCTTGGTGTGCCTGAGGAGTATCGTGTGGAATTCGCGGCGTATAGGCTCGAGGGTGGCGCTAACACCTGGTGGAAACAAACTAAACGTCTGGAGCGCGGTGGCGATATCGGTTGGGACAAGTTCGAGGATCTGTTCTATGATTGGTATTTTCCGCAGGGATATAGAGATCAGAAAGCAGCTGAGTTTTATAGATTGCAGCAGGGTGATCTATCAGTTCGGGAGTATGAGGCAAAGTTTAGCGAGTTGGCTAGGTTTGCTCCATCAGCTGTGGCATCGGAGCGCGAGAAATGCATCAAGTTTCAGGAAGGACTCAAGGCTCCTATTCGACGGCAGTTGGTTGCTCTACGGCTTAGGGGTTTCGGAGAGCTTGTGTCGTCGGCGATCTCCGTGGAGGATGATTACGTGCAGTATTGTGAGGACCGAGCCAAGGCTTCAGGAGGACCGCAGAGGAGTGGCAGGAAGAGCACCAGTAGTCGTCCAGCTCCGGGGAAAGGCAAGCAAGGCGGTGCGACCAGTGGCAGCAGCAGTTCGTCTGGCAGCGGGCGCAGCAACCCCTACAGCTTTCATTGTCATTTCTGTCAGCAGCCCGGACACATCAAGAGGAATTGCCCGATCAGGAGTGCTCGTCTTGGATCGCAGACCGGGGAGGATGCCAGTCGTTCGTCTCAGCCTCAGCCTCAGACCCTACCTCCGCCTCCACAGTACCCGCAGTTGCAGTATCCGTAGTTTTCTCCTCAGCAATTCTCATATCCGGCACGGGGGCAGCAGCCGCAGTATTTTCAGCGTAGTGTTCCTCAGTATAGAGCTCCGAGTACAGGTAGTGTGCAGTCGTCTCCATCTCAGCAGCATCGGCCGAGTAATGCAGGACCCAGCAATGTCGGTAGAGGAAAAGGGAAGGCGCCAGTGCAGGTTCATGCAATGGCATCTGGAGGGTCAGATTCTCAGACTGGTAACGCGGTTGTCGATGGTATGGTTTTGGTTTCTAGATCTCTAGCTCGCGTTTTATTTGATACCGGTGCCTCTCATTCTCTCATTTCGAGTTCCTTTGTACATGCCTTGGGATTAGAAGTAGAAGAGTTTAAGGAACCCCTAGTTATAACTTCTCCCTTGGGGCGGGTGTGTGTAAATTGTATGTGTAAATCTTGTAAAATAAAGATTGGGGATGAGATTTTGAAAAGTGATTTGATTATACTCCCCATGAGTTCCTATGATGTGATCTTAGGGATGGACTGGTTGTCCAGGTATAGTGCAGTTGTGGACTGCCAACTTAGAAAAGTGACCCTAGTGTCTGAAAGTGGGACGGTAATCACTTACCAGGGTGGTGGTGATTGGCTAATGAGTGAGCGTCTCATGAAGTCATGTCTAGGAGGGCGAAGGAATCTAGATTGTTTTGCTTTTCTTGCCAATCTAGATTGCGAGCCCTATGTTTCGAGTAGTAGTGTAGCGATTCCGGTGGTTGATGAGTTCGAGGATGTTTTCCCCGACGAGTTATCAGGGTTACCACCGCATCGGGAGATTGAGTTTGGTATCGAGTTGTTTCCAGAGACATCACCGATTTCTATGGCACCTTATCAGATGGCGCCGGTAGAAATGAAGGAATTGAGGAAGCAACTTCAGGAGCTTGCTGATAAAGGATATATTCAGAATAGCACATCTCCGTGGGGAGCACCAGTTTTGTTCGCTAAGAAGCACGATGGGACTCTCAGGTTATGTGTGGATTATCGGCAGCTGAATCGTGTTACGGTGAAGAACAAGTATCCTTTGCCTAGGATTGATGAGCTATTTGATCAGTTGGGAGGTTCGCGATACTTCTCGAAGATTGATTTGCGGTCAGGTTATCATCAGCTCAGAATCAAGGAAAAGGATATTCCCAAGACAGCTTTTAGGACTCGGTATGGGCACTTCGAGTTTCTGGTTATGTCTTTCTGGTTGACGAATGCTCCGGCAGCTTTTATGGATCTGATGAACAGGATATTTAGGCCGTATCTGGATCAGTTTGTGATCGTGTTCATCGATGATATTCTTGTGTATTCTAAGACATGGGAGGAGCATGAGCAGCATCTTCGGATCATGCTTCAGACTTTGCGGGAGCACCAATTGTATGCTAAGAGGGAAAAGTGTGAGTTCTGGTTGACTGAGGTCAAATTTCTGGGTCATGTCATTTCGGAACATGGTATTTCAGTGGATCCATCCAAGATTGAAGCTATATTGGAGTGGGAACGACCAAGGAATGTAGCGGAGATTCGCAGCTTCTTAGGTCTTGCTGGATATTACCGGAAATTTGTAAAGGACTTTTCGAAGATTGCAGCTCCGTTGGCGAGGTTGATCAAGAAAAACGTCAGGTTTGAGTGGGATGAAGACTGTGAGTCTGCTTTTCAGGAATTGAAGAACCGGTTGACTTCAGCTCCAGTATTAGTTATTCCTAGTAGTGACGAGCCGTATGAGGTTTATGCTGATGCTTCAGGGCGCGGACTTGGATGCGTGTTGATGCAGCATGGACGTGTGGTTGTGTACGGATCGAGACAGCTACGACCTCACGAGCGGAATTATCCTACTCACGATTTAGAGCTTGCAGCGGTGATCTACGCGCTGAAGATTTGGAGATGTTACTTGTATGGGGCATCGTTTCAGGTCTTCTCCGATCATAAGAGTTTGAGGCATTTGTTCACTCAGAGGGATCTCAACTTGAGGCAGCGCAGATGGGTGGAGTACATGGAGGATTATGATTTCGCGTTGCAGTATCATCCCGGGAAAGCTAATGTGGTAGCGGACGCGCTTAGCAGAAAGTCTTCAGGGATTCTCGCTTGTTTGATTTTTGAGGACTGGAGCAGGGATGCGACAGTGAGTGAGTATCGGCTACAGTATCATGACGACGGTGATCGAGTTTTGTTGTATCATGTGGAAGCGACTCCAGCTCTTGTTCGGATGGTGAAGCAAGGTCAGTGGCAGGATCGACATTTGCAGGGGATTTGGTCGCAGATTCAGAACGGGGAGCAGTTTGAAGAATGGAGCGTGCATGCAGATGAATCGTTGTACTTCCGGGAGCGTCTTGCAGTTCCAGTTATCGCCGAGGTGACGAAAGCCGTTCTAGATGAAGCTCATAGGTCTCAGTTTGCTATTCATCCGAGGAGCACCAAGATGTATCGTGATTTGAAGAGGCACTATTGGTGGAGAGGCATGAAGAAAGATGTTCGCGAGTACGTGGCCAAGTGTTCGACGTGTCTTCAGGTGAAAGCCGAGCACCAGAAGCCTGCAGGTCAGCTTCAGCCGCTTCCTATTCCAGGGTGGAAATGGGAGCATGTGACGATGGATTTTCTCACAGGTTTGCCGAGGACGGAGCAGCGGCATGATGCAGTTTGGGTTGTGGTCGACAGATTGACGAAATCGGCGCATTTCATTCCGTTTAGGTCGACGTGTTCCAGGAAGATTCTCGGGGAGTTGTATATGCAGAACATTGTGAGGTTGCATGGAGTTCCTTTGTCCATCACCTCTGATCGAGACATCAGGTTTAATGCTAGGTACTGGAGGAGTTTTCAGGAGGCTTTGGGTATGGATTTGAACTTCAGTACGGCGTTTCATCCTCAGACTGATGGGCAGTCTGAGCGGGTTATTCAGGTTCTCGAGGATATGTTGCGTGCTTGTGCGTTGGACTTCGGCGGGAATTGGAAGCAATGTTTGCATTTAGCGGAGTTCGCGTACAACAATAGTTATCAGGCGAGTATCGGTATGGCACCATTTGAGGCATTGTATGGGCGACCGTGTCGGTCACCTGTGTGTTGGGCCGAGCCGGAAGATAGAGTTATTCTTGGGCCGGAAGAGATTCGTGACAGCAACGAGAAAGTCGCGGTGATTCGGGATCGATTGAGAGCAGCTCAGAGTCGGCAGAAGAGCTACGCAGATAGGAGACGTAGACCCTTGGAGTTCGCGGTTGGAGATTTTGTTCTCTTGAGGGTGTCACCTCGTAAGGGAACTATGCGGTTCGGAGTGAGTGGGAAACTCGCGCCGAGGTATATTGGGCCGTTCGAGATCACTCAGCGTGTTGGTGTGGTCGCTTATCGGCTTGATCTTCCACCCGAACTTTCTCATGTGCACAATGTGTTTCATGTGTCTATGCTTAGGAAGTGTCCACCTGAGCAGGGTAAGATAGTATCGTTTCGCGATGTGCAGGTTCAGGAGGATACGACGTACGAAGAAGTGCCGATTCAGATCATCGACCGGAAAGTGATTAGCTTGCGTCGTCGTGAGATACCGTTGGTAAAGGTCATGTGGCAGCATCACGGTGTTGATGAAGCCACTTGGGAATTAGAGTCGGGTATGCGGGAATTGTATCCGCATTTGTTTTGTTTTTGAGATGAGTTGTAAATTTCGAGGACGAAATTTCTTTTAGGGGTGGAGAGCTGTAACGTCCCGAAATTTATTTAATATTAATGTAATGTAAATGATGAATTAGTGTGCCATAATTAAAGTTTTAACTTTAATTAGATTATTTGGTTGGATTTTTAGTTTTTGGTTGTTTTGTTAAATTGATGTGTTCAAAAGATTTCTTGTTGATTTAAAATGATGTTTTGAGTTTTAAAACACAACAATTTGTAAAATGTTAAAAATACTCCGTTTTACAAAACCGTGGGCGGCACATGGTTTTCGCACAGTAAAACCGCCCACCGATTTTCTCTATTTATTTCTCTCTTCTCTCTCTCTCTCCTCATTCACGTTTCACTCTCTCTCTCTCTTCTCTCTCTCGGCAGTTCCCTCTCTCTCAATCTCTTTCAAAAATTTTTGATTTCCATTCGAATCCAAGCTTCGGAACAGCAAGGAGGAAGCTCGGGGACGTGATTCGGCGACCGAGAACGCGGATTGAAGCTTCGATTCGAGGTTAGATTCAAAATTTCTAAACTTTTTACAAAATTTTCGATTTTGTGTGTTTTTGAAATCTAAGTTTGTTTTAGCTTAGAAAACCGTGGATTTGTGTTAAATGAGCTTAGAACAACTAGAATCTAAACCTAGATTGAAGAAAAACGGATTGGATTCAAGATTTTCATTTTTCTCCTCTTTTTCTCATTTTCGGATTTTTGAGGATTTCGAGTTCAAATGTTGTTTAAATGATTCCAAACATGTTTTAGAATGTTTTTCTATCAACTATAGTTGTTTTTCATGCCTGGGATTTGAGAAAAACAGGTTAGAAACAAGATTTGGATTTTGGGGATCGAGAAACCCGTGGCTGGGATTTCTGGATTTTCCCAGTTCGGCAGGCCGAAGTTTATGTTCGGCAGGCCGGAGTGATGATCGGCAGGCCGGTGTTCTTCCGACCGGCAGGCCGAATCTGGGGAAATGTTCGGCAGGCCGAACCTTGTTTTCGGCAGGCCGAAGCAGGGCGTCCGGCAGGCCGACCGAGGCATGGAAAATTTTGTGATTTTTACCCGATTTCACTGTTTTGAACCCTAATTTAAATCCCAACCTTATAGGATGATTTTAATGATACAAATGGCACACTAGGACATCATGAAATGATTTAGTAACATAGAATGTTTCGAACTAGATATTGATCGACTTAGTTTGTATCTAGGATTGTTCGTGGTTCCGTGGAGCTAACGTATAGCGGATCGGGATTACGGTGTGGGGTACCGGCACGAGTACTGAGGTAGGACTTCTATCCTATTTCTTTGGTAGCCTGGTTTTGAAATGATTTGGCTTTGAAAAGGGTTTCTATCAAAATGTTTTCAACGGTTGTTTGAAAATGGTTTTGTCGGTTATATTTTTATATACCGTGACATGAAATGAATTTCATAATGAATGTAATTGACAACACTCGGTAATTGGGTTTTGGATGATAATGATAATAAACACATGGGCATGATGCCATATCAGAGATCGGGTCGTGATCGACCTTGGGGGTAGGTCCCGAAACCCAGCTGGGCCACTACGGTGGTGATATCATGGTTTGCCTAGGTAAAAGTAAACTGGTGTTTTGATTTGACGAGTAGACTGTTCTGTGTCAGGACGGTTCCACTCAAATTGTTTATCTATTTATTTATTTAAGTTCCCTTTCTGCATAACTCCTGATAATGCTATGTTTCTTTGCATTAAATTATTTTATAAAACTTAGTCCTACTGAGCCTTTCGCTCACGTTTTATCTGTTTTAAATTCCCCCCTTCTAGGTGGTTTCCCATTTAGGTTTGGAGAAGATTCTTCGGACCGAACTCAGGAGCAATAGGAGAATTTATTTACATTCTGTATTTATTAATCAAGGCATGTAAGACTTAACTTTATTTGTACTTGGACTGTAATTGTATTTATGATATTGTCAGAACCATGTGTGTGCACAAGTTGTGGGTTGTGGAACCCATATTCGCGGTTTTTATTCAATTGTTGTTATTTGTTTAATGATTTTAAATTCTTTATCAAATGTGGTGGAAAAAATCTCTTTATTTCTTGCTTAATTTGATTCTCAAACTCTCGGTTTTTAATTAAACTCTCTTTTAATTAATCTAAATATTCCGCCACGTCACCTCCCGTACTCCGGGGCGTGACACTATTTCACTTGACTCTCTACACTAATTTAGACATTATTTTCTTATTTTTAGTGGGATCGGAGAATTATCCTGACAGCATTTCCTTCTTAAAAGGGGTATTGTTAAGTCAAAGACTAAATAGTTGAAGAAAGGGGAAAGAATGGCCAAAATGTCGTGAGGCTATCGAATGAAGCACCCCTTTTATAGTAGAAAAATTCTACTATTTCAAATATATTTATTAAAATTTTATTTATTTATTTTATATTTATTTTTTCTTCAAATTGCATTTGAGTTAGAATTCAAAATCTGAATTCTTTTCTTTTCTTTTGCTGCCTAGCCATTGAGATTGCTATTAAAATTGTTATTTTCTTTTTATTTTTTTATTATTTTTTTCTTTTCATGCTATAATTAGCCCAAGAATGTGCTAATTTTTGCTTTTAATCCAGTGCTTTATAGGTACGGGATGGATGGTGAAAGGCCGTCAGATGCACAAAAAACTGAGGAAAAGATTGGATCATATGAATGAAATATTTCGCTGGGATCGCAAGGCTCAATTTGGGCTGTCGAATTGGGCCTAGTATGCTAATCGAACGGAAAAAAAAAAAAAATTGCTCACAAATGGGACTTGCTCCGTAGGATCCAAAGCTAGATTTTGAGATCTATCAGGACATGCGGCCATTGAGAACGTCTTGGTGGACTGATCGGACAGTTCTGGTTACCCCATGTGGCATTTTTTGAATTTATTCTCTTTATTTGATTTCTTATATATTTAAGGTCATTTTTTGTCCGTTTTCACGTCGTTTTGCTCCATTTTTCTTGTAGTTTTTAAATCTAAAACAAAATAAATAAACTAAAATTAATTATTTTACAAACATAATTTTTACAATAATTTAGAAATTTTGTATTTTATAATAAAACACATAAAAATTACTAAAAAAAATAAAAACTTCTAAAATTAACAAGCTTTAACAAATATATTATCTAAGGCTTGAAAGTATTTTTAAAAATTATGAAAAATATTATAAAAATATTTATAGATTAAAAACTTATTTACAAATATTTTAAGATTCAAAATAAAATCACATAAATTTATTTTTATGGTTTTAATTATTTACAAACTAATTACATATTTAACTATCAAAACCACTCTAAAAATTACTAAAAATATTATTGAGCATAAAAACATACTAAAAATACATTTTTAAACATATTTACATACTAAGACACAAAAATACTAATTAACATAAAATGTTATTACTTAGAGGATTTAATAAGAAATAAAAGCATAAATAAATGATTTTATCCTTGAAAGATGTATATTTTTACGGTCTTATCAGCTGTTGAAATGGAATTTGGTAGATTTTTCTTTTATTTTTAACAAATAAAAATACCAACCATCTTTAGTTGCTGGTGCATGTCACTAGAGTAGAATCTGACATATGCCAAAGAGCAATCTAGTAGATTATGTTGTTATATTTTATTGTTGATAACAAATTCCAAAGATCTCTATGCATCGGCAAGAGGACACTAGATTCAATTTGATAGATTTTGAATGGGAATCTAGCAAATTATCTTATTATTACATTTTTATTTTTGATAAAAAAAAAACTACCAAAGGTCTCTGGCTGTGACAAAGGACGTTAGAGCAGAATCTAATAGATTTTGAATGAGAATCTTAAAGATTATCTTGTTTTTTTTTTTTTAACAAACAACACCATATAACAATTTTTTTAGGAAACAACCAAATTCTAAAAAAATAATTATTAACAGTAGACGTCATCAAAAATTACCCAAAAAACTCTAAAACCACGAAATCAAAATTGCTCCATTCGCTAGTCAGGGAGATTTTGATAAAAGGCTTTTAGGCAAAAGCCTTTTTGGACAAATGACCTTTTTTTTAGCACTAAAAAACAAGCTTTTTAAGTAGAAAAACTGCTCTAGTTTTTTTTTTTTCCATCCTAAGGTTCCTTTTCTTACTACAATTTTTTTCCTTATCTTTCTGAAAAAAGCTGGAGTAGTTTTCTTGCTCAAAAAAGCCTGTTTTTTGGTGTCAAAAAAAAAAGAAGTCATTTCCTAAGGTTCCTTTTTAAGTAGAAAAACTGCTCCAATTTTTTTTTCCATCTTAAGGTTCCTTTTCTTACTGCAATTTTTTTTCCTTATCTTTCTGAAAAAAGCTGGAGTAGTTTTCTTGCTCAAAAAAGCCTGTTTTTTGGTGTCAAAAAAAAAGAAGTCATTTCCTCATTTGAAAAAATTTTTTTGGCCCTCTTTTCAAATTCCCGCCGCTAATCAACTTCAAACACAAAAATATAAATAAAAGAGAATTAACAAAAAATACAACAAATTTATCAATGAATCAAAAAAATACTATACAAGCCAGATTCAAAAAATCAACAAAAATATAGCTTCAAAATGTCAAATACCACCAGCGACGAAGATCATCAAGATCGACACCGGCGTGAAGAACCATAACTCAACTATAACTCGACACATATCTTCGATGACGGAGAACGATTGCTGCAAATCCAATAAAGATCTTTGTCCACTTATCACCGACAATCTTTGACGAAGGAGATCTATTGATGCAAAGTCGGCAGTCTTCGTCTGCTCGTCACTGGCCATCTTCGAGACTAAAAGAAAAGGAGATCTAAATTGTGGAACTTTTCCAGAGGAAAAGTGAAGGATAGAGAGAGGAGAAGAGGAGACTCGATCGCAGAGGGAGGGAGAAAGTGACTTGCATGGATGAGGAGATCGACTGAGCTTCGATCTCTACAAACGATGGCCAAACTCGAAGATTTACAGAGACTTGTATGGCGGAGGAGATTGATCAAGATTTGATCTCCACGAATGACAACAACACGATTGTTATGGTGGACGTTGACATGACTTTGACGAAGAGAGAAATTGATATAAATATGAGGTAGCGAAGAGGGAGAGAGATAAGGTAAGCAGATATAGTAAGAGCGGTGACAGGTAGGGGTGCTCCAAAAGTCTGCAAAAAAGGAACCAAACAAGTGATTTTTGTTTTAATTTTGGACAATTTAAGAGGCTTTTGTACATAAATATTTTAAATGGTTTAGTTAGTGGTTTAAATTTTTTTAAATTGTCCAAACCGTTCACTTAAATTGTCCGCCAAACTGCTCATATTGCCCATCTAAACTATCCACTAAATTGCCTATTAAACCACTATATTATATAATTTTTGTTTTTAAAATACGTCTTACATTAGAATTTATTTATTTTTATTTTTTATTTTTTATTGATCATTACAAGAAATTCTACCCATATAAGAGGTAACTTTTTATATTCTATAATTACATTTCCTAATCACTCATCATGAACGTTTGAAAAACAAATAAAATTAAAGAACTAACATGTATTACTAAGACTAACTCATAAAATAAAACCCTAGTTTTTTTCATCTAGCGACTAACGTCTTCTCTCTCCACTGTCATTGGCGTACCTGCCATGCCATCATTATCCATCGTCTCTCTCCACTACCGGCCCAACTCATCACAACATTGATTAAGGATATTAGTTGACGGAGAGGTTTATCAAAATCAGTGGAAAGCTTTAATGCAATTTTGAATTTTAATTGTGTTGTCTTATGTTATTTAGTTGTATTTTTTGACTTTTTAGTTTAGTTGTTGGCAAACTTTGATTTGTATTATTGTGACTTTTTAGTTTGTATTAAAACTTGAAAGGGTAAACTTTAAGATATTTTATAATTTTTATTAAATATTGAAAAAATTTAGTCTTAAGCACAAACTACCTAAACCAAACCGCCCAAACAGCTTATGAGTGATTTGGTTTGGTCTAATTTTATAAAAAATAACAAATTGTCCAAAGTGTCTAGTAATAAAATTTATTTTTGGTTTGCTCGGTGGTTTGGAGAAAAAAAAACCATCTAAACATCCCACATACACCCCTAGTGACGGGAAAAAGAGGGAAAAGAGAGGAAGATTTAGAGGAGAAATGAGAAGCCAGTGAAAGAGGAGGCAACAGTAGGATGAGAGAGATAGAGAGTTTCAAATTTAATATAGGATTTCAAGTAAGGAGAA
The DNA here is from genome assembly GCA_025403435.1 of Artocarpus heterophyllus. Lineage (NCBI taxonomy): Eukaryota > Viridiplantae > Streptophyta > Magnoliopsida > Rosales > Moraceae > Artocarpus > Artocarpus heterophyllus. Next base: position 17,453,561 of record CM046345.1, on the reverse strand, counting down.
TACAAACGTTGTAAATCACAGTCAGATCTGGCAAAATGAATATACTATGAAATTATTATTTTAATAAGAAAAATAAGAAAAAGAACACTTTTGCCAGGCCATTTGTGATCATATATGGAAGTCAATATGTGTAAATTTATTAGAATTTTAATTAGAAAGCCCAACACGTGAATATCAAAGAATGAGCCCAAAAAATATTAAATATTCGACACGTGGTTACAATAGTAACAGTTTAAAAGGAATAAAGAGTGCAAAGAGTTTAAACTCAAAACCTCCTGTTCTGATATCATGTTACTTTATTAATTTATCTTAAAAGTTTAAGCTATTAGAAGGTAGGTCAATAATAATTTTTATACTTTAACAAAGGAAAACAAGAATTGTGACCACCATTAGCGAGTGTAAGCTAGGTTATCTTTTACGAGAAAACCAGTAATTTTTGTTTTCTTAAGACATATTTTTCCGCAATTTCATTAAAAAAAGAAATTTAAAATTAAAATATGCACGAAGACAATGAGTCCACAAAATAAAGAGACAGTTCAAATTGTCCACATTGGCTTGGTTTAGGTTGAGAAACTTACAATGGATCACATTTAAAATTAGATGAATTCGTTACATGTATTAAAATAATTATATGGAAATAACATTTTTCATGTGTGCCTGTGCATGCATGTTATTTTATCATAATTCTTGAGTACTGTTTCTTTTTTTTTTTTTTAAAATGACGCTTCAATAGACGAATTTGGTAGAAATTATTTCGAACCTTAGAAGTACATTTACGAGACAATATTTTTCATCCAAAGATGTGTTATTTTTCCTCCTCAATTTGGTGATGGAGATCGTAATTATCCAAAATTGCACACTTTATATATGAGACCTAAACGTAATATCTATAGTCACTTTGTGTTTATTCTATTTCACGTTTATCAATTAGGCTTATTTATGATTTATTTTGGTTATATATATGTGTGTATATATACACACACACATATATGTATTATTTATCATGGTATGGCATCATTTTTTATTTCAACAGAAGCTGATCAACTTATAAATAGTGAATGATGCAGAAGAAACCTGAAAGCACATTTTGGATTCCATCAAGAAAGCTTGAAAGAGAAATAATTGGCATGGTTGATGTAACATATCTGACCACTTCTTTCCCATTTCTGTAGACTTTGCCCCATGTCTCGCGCAACACTATCACTACCAATCCTATTATAAGTCCCTCAACCATCACTAAGATTAACCCAACGCGCGCTGCTAAACCACTAGTTTGCGCCTGGCCAGCCCCGAGTTCGTTTGATAATCTTGTGCTATACAAAACAACATATATATAACAATTAATGCAAACTGCAACAAGATAAAAAAGTTTAATAAAAATGCAATATCAAACAGAGAAATACAAGGCATTGTGTTGATCATTTTAACGAGGTCTATGTACCTTACAGCACCCTGAGCCCAAAAGGGATCATCCAGAGCACTCCAAATGTGTTCAGGCTGGTAGAAAGGACAATATATGTGTGTGTGTATATATATATATATATATGACATATGTGTATATGTATATATATATATATATTCATCTCTGTGTGTGTGTCTAAGTAAGGGAGAAAAAAGAAAAATAACAAGAACGTCTTGCAAACTACGCACCAAATAGAAAGCACAGAAGTCTCTAATTTCGGATTTGGAAGAAGACCAGAGACAAGAACCACGAGTTCAAATGACCACACTTTTAAGTTGTTGCGTCATTGGCAAATTATCATATAATTAAAAAATAAGATTGAACAAAATTAAATTAAATTAAAAATAAATAAAATCAAATTAACTAAAATATAAATTATATTATGTTATATTAGATTAAAATTCCAAGAACATAGCAACTATTTAGAGATCTTCATAGATTTAGTCAGATCTGAAAGCTCTAAAAAATTCAGGTTTGTCTCTTGAATGCCCTAGCATGCATTGCATGACTGATGATTAATGTATTTAGATTTTCTATTGTGGTCCCTTTTTTAGTTGTTTTATTTCATTTCTTCTGTTCCTCTCCCTATTAAGCCTTTGGCTTACCCCTTTTTTTTATTTTTTTCCCTTTCAAGTTATAATATTAAATTTGCAGCAAGACGGGTCTTGGTATGGCCTTCAAAGTTTTGAAGTTCGAGAATGAGGTATCAAGTGTTTATTGTTATTTGATTCTCAATTTTATTATAGTCTTGTTGTAAGAATGGTATTGGTACAACAATGTCCTAAGTTTGTATGTTTTCGAGAAACCATTGTATTTTGGACTATTCTTGTTATTTATGATTTAAAATTTCTGGAGCATATAGTTCTATCTATTTTCAATGAAATAATATGTTTTTGAATTTGGACTTGCTTAATCTGTTTTATTTACTTTAATCGTAGTTAAGTACTAACACTCACTTCAGGGCATTAAATTTGTCGAAATTTAAATTCCCTGGTGATCATGTACTCTTTTTCCATCTTTTTTTTTTTCATCATGCTTTCATGAGAAGGTTTTTAGCCACATATTTTTGGAGTTATTTTTTAAGGTTTTTTAAATTGAAAAAAATATCTTTATAGTATCTAAATATAAATTGATAAATTAACAAATAATTAAAACTAAGAGATATAATCAATATCTTAATTTATAATATTTAGTGATCTATATTCATATTTATACATAGATAGAAAATGGTATGATCGATTCCAGATCAGTCGGTAACAGTTTCGTTCGCTGACGCCAATTCCACAGGAGCGTTTATTGATTCTTGGACTCTTGTTGTAGCCTTAGCAGCCTGGAAAAGAAAAAGGAAACAAAGGTCATATAATTATGAAGCGTGATTGGAAAAGATTAGTGGCCATGCAAAAAAAGAGAGAGAAAAAGATTACTGATTAAAATGAAAATGAAATGGCTTACTTCTTTCTCCCAGTCTGAGAGTATCAAAATTATAAGAAAAAACAGTATTTGCACGATGAAGGCAGCCAGGATTCCCAACCATAGCCCCTGCACACGTACAAGTGAAGTGAATAATTAGAAATATATATGGGCTTAATTAATTTTGCACTTTTGTTTTCAAAAGTGAGAAAAATAGATAAATTGTGTTATTTCCGCAATCACTTGAAAAAGGATTGAGGTCTAATTATGGATGTAATTAGCACATTAAATGCTATTAAGAACTTAAGATGTAAAAGAAAAATCCCGGCAAACTTAGTTCACTGGTACTTTTGCTTTTAGGTGGGCCACGAATGCCAAAATAGCTGCTACTGGAACTCCAATGATATAGAAAGCTCCTAGATTCACTAATGCTCCCGTTTTCTGCCAACCACATCCTCTTGCAATGCCTGAAATTTAAAACCACGAGAAAAAAAAAATTAAAGTGTTATTTTTTAAAACTTATTTGTTTATAAATGTCAAAAATACTTTAGTATTGTATAATTTAAATAAATAATATGAGTAGTAATGATGTAATTTTTTTTATGTATGGCGTGAATAAAAACTCTCTTTAAAAATATAGCATAATATATAATTTTATAAAAAAAATAAAAATAAACGAGATTATTTTATCGATCCATCATAAAAGGTTAAGTTGTTATAAAATAAGCCAACAATAGTTTATATATTAAGAAAAATTGGGAATTAATGTATTTAAGAGCGGAGATAAAAATTAATATCAACCACCATTAAGATGATAGAAATTAATAGCATATTTTAGAACAACATTTTCTTTTTAAAATAGAAAAAATCCTCCTAATCTCTCTCTCTCCTCCCACAATGTATTCTCTCTCTTGTCTCTTTCCCTCCTGACCTACTACTCTCTCTCTCCTCTCGCTTTCTCTCTCCGATTGCTACCTCACTCTTGGCCTCAATCACAATGGTTCATCGGCCTCGACACCGAGATCAATGAGATCAACAGCGATAATTGTGACAAGAATCAATGGCTGAGTTTCTCACCACGGTGTCGTCACCTTCTCTTTCACTCGAATCTGCAAGATGACGATATTCGCTTCCTCTTGAGTTTAAGTCAGCCATGACTGAGTTTTACAAGGACGGGGGCCATGATTTAGTTCGAGTCGGAGTGTTTGAGCAGAGGGATTAAATAATGTCGTCCTCCATTGTCGCGAGCAACTCTTTGTTGTCGTCCTTTGTGACGTGATCGTCCTCTATTGCCGCCAAAGCTTTGACGATGTAGATACTTAGCCACCATCATGCAAACAGAGAGAGGCGACGGGGAAAGAGAGAAACGGGGGGAGAGGGGAAAAACACCAAATCTGATTATTATTTTTAGGTTTTTTATTAGTTTAAAATACTGAGTTGTTCTGAATATGCTACACGTCTGGGAGATTCGAGTAGTTTGAAGCCAATTTTGGGTTTGAGTTGACGCTTGGCTTAAGAATTAGAGGCACAATTATGAACTCCTGACATGATGTTTGAGACCAAAAAGTCTCCAAAACTTGGAATCATCCTTCCCTTAATTTCAAGATGCTCAAACGCATCTTTTCTTTGGGTGGGACCCATTCGCTAATGCTTGCAGAGGAGTTGAAAGCTAAAAGTAACGCTTGTCAGTGACGCGTGAAAGACAAGCTGAAACCAACATGGCTACTGGGCTGGGACGTGGACAGACAAGAGGGAGAAAGACATTGCTGGCGTGTGGCGGCTTGGCTCCAAGACTCGTCTCACATGCATGACTGACGGCTCAGCTTGGCTCCGACTTTTGTGGTATTTTTACTCCTTTATTCATATTTAAACACAAATTTAAAATTCAAATTTTATTTTAAATTTTATTTTCAAATTACATTTTTTAAATTTTTTCATCTTAAATTTAAAATATAAAACCATTATAATTCAAACCCCTAAAACAAACAAACCTGCATATTTCACTTTTTTAAAAAATTTTGCTACAACTTACTATTAGTTTGTTAAATGTACATTTTGTTGAGTCTCTCTTTTATATTATAATACTGCTCCTCACGTGTAGGTCAGGCAATGGGCAATCTTGGGGTAAATATATGAACAATTTTCAAAACTATCGCTTTAAAGAAAAATATTTTGAAGACCGTCTTCTCCTAAAAAGCTTTTTACAAAATTGTCTATTTAATTAAAAAAGATGATTTATCAAAAGTTTAAATTACTCTTTCTTGTCACTATCTTATGTGGCAGATTACTCTAGTTGTCGACATAGGCCGTCGAAGTAGAATCTACATATTATCTTAGCTTTTTTATTAAATAACCACTGATTGTCTCCAATTGCCAGCATGGGGTTGCTGGAGTGCAATATGCTAGATACCAATAGGGCATTTTGTTGGATTAGTTTCTATTTTCAACAAAAAATACCAACCATTTTTGGGAGCTGCACGAGTTATCAGAGTGGGATCTAGCAGATACCAAAGCAGAATCTAACAAATACTTCTACTATGTTATCAATAAAAACCATTGATCTCTTCGCTTGTCAGCATTGGCTGTCAGAGTAGAATCTAGAAGATATTTTGTTATTTTCAATAAATAGAAATACCAACCATCTTCGGTTGCCAATGTAGGTCGCCTAAGTGAAATCTGGTATATGCTAGCGTGGAATCTAGAAGGTTATTTTTTTATTTTTTATTGTTGATAAGAGAATACCAAAGGTCTTCGTTTGCTAACAGGGGACGCCTGATTGCAATCAGGTAGATTCGGAATAGGAATCTAGTATATTTTGTTATAATGGATCACATTTGAAATTAGATGAATTCGTTTCATGTATTAAAATAAATATATAAAAATAACATTTTTCATGTGTGCGTATATACATATTATTTCATCATAATTCTTGACTACCGTTTCCTTTTTTTTTTTTTTTTTTATAACACCAATAGACGAAATTGTAGAAATTATTTGGTAGAAGTACATTTACAAAACAATATTTTTCACCCAAAGATGTGTTATTTTTTCTCAATTTGGTGATGGAGATCTTAATTATCCAAGATTACACGTCTTTTATATATGAGGCGTAAATGTAATATCTATGGTTACTTTATGGTTATTCTATTTTATGTTTATCAATTAGGCTTATATATGATTCAATTTGGTTTAACTACGTACTATTGGGTTTTTGTGTCTATAAAAAAAACTATTTGTAATTTTTATTCAGACATTACTAATTATTATTGAATATACATATTTCCTCTCTGTTGTTCTCACTACTCCAAAAGTCTTCCCTCCTCCTGTATCTCTTTTCTTTCTTTCTTTTTTTTTTTTTAAAAAAAATTCTTTCTTTAATCATCTTTGAGCGACGTTAGGTATTATTAGGTATTTTACATATATAAATATACCTAGCTTTTTGTTTTTCACTCGAAGCATGTAACACCTGTTAGTTTAAACGTGTAGTAATTATGTTAAATTTAATTATTAGTGTATCAATTGAAATTTGTAAAATTTTATTTCTATCACAAATTTACCTTATTTTATTTATTTTATCTATTTTTAATTTTTAAAAATTTTTCTATATTTATTTTTCAAAATTACTAAAATGCCTCTTATCATTCCTCTTAATTACAAAATGCCATTTTGGCATTTTACTAAAAAAAATAATATATCTTCCGTGGAGACACCCCTCCTCACCCTCTCCTTTGTTGTCTTTTATCAAAATGCAAGTCATTCATTTGAAGTCCAACACTACAACGTCCAAGCTTGATTTGAAGAAAGCAAGCAGGAAGCAGCCATTGGATTTGAACCTTCACCTGTAATCTTTTGATTTTACCTTAACATGTTCATTTGTATTTCTTGTGTCATGAATAACTACTCTCCTCCACATCTTGTATTTTTTTTGTGATATGTTGTTGTTAAAATTTTTAGATTCATTGACTCCAGTGTCGAGATAACTGATATTATAGAGTAACTAGTACTTCAAAACGTATCCTGTTTAAGGTTCAATCTTTTGTTTATCGATGCCACTATATTCTCTACGCATACATGATTAGGATAATTGGTTATATAGAGTACTTTGTGTTCTCGAAATGCATCCACATCATGCTTGTAATACATTACATTCTGTTAATTTTTTGTGGGAATGCCAAAGTCAATTATGGGAATGCTCCATAAAAAAAATAATATCATGTTTTTTGTTTTGAATGTTTGTATTTTGAGAGAGAATAGCTGTGTATAGGAGGGGCCCGCCAAAGTCTCTATGTATTATATATGTTTTTAATATAAATATTTGTGTTGTTGTTCTACTACTACTATTATTATTATTATTATTATTATTATTATTATTATTATTATTATTATTACTGTTGTTGTTGTTGTTGTTGTTGTGGTGTTTTAATTTATTTTAATTGGGATTATGATGCAAGATAGAATACACAAATGTTTTTCCAGTAATATCCCAAATCTAATTTAAACCACAGTTCAAAAACAATAAAGGACTGCAAATAGTATGATTAGCATATGCACTTCTCTGGCCATATTCCAAGGCCACAATGCGGAGCTAAAAATCTGGAGCCTTTTACTAATACTATTGTGACAACCCGCCTTTTTGGGCAGTCATTTTACTTACTTAAATGTCATTACTTAAACAGTAATCTTACTTACTTAGTAAGAAAAATATTAAAATAAATTTTTTTTTCTTTTTTTAAACATATCATATTCTTTAAATATACTTAAAACTGTTGTGACCTCTGTCGCCATTCATGTCGAGACCTCGCTCAACACTTCACTTTAAAACCATTTCAAATCGTTTCTTAAAACTTAATAAAAAACATTTACTAAAACATCGCTTAAAACTTAACTTTATAATTATATTAAACAGTTCATAAACTGCATCTTAAAACTTGGAAACATTTCTTCAAACTTTGTTTTTTTCTTAAAACTTTGAAAACACTATATTAAATAGTGAAAAATATTTCTTTTAAACAGCGGAAACATAACTGTAGTGGTATCCATACCCATATCCTCGCATCCGTCCTCCGTAGCACCCGGCTCTTCTAATGGGTCTTACTAGTCACCCATAAAACTACCTACAGCATGAAGAAACTTTTTATGAGCTTTCGCTCAGTAAGTTCAAACAAAATCTCACAAAGCATTTAAACATGCTTTAAAAACTTTTCTCATGAAAGCCTTTCTCTTAAAACATATATCATTACTATTTTCCATAGATATTTATAAAAACAACTTTCATAAACATTCTTCATAAAACTTTTCTAGAACGTTTCTCATAAACGTTTTCTATAAACACTTAACATGTAGCAATCCTTAGAATGCTTTTCGTAAAATGTCATTTATAAACTTTTTCTTAAAACTTTTATCATAAGCACTTTTCATAAACATTTTTCATAAAATATTCCTAAAACGTTTCTCATAAACGTTTTTTTAAAGCAATCTCTATAAAGTTTTTCATAAACGCTTTTCATAGAATATTTAACATAAAACAACCCTCAGATTGCTCTTCATAACGTCATTTATGTTTTCATAAACATTTAATATAAAACATTCCTCAGAATGTTTTTCATAGCATATAAATGTTTCATAATAAACAAATCAAATATAATCACAATGCATGTTTTCATTTATACTCAATTATGAACTTCCGATTATGAGCATCTTATGAACATTCTTTCTTACTTTGACTTTCTATCATTGTTCCTTATTTTTTCTTGTCTTACACTTTAACTTTCCTTATCTAACTTTAACTTTCCACATTTTGTTCCTTAACTTTCTTTATCTTACAACTTTTAGTGTTCGTACCAACATCTTTAATCATGAGATCATAAAAGTGATGCTTCCCTTGTGGAAGACTTAAGACCATCGAACTTCGAGGTCGTTTACCTCACATCTAGGAGGTTAAACTTTAATTTTACTTTCATTACCTCACAACGAGGAGGCTGGTACGACACTTTCTTTTCACTTTACATTATATTCTTATTAACCTTAGTGAGCACATCAAATGCAACTACATCATATGCAAATACACTTGCAAATCATAGCTTGTACTTTAAAATCTATTGCATAACAAATGCAACTTATTGCATAACAAAGGCATCATATAACGCAATTATATTTTGCAAATCATAACTTATATTATGAATCATATTGCATACAAATGCAATATATATCGCAATTACATATTGCAAATCATAACTTTTATTCTAAATCATATTGCATACAAACACATATTACAAATCATAACTTTTATTCTAAATCATATTGCATACAAATGCAATATATATCGCAATCATATATTGCAAATCATAACTTTTATTCTCAAAAATATTGCATACAAATGCAATATGTTACATAACAAATACTTCATAAAACTTATAACTTAAATCATAAAACATTATGCATTATCGAAATGCAAGACTCATATTAATCCTATTTCGTATCTAGGTTGCACATCCGCATCTAGATCATAATATGGTACATAGAGGCTGGCCAGTAAGTTCATCTTTTTATTGTTCAGTCTATAGGTCTTTTATCATCTAGTCATTCTAGACTAGGGATAATGATTATCTAAAACATATTTACGTACTTGCCTGAAAACTTCTAAAGGTCATAATAGAGCTTAAGTTTTCATATCTCTCTCTTGGCTTTGCTCTTGTAACCTCTCTGTTGGTCACGAGAAATTTTCCAAATTCTTTTTCATTATCTAAATCGTTCTCACGATTTCTAAGCGAACCTAGGATGTCCTATAGTAATTTTTCTAGTTTCTTATAGGCAAATTGGAGATTATATCCTTAATGGGTTTCTTATGGACCTTATTGTGCATGTTCATTATGCACTACATGGTATTGCACTTATATATTATATCTTGTTTTATTCTAACTAGCAAGCATCAATCATAACATTTATATCCATATCATTCGCTCGTACAAGTATCATACTTACTTATCATATTTATAAACATATCATACATATACATATCATTCATATCATACTTTCTCATTTCATGCTTTCACATTTTACTCATACTCATGTCGTTTATTTTATACTTTCACATTTCATGCTTTCACATATTACTCATACTCATGTCGTTCATTTCATACATACACTTGTTGTTCATACTTTCATATTGTAAAGTTGCTATACATTTTTCTTCTTTGGATAGCAACTATTTCATGTTATATTCATATAATACTTTAAGTCATGGCACATTTATAAAACACACACCAATCATAGTTCATAACATTCATACATATCAATATGCAAATAGGCTTTAAACATAACGGTTGTAAATTCATTGCAAATCTTATTTTGTACTTTAGAACTTTTTTGCATAATAAATGCAAATATACTTTAAAAACAACTTGCATAACCATCGCAAACTCATTTACAATTGCATATATAAGCATTTAAAAACTATTTACTTCAGCTGTAGGTGAAGTCTGAACTTACCCAGACTATGCCCTAGCGTTCTCTATTTCGTTCCTTTTCCTTCCTTTGGTCGGCTTCTGTGTCCTGATCATATGACAGCCGACTCATTAATTATCTTTCTTTTTATCAATCCACTTGATTGATAATAAAACGTAAACATTAACCATTCATTCCTTTTTCATAACTTGGTATACTATCAGTCTACTGTTCTCTTTACTTAACCTTATAAACCATTAGTTTACCTTTCCTTCACTTAGCCTTGTAATCCACCAGGGTTACTTTTCCTTTACTTAAACATCCCTTATTAAATCTCTCATCACACATGACGGTTATGTTACTTAACATATTACGGAATATTTTTTGTCTAAAAACGTTATGCTAAATCGGAGTGTTTGACTCCGTTCTAGTCATTTTCGTAAAAACGACATTTTTTACCCTTTCTGGGTTTTTCATCAACTTCATAATTCTATAAAACTCATTGCTTAACTTTAACGTCTCATTACTTACATATTACGGAAAAATCCGCACTAAGGAGCATTTCCTAACATCAGGCGTTTCGAGTCTATTTTGGCCACTTTCGCAAAATGAACGTTTTGGCCTTAACTCTTTTTCTTTCATTCATTCCTCAACTGAACTTTAAATCCTTAAAACTTAGCATCTATAATACTTACTGACTATAGCAGTATAGAAAACCAACGTTCTCTAGTGAAAACCCAGTTTTCACATAATTTATAGTTTTGGCTCTAATACAAAAATATTTGCATTTTTGCCCCCGAAACTAAAAATAATATTTTTACACCATTAGTCTCCATTTTTCATGAGGAACATTTTTACTCAAAGTACCATATTCAAAATCTTTGGGAAAATGACATTTTTGCCCTTTTAAATTTTTTTCTCATTTTAACAAATTCTTGTAAAATTAAAATCTCACAAACGGTTAAGATTTTCGACAAACTGTCTCCAATATCTAACAGTTTCATTGAGATCTACAACTTTCATGTTGTAACTTTTTTGAAATTCCCACTATACAGGGGGTTTTTGGGCATTTTTCATTTCTGTCGAGAAAGAACTTTTTCTTTCAATTTAGTCCTTGGGGAATTTTTCTAAAAATCCATTTTTAAACAATAAATCTACCCCTGCATAGGCAGTTCCAACCCTTGTTTGAATCATTTTCATGCCCACTCATCGTTTTTGCAAAATTAGTGCTAAAATTACAAAAATAAAACTTTTTGCAAAAACTAACATTTTGCATAATAAAACCTAAATTTTCACAACATCACCATGCCATAATTCATGTATCTATGGGATTTAAGCAAAACTTTGCTTGAAAACCCACATACCTTTGAAAGAATAAAAATCAAATTAAAAATCACATAATTTCAAAACTTTGAAATTCAAAACTTACACCAAATAACACTTTTGGTTTCTAGCCCTCCAAGAGCTCCTTTAAAGCCTTTTCCTAAGCATTTCTCACACAAAAATGCTTTGAATTAACTTTCCTTCCTTAACCCAAGAAAAACCATGAAAAACCTTGAAAAAAGTTAAGAATTTTACCTTAAAACTTGTTAAAATCCTTTGAACTTCGCCTCTTGAACTTCAATGGGGTTATTTTTGCTAAGATGGGAAGTTCAAAAATTTTGGGAGAGCTTCAACCATGGCTGCTGTGAGTCTTGGAGAAGAAAGAGGATTTTTTTTGGCTAAAATCAACATTAAATGCATACTTATCCAATGGCTGACTCATGGTAACCCATTAAGCTACCATGTGGCATGATGTGATTGGGCCACCTTTCATGGCTTGGTGGCCTAATAAAAAGCTAACGGGTGTCCACTTGGTGGGACCCAAAATTTACACTGTGTAATTTTTTACCACATAGTATTTTTCTTATACTACCGTGGTAAAATCAGTGCAAAAACATATTCCTAGAGTGTATAAAATATTTTAGTTGCCTCTAGTTAATTTTTGGAGGCCGAACATAATATTTCTTATTCCTCCACATTCTCTAAGCAGTATTATTCCTATATTGCTTTAACTTGAACGGCCCAATTTCTATACTGCGTGATCTTAAACAGTCCAATTCTTACACTGTATTACTCTAATACTATATAATTTTTCATGTTATTATACAGTATTTTTCCTTAAACTGTATTTTTTGTCTTAATATAATCCTTAACTTAATGCATTTTTTAATGCATTAGAAATTCTTAGGTGTTACAACTATTATATGAGATTAGATATCTAGAGTAAGTTTAAAATTTCAAGAAAATGAATAGAGGTATGACAACCTACATTGGAGACAAATAACACTGATGGTATAGAGTTGGCAGTGGAAGTATAATGAATTTGTGATTATTATTTGTACAATAGATTTGGAATTTTGAGGACAAAATTTTTTTAAGAGGGTAGAGTTGTAATGCTCGTTATTTTAAACGAGTATTAATTATGTTAGATTTAATTATTAGTGTACCAATTAAAATTTGTAAAATTTTATTTTTATCACAACTTTATCTTATTTTATTCATTTTACCTATTTTTAATTTTTAAATTTTTCTACACCTATTTTTCAAAATCACTAAAATGCTTCTTATCATTCCTCTTAGTTATGGAAATGCTGTTTTGGCATTTTCCTCCAAAAAAAAAAAAAAAAAAATCTTCCATGAAGTCCCCCCTCCTCACCCTCTCCTTTGTTGTCTTTCATCAAATCTTAAGACAACATCCCGCATTCAAAAGGATGTAGATTTACGGTTTTTTATTATAATATTTCTTTATCTCTCATTTATTTCATTGCTCCCTCTCTCTTTCTTCTTCTTTTCCTTCTTGTTCACCTGCTTCTTCTTTACGTCACACGGCAGCTACCAAATTAAGAGGAACCAAAACCAAACTCAAATAATTTTTCACCAAAAATCATAAAAACAACCTCCTAGCAACTTATAGAGCTAGAGAACAAGTGGATTTTGGTGATCAAATAACGTTTTTAAGCTTGGATTTAAGGTAAATTTTCAAAACTCAAACTTTGATTTAAATTTGTGTTTTGAATATAAAAATTGTTAGAAATTAGGTTTTTTTTACGATTTTGGATATTTATATATCATTTTTTAGGGTTTATAAATCATTTTTAAGTATAGAAATAAGTTAGGAACTTATTTTTTTTAATCAAAAATGGATGAAGAACACATTAGGGTCATTCTAGAAATTTTTCCAAGTTCAAAATGACACCAAAATCTGAAGAAAAATTGTTGTCGCTTTTCAAAAGTGATGTTGTTTTAAAAAAACGACATTGGTTTTGAGTTAAGGAAGGACAACTATTGTTTTATTGTTGTTTTGAAAATATTTCTTTAAATGATTTTGTTTTAAAATTTCCAAATTTTGTAATTTCAAGATATTTTATATTAATATTAAACTTTTTATTTAACTAATTTAAAATTATTTTTAAAATACAAATTATTTGCTTTATAATCAATTTTAACATATTCTGTAACCAAAATAAAATTTACTTTTATTTATATTTTTACAAAAATTTGTGATAAAATTAATGTGCATATTTTGAACATATTAATCACACGACACACTAATAAAATAAATTAGCGTAATTAGAAAATAAGTATTTAAATTAAATTTATAATTTGTTAGATGTCTTAAGGTTATAGACATACTCAGAGTATATGTGTGTGAATGGATTAGGAGTTATCCATGCAATTATTTGTCAAAGAAGTAGGATTTCTTATCCTTTTTATGATAAACATGATTTAAATTATTTTAGCCATAAAAATAAATGTTTCAAGAAAATATTTTTAAATACCATTGCTTTATGAAAATGGATTACTTAGTAGATTGATTTGAGAAAAGTATACATAAGCAAAATGTTTATAATTTGACATTATAGAAAAAATAGATGTCAAACAAGATTTAGACTCAGAATCATAAATTATGAGCATTGATTGTTTGAAAACACTGTCAAAGAGCAGAAGCATCTCTAGATAGTAGATGTGCAAATGATAGCTTTAGAGATCAGCTTATAAAGATATAACCTTGGGGCAGGCCCTAAACCCTAGGCAGGGCACTCCGTGCATGGGTAAATAAAAGGCAAGAGATATACGATATGTTGGTAAATATAATATATGAAAAGAATTGCAAAGAGAGACAGATGATAAATTGACAGCTAGAGTTTTCTTATGGATTTGAATTCTAATTCTTTAATATTCAAGTTTGATAAAATAAATACTATTGGGCCTTTCATTCATTTTTCTATGCCTTAAATTTTCCCTCTATAGGTTATGCATGATCAAATAAGATGGAAATTAAATTGGGAGTTCTCAGCTGATAATAGTTGGCCATAGATGTATAAGATATGAATTGAGTAAAGATTTATAGTTTTATATTTTGTATCTATTGTATGTTGATTGTATTGTACAAATTGTCCTGATATCAGTTTTTAGTATTTGTTTTTATTTTTTTGGGAAAGAAAATTTGTACTTGAACAATTTTGTTATTTATAGACTTTTAAGCTCTTGTAGGGCAATAATTTTCCTTGGTATTATTATTTATGAGTCGATTTCCACTTAACGGTTTTGTTTTGTTTTTCAACAACTGCGGCCCCGTTTTCGGGTCGTAAAAAAGCCTTTATAATTATTATTTGAATATATGAACGAAGTTCTTGTATATATTCTCTTTCTCTAAATACGAATTTCATCTAACATTTTTCAGTAGTACTAAATTATTGGACGTGATCTATGTGATCAAAAGATAATAATAAATATTCAAATTAATGTCAAGGAAATTTACTATCGGGAAGTGATGAAGTTGATGAAACTCATACACACACACACACACATATATATATATGTATCTATCATGGCATGGCATCTTTTATATATCAACAGAATTAAGCTGATCAAAAAGTAGTGAATGATGCAGAAAAAACCTGAAAGCACACTTTGGATTCCATCAAGAAAACTTGAAACAGCAATAATTGGCATGGTTGATGCAACATATCTGACCACTTCTTTCTCATTGCTGTAGACTTTGCCCCATGTGTTGCGCAACCCTATCACTACCACTCCTATTATGAGTCCCTCAACCATCACTAAGATCAACGCAACGCGCGCTGCTAAACGACTAGTTTGCGCCTGGCCAGCCCCGAGTTCGTTTGATACTCTTGTGCTTTACAAAGCAACATATATATGACAATTAATACAAATTCAACAAGATTAAAAAGTTTAATAAAAGTGCACTATCAAACAGAGATATACAAGGCATTGTGTTGATCATTTTAACGAGGTCTATGTACCTTATAGCAGCGCCGAGCCCAAAAGGGATCATCCAGAGCACTCCAAATGTGTTCAGGCTAGGAGAATAGAAAAAAAAAAAGAAAAAAAAAAGAAAAAAAAAGAGAAGCCTAAGGGGGGACAAAAGAAAAATAACACGAGTTCAAATAACACGGTTGTGGATTGCAAATTACGCACCAAATAGAAAGCACAGAAGTCTCTAATTTGGGATTTGGAAGAAGACCAGAGAGCAGAACCACTAGTTCAAACGACCACACCTTTAAGCTGTTGCATCATTGGCAAATAGTATACAATTAACTGCAATATCAGAAGTTTCACAACATATAAATTTTGACAGTTAATTATTAAAATGATTGTTTGAATAAGCATATATATATATATATATATATGTATAATTCTTCTTAAACATAAGTGCACATTCCCAGAGCATGAGAGCCGAGGAATAGAAAGTTTGAGAAAAGAATAGATTCTGTGTAGACCTTCCTTGGAGAACCCTGCCCAAGTCTTTGTACAAGAAGAAGAGAACTTGACATAGAGTGATATCAACAACACATTTATCCAGTACGAGACCGAGTTTGCGAGGGCGGCTCCTCTACTTCCAAGTCTAGCTTTGAAGACCAAAAGCCAACACAGCAGGATGTGAAACAAAGCCACAATTCCAGAGCACACCACCATGGGAAACACAATATTCTGAGTCTGCAGGAATTTTACTTGGCATTGAAGAAGACCATATGCGAAAATGCTCGGGATCATGAAGCGTGCATATCGTCCAGCTTCGTCAGATATTGCATGATCCTGGTGCAAGGCAACTAGAATTGGTTTTGTGTTTGCCCAAATGATAGCGAGGAAAACACTAACGATTGAGAGAACCACCATAGCTGTTTGTGTGTGAACACCTAACATGCGGTATTGTTTGGCTCCAAATGATTGACCACATAAAGTATCCAATGCACTAGCCAATCCCATCTATTATAATGAAACTGTCTTCATCACCTTATATTTATATAATCAAAACTAAAGAAGAAAATAAAAGAGAGGAGAGAACACAAAAAATTCAACATGATTCCACAGCATGTTTACAAACAAAGAAATATAATTTACTAATAAAGAGCACTATACATAATAAACTATCCTATGTTTACAACTTACAATTAATGTAATGTGAAAATCCCCCCAAATTAAAATAAAGAGATTTCTTAATGCGAAAATAAATATGAATTGCTTGACAAAAAATAAATAAATATAAATTAACTTGAAAGAAAAAAAAAATTCACATAGTAAGATTTTAACTCATGAGATTTTATCCAAACAGAAACACCATATATAAATGGTAAGAGAAGGCAAGTGGAATTCAAGCGAAACAAGCACATCCAAAGCGCGACATATATATATATCCAGATGGGTAAATAATAGAAGGAAATCTGAGTCTCACCAACAAGTTAAAACCAGTGACTGACGCAAAGGATGTTGCCATTGACGCACCAGACAAAGCTAACTCACCAAGATGACCCACAAACATCACAGATATAACCTGTAACGAGTACTGCAGCAGTCCTACCGAAAACAGAGGTCCTGCCAACCATAATTGTTTTCTCACTTCTTTTGCAAATTCCTTTTGCCAGATTCCCATCCTCACAAATTTATCCTACACATATATAGATGTACAACTTCAGTGGGCATGTAAAACTACGAGACCATATGTATCAAAACATAAAACCCAGAAATTAAAAATATCCCAGTCTACTTTTCTGACATAGTCATGCAACGTCACTCATAACTACACCTTGTCATGTCACAGTCTATTTTTCTAACATAGTGATGATGCGTCGAAATTTCACTTCTCGAAGCACACATAGAGGAAAAAATAAATAAATTGGAGAGAATAAAATCCTTTGGTTCAGTAACTAGTATTGATGGTTTTGATTTAGTAATTAAATAACAATACTGAATCAAAAAGCAAGAAAAGAAGAAGAAGAAGAAGAATATGCATTATCGCTCATAGCTACACCTTGTCATGCTACGTATAGTGGTGATACATGGAAATCTTACTTCTCAAAACATGCATACAGGAAAAATAAACTGGAGAGAGGAGAATCTTTTGGTTCATTAATTAGTACTACTAGTTTTATTTTAGTAATTAAACAAAGAGCAATACTATTCATCCCAACCGGCATGTGGACCGGCTCTCTCAATGGGGTGGGTCCCACCGAGAATCTTTTGGTTCATTAATTAATACTACTGGTTTTAGTTTAACAATTAAACAAAAGGCAATACTATTTATCCCGATCGAGATGTGGCCCGGCCCTCTCAGTGGGACCCACAAGGTGGGGCCCATCCCACTGAGAGCGTCAGGCCAGGAAAAAAAAAGTTTTTCTTAAACATAATTACTGAATAGGAAAAAAAAGTGGAAAAAAAATGAAGAAGAAGAATAAGAAGAGATAGAGAACATGCAACATCACCCATAGGTACACCTTGTCATGCCACGGTCTATTTTCTGACATAGTGATAATGTGTCGGAATTTTAGTACTTGAAGCACACACAGAGGAAAAAATGAATAAACTTAAGAGAAGAGAATCTTTTGGTTCAGTAACTAGTACTAATGGTTTTGGTTTAGTAATTAAACAAAACCACTAAGTTGAAAAAAAAGAAGAAGAGAGAGAACATGCAACATCACCTACAGCCACACATTCTATTTTTCTGACATAGTGACGATGTGTTGAATTTAACATCTCAAAGCACACACATAGGAAAAAATAAATAAACTGGAGAGAATTGAAAAAAATAATAATTAAAACTTGTACTAATGGTTTTGGTTTTGTAATTAAACAAAATTACTGAATCAAGAAGCGGAAAAGAGAAGAGAACATGCAACATTAGCCATAGCAACACCGTGTCATACCCTAGTCTATTGCTCTGACATAGTGATGGGTATTAAAATTTTACGAGCAATACTATTCATCTCGACCGGACAGTGACCCTGTAACGCCCCAAAATTTATTTAATGTTATTATAATATAAATGATGAATTAGTATGCCATAATTAATGTTTCAACATTAATTTGATTATTTGGGTGAATTTTCAATTTTAGGTTGTTTTGTTAATTTGATAAATTCAAATGATTTCTTATTGTTTTAAAATGATGTTTGAGTTTTACACCACAACAATTTATTAAATGTTAAAAATATTCCGTTTTATAAAACCGTGGGTGGCATTTGGTTTTCGCATAGTAAAACTACATACCGTTTCTCTCTATTTATTCTCTCTCCTCTCCCTCTCTCTTCACTCTCTCTGATCACTCTCTCTCTCCTCCTTTCTTCACCCGTGAGACCCCCTCTCTCCTTCTCTCTCGGTTTCTCTCTTTCTCACTCAAATTTCTTCAAGATTTTGAAGCCAAATTCGGGTCTAAGCTTCAGGTTAGCGAATAGGAAGCTCGGGGATGAGATTTGGCAACCAAAAACGTGGATTTAAAACTTCGATTCGAGGTTAGTTTTGAAATTTCTAAACTTTTTATAAAATTTTTAATTTTGTGCATTTTTTAAATTTACGTTCGTTTGAGCTTAGAAAACCTTTGATTTGAGTTAAATGAACTTAGAACAACTAGAATCTAAGCTTGGATTGATGAAAAACGGATTAGATTCAAGATTTTTCATTTTTCCTCATTTTCTCCCATTTTCAGATTTTTGAGATTTTTGTGTTTAAATCTTGTTTAAATGAGTTCAAAAGTGTTCTAGTATGTTTTTCTATCATCTATGAATGTTTTCTATGCCTGAGATTTGAGAAAAATAGGTTAAAATCAAGATTTAGATTTTGGGAGATCGAAAACCCGTGGCTAGGATTTCTGGGTTTTTTCAGTTCGGCAGGCCGAACTACGTGTTCGGCAGGCCAGACAACACCGTTCGACAGGTCAAACCTGGGAAATGTCTGGCTGATCAGACCTGATTTTTGGCAGGCCGAACTACATAGTTCGGCCGACTGAAGCAGGGAGTTCGGTAGGCCGGCAGAGCATGGGAAATTTTGTAATTTTTCACTCGTTTTCACTGTTTTGAACCCCATTGAAATTCCAACCTTGTAAAATGATTTTAAAGATACAAATGACAGACTAGGACATCATGAAATGGTTTAGTAACATAGAATGTCTCGAACTAGATATTGATCGACTTAGTGTGTATCTAGGATCGTTCGTGGTTCCGCGGAGCTAACGTATAGCAAACCTGGATTACGGTATGGGGCACCAACACGAGTATCGAGGTAGGACTTCTACCCTTTCTTTGGTAACCCAGTTTCAAAAATGATTTGGCTTTAAAAAGGGTTTCTATAAAAATATTTTCAACAGTTGATTGAAAATGGAAATTATTGGTTGTATTTTTGTAAACCATGAACTAAGATGAACTTCATAATGAATGATAATGGAAACATTTGGTAAATGGATTTTGAATAATGTTAGAAATGAATATAAGGGCATGATGCCATATCAGAGATCGGGTCATGTAGCGATCGACCTTGGGGGCAGGTCCCGAAACCCAACTCGGCCACTACGGTGGTGATATCCTTATGGTTTGCCTAGGAAAAGAAAATGATATTTCTGGTTGTCCAAGTAAACTATTTTAGATAAGAACAGTTTTATTTAAATTTATTTATTTATTCAATGTTTCTTTTAAGTAATTACTTAAATAATGAGATTTTCCTTTAAATTAAATAATTTGATAAAATACCGTCCTACTGAGCCTTTTGCTCACATTTTCTTTGTTTTTAAATTCTCCCCATTCTAGGTGGTTTCCCATTTAGGTTCGGAAAGGATTCAACGGACTGAACTCAGGAGCAGTAGGAGGATTTATTAGATTGTTTGTATAAAATAAACAAGGCATGTAATGTTTTTAACTTTCTTTGCGCTTGGACTGTAGTTGTATCATTATATTGTCAGTACTATGTGTGTGCACAAGTTGTGGGTCTGTGGGACCCATACTCGCGGTTCTCTATTGTTTTATTATTCGTTTAATGATTTTAATTGCTTAATGTGTATGAATTCTTTTATAAAATGTTGTTTTGAAACTCTCACATTTTATTACTTAATTTAGCCCCTAAACTACTGATTTTTAATTAAATTCTTCTTTTAATTAATTTAAATAATCTGCCACGTCACCTCTCGTACTCTGGGGCGTGACAGAATGGTATCAGAGCTCAAGGTTATGAACCTTGAAAATTGTGGACACATATGTATGACAATGAAATACCTCTGATAGTCCAAATTTTGTTTTCAGAAGTGAGAGAATGGCACCTAGACGTCGTTCGACAGCTAACGCCGAGTTCAGAAACAATGAGGGCATGATGAGGTCTATGTTTGCGGCTTTTCGACAGATGGCAGCCAGGGACAGACTGGAGATTCTGATGTTGGTCGTCAGCATATGTATTTTAAGGAATTTTGACATGCGTCTATTTTGACTTTTGACGATAATGGGGATCCGTAGTTGGCAGAATATTGGTTAGATTCGATCGTGAAGCATTTGGATACCTTTGGTGTGCCTGATGAGTATCGTGTAGAGTTTGCTGCATATAAGCTCGAGGGTGGTGCTAACACTTGGTGGAAACAAGTTAAGCGTTTGGAACGCGGTGGCGATATCAGTTGGGACAAATTCGAGGAGCTGTTTTATGATCGATATTTTCCACAGGGGTATAGAGATCAGAAGGCAGCTGAGTTCTACAGGTTGCAGCAGGGTGATTTGTCAGTCAGAGAATATGAGGCAAGATTTAATGAGTTGGCCAGGTTTGCTCCATCAACAGTGGCATCGGAGCGTGAGAAGTGCATTAAGTTTCAGGAAGGGCTTAAGGCTCCTATTTGGTGACAGTTGGTTGCTCTGCGACTTAGGAGTTTTGGAGAGCTTGTGTCGTCAGCAATATCAGTGGAAAGTGATTATGCGCAGTATTGTGAGGATCGAGCAAAGGCTTCAGGAGGACCACAGAGGAGCGATAGGAAGAGCACCAATAGTCGTCCAACTGCGGGAAAGAGCAAGCAGGGTGGCGCGAACAGTGGTTGTAGCAGTTCATCTGGTAGCGGGCACATCAATCCCTACAACTTCTATTGTCATTTTTGTCAACAGCCAGGACACATCAAGAGGAATTGCCTAATCAAGAGTGCCTGTCATGGATCTCAGACCGTAGAGGATGCTAATCGTCAGTCTCAGCCTCAGATCCTACCTTAGCCTCAGCAGTATCCGCAGTTGTAGTATCCTCAGTTTTTCCCTCAGCAGTTTTCATATCCGGCACGAGGGCAGCAGCCGTAGTATTTCCAACGCAGCGTCCCTCAATATCGAGCGCCAAGTGCAGCTAGTGTGCAGTCGTCTCTGTCCTAGTAGCATCGACAGAATAATCCCAGACCCAGCAATGTTGGTAGACGAAAAGGAAAGGCACCAGTGCAGGTTCATGCAATGGCATCTGGAGGTTCAGATTCTCATATTGGTAACGCTGTTGTCGATGGTACGATCTTAGTTTCTCGATCTTTAGCTCGCATTTTATTTGATACAGGTGCCTCTCATTCTCTTATTTCGAGTTTTTTGTACATGCCTTGGGATTAGATATAGAAGAGTTTAATGAACCCCTAGTCATAACTTCTCCCTTGGGGCGGGTGTGTGTGAATTGTGTATGTAAATCTTGTAAACTAAAGATTGGGGATGAGATTTTGAAAAGTGATTTGATTATACTCTCCATGAGCTCATATGATGTAATTCTAGGGATGGACTGGTTGTCTAGGTATAATGCAGTTGTGGATTGCCAACTTAGAAAAGTGACCCTAGTGTCTGATAGGGGGACGATGATCACCTACTAGGGTAGTGGTGATTGATTAATGAGTGAGCGTCTCATGAAGTCATGTCTAGGAGGGTGAAGGAATCTGGGTTGTTGTGCTTTTCTTGCGAACCTAGAGTGCGAGCCTTATGCTTTGAGAGGAAGTGTAGCGATTTCGGTAGTTGATGAGTTCGAGGATGTCTTCCCCGATGAGTTGCCAGGATTACCACCGCATCGAGAAATTGAGTTTGGTATTGAGTTGTTTCCGGAGACAGCACCGATTTCTATAGCACCTTATCGGATGGCGCCGACAGAAATGAAAGAATTAAGGAAGCAACTTCAGGAGCTTGCTGATAAAGGGTATATTCGAAATAGCACATCTTCGTGGGGAGCACCAGTTTTGTTTGCTAAGAAGCATGATGAGACTCTCAGGTTGTGTGTGGATTATCGGCAGCTGAATCGTGTCACAGTGAAGAATAAGTATCCCTTGCCTAGGATTGATGAGTTGTTTGATCAGTTGGGAGGTTCGCGGTACTTCTCAAAGATTGATTTGCGTTCAGGGTACCATCAACTTAGGATTAAGGGAGAGGATATTCCCAAGATAGCTTTTAGGACTCGGTATGGACACTTTGAGTTTTTGGTTATGTCGTTTGGGTTGACGAATGCTTCGGTAGCTTTCATGGATTTGATGAACAGGATATTTAGGCCGTATTTGGATCAGTTCGTGATCGTGTTCATCGATGACATTCTTGTGTATTCTAAGACTTGGGAGGAGCATGAGCAGCATCTCCGGATCGTGCTTCAGACTCTACGGGAGCACCAGTTGTATGCCCAGAGGGAAAAGTGTGAGTTTTGGTTGACTGAGGTCAAATTTCTAGGTCATGTCATCTCTGAGCATGGTATTTCTGTGGATCCGTCCAAGATTGAAGCCATAGTGGAGTGTGATCGACTAAGGAAAGTAGTAGAAATTCGCAGCTTCTTGGGTCTTGTTGGTTATTACAGGAAATTTGTAAAGGATTTTTTGAAGATTGCAGCTCCATTGACGAGATTGATCAAGAAAAATGTCAGGTTTGAGTGCGATGAAGATTGTGAGCTTGCTTTTCAGGAATTGAAGAACCGGTTGACTTCACCTCCAGTGTTGGTTATTCCTAGCAGTGATGAGCCGTATAAAGTTTACGCAGATGCTTCAGGGCACGGACTTGGATGCATGTTGATGTAGCATGGACGTGTGGTTGCGTACGGATCGAGACAGCTACGACCTCACGAGCGGAATTATCCTACTCATGACTTGGAGCTGGCGGCGACGATTCACGCACTGAAGATTTGGAGGTGTTATTTGTATGAAGCATTGTTTCGGGTCTTCTCCGATCATAAGAGTTTGAGGTATCTGTTCACTCAGAGGGATCTTAATTTGAGGCAGCATAGGTGGATAGAGTATATGGAGGATTATGATTTTGTGTTGCAGTATCATCCCAGGAAAGCTAATGTGGTCACGGATGCGCTTAGTAGAAAGTCTTCAGGGATTCTAGCTTGTTTGGCTTTTGAGGACTGGAGCAGGGATACGACAGTGAGGGAGTATGGGCTACAGTATCATTAAGACTATGATCGAGTTTCGGTATATCATGTGGAGGCGACCCCAGCTCTTGTTCAGATGGTGAAGCAAAGTCAATGGCAGGATCAGCATTTGCAGGGGATTGGGTCGCGGATTCAGAATGGGGAGCAGTTTGAAGAATGGAGCATGCATGCAGATGGATCGTTGTATTTTCGGGAGCATCTTGCAGTTCCAGCTATCGTCGAGGTGACGAAAGCTGTTTTGGACGAAGCTCATAGGTCTCAATTCGCTATTCATCTAGGGAGCATAAAGATGTATCGTGATTTGAAAAGGCAATATTGGTGGAGAGGCATGAAGAAAGATGTTCGAGAGTATGTGGCCAAGTGTACGACGTGTCTTCAGGTGAAAGCCGAGCATCAGAAGCCTGCGGGCTAGCTTCAGCCGCTTCCTATTCCAGGGTGAAAATGGGAGCATGTGACGATGGATTTTCTCACAAGTTTGCCGAGGACGGAGTAGCGGCATGATGCAGTTCGGGTCGCGATCGACAGGTTGACAAAATC
This sequence comes from Artocarpus heterophyllus, assembly GCA_025403435.1. NCBI lineage: Eukaryota > Viridiplantae > Streptophyta > Magnoliopsida > Rosales > Moraceae > Artocarpus > Artocarpus heterophyllus. Next base: position 17,429,048 of record CM046345.1, on the reverse strand, counting down.
GGCACATTTCATTCTGTTCAGGTCGACATGTTCGAGGAGGATCCTCGGAGATTTGTATCTGCAGAACATTATGAGGTTGCATAGAGTTCCTTTGTCCATCACCTCTGATCGAGACACCAGGTTTAATGCTAAGTACTAGAGGAGTTTTCAGGAGGCTTTAGGTACGGATTTGAACTTCAGTACGGCATTTCATCCTCATACTGATGGGTAGTCTAAGCGGGTTATTCAGATTCTCGAGGATATGTTGCGTGCCTGTGCGTTAGACTTCGACGGGAATTGAAAGAAATGTTTGCATCTGGCAGAGTTCACGTACAACAACAGTTATCAGGTAAGTATTGGTATGGCACCGTTTGAGGCGTTGTATGGGCGACCGTGTCGGTCACCGGTGTGTTGGGTAGAGCTAGAAGATAGGGTTATTCTTGGGCCGGATGAGATCCGTGATAGCAATGAGAAAGTCACGGTGATTCGAGGTCGATTGAGGACAGCTCAGAGTCGATAGAAGAGTTACGCGGATAAGAGACGTAGACCCTTAGAGTTCGAGGTAGGAGATTTCATTCTCTTGAAGGTATCGCCTCGAAATTTCTTTAAGGGTGGAGAGTTGTAATGCCCCAAATTTTTTTTAATGTTATTATAATATAAATGATGAATTAGTGTGCCATAATTAATGTTTCAACATTAATTTGATTATTTGGTTGAATTTTGAATTTTAGGTTGTTTTGTTAATTTGATAAATTCAAATGATTTCTTATTGTTTTAAAATGATGTTTTGAGTTTTAAAGCACAACAATTTATAAAATGTTAAAAATATTCCGTTTTACAAAACCGTGGGTGGCATTTGATTTTTGCATAGTAAAACCACCCATCGTTTCTCTCTATTTATTCTATCTCCTCTCCCTCTCTCTTCACTCTCTCTGATCACTCTCTCTCTCCTCCTCTCTTCACCCATGAGACCCCCTCTCTCCTTCTCTCTCGGTTTCTCTCTTTCTCACTCAAATTTCTTCAAGATTTTGAAGACAAATTCGGGTCTAAGCTTCGGGTTAGCGAATAGGAAGCTCGGGGACAAGATTTGGCAACCAAAAACGTGGATTTAAAGCTTCAATTCGAGGTTAGTTTTGAAATTTCTAAACTTTTTCTAAAATTTTCAATTTTGTGTATTTTTTAAATTTAAGTTCGTTTGAGCTTAGAAAACCTTTGATTTGAGTTAAATGAACTTAGAACAACTAGAATCTAAGCTTGGATTGAAGAAAGACGGATTAGATTCAAGATTTTTTATTTTTCCTCATTTTCTCCCATTTTCAGATTTTTGAGATTTTTGTGTTTAAATCTTGTTTAAATGAGTTCAAAAGTATTCTAGTATGTTTTTCTATCATCTATGAATGTTTTCCATACCTGAGATTTGAGAAAAATAGGTTAAAATCAAGATTTGGATTTTGGGAGATCGAAAACCCGTGGCATGGATTTTTGGGCTTTTCCAGTTTGGCAGGCCAGATTCAAAGGATCGGCAGGCTGGACTGCACCATTCGGCAGGCCAGACTACATCGTTCGGTAGGCCAAACCTGGGAAATGTCCGGCCGATCAGACCTGATTTTCGACAGGCCGAACTGCACAGTTCGACCGGCCAAAGCAGGAAGTTCGACAGGCCGACAGAGCATGGGAAATTTTGTGATTTTTCATCCGTTTTCATTGTTTTCAACCCCGATTGAAATTTCAACCTTGTAAAATGATTTTAAAGATACAAATGGCACACTAGGACATCATGAAATGGTTTAGTAACATAGAATGTCTCGAACTAAATATTGATCGATTTAGTGTGTATCTAGGATCGTTCGTGGTTCTGCGGAGCTAACGTATATCGAACCAGGATTACGGTGTGGGGCACTAGCACAAGTATCGAGGTAGGACTTCTACCCTTTCTTTGGTAACCTAGGTTCAAAAATAATTTGGCTTTAAAAAGGGTTTCTATAAAAATGTTTTCAACGGTTGATTGAAAATGGAAATTATTGGTTGTATTTTTGTAAACCATGAACTGAGATGAACTTCATAATGAATGATAATGGAAACATTTGGTAAATGGATTTTGAATAATGTTAGAAATGAATATAAGGGCATGATCCCATATTAGAGATCAGGTCATGTAGCGATCGACCTTGAGGGCAGGTCCCGAAACCCAGCTGGGCCACTACGGTGGTGATATCTTTATGGTTTACCTAGGAAAAGAAAATGATATTTCTAGTTGTCCAAGTAAACTGTTTTGGGTAAGAACAATTTTATTTAAATTTATTTATTTATTCAATGTTTCTTTTAAGTAATTCATTGAATAATGAGATTTTTCTTTAAATTAAATAATTTGATAAAATACCGTCCTACTGAGCCTTTCGCTCACATTTTCTTTGTTTTTAAATTCCCTCCTTCTAGGTGGTTTCCCATTTAGGTTCGGAGAGGATTCAACGGACCGAACTCAAGAACAGTAGAAGGGTTTATTAGATTGTTTGTATAAATTAAACAAGGCATGTAATGTTTTTAACTTTCTTTGCGCTTGGACTATAGTTGTATTGTTATATTGTCAGTACTATGTGTATGCACAAGTTGTGGGTCTGTGGGACCCATACTCGTGGCGCTCTATTGTTTTATTATTCGTTTAATGATTTCAATTGCTTAATGTGTATGAATTCTTATATAAAATGTTGTTTTGAAACTCTCGCATTTTATTACTTAATTTAGCCCATAAACTCCTGATTTTTAATTAAATTCTTCTTTTAATTAATTTAAATAATCCGCCACGTTACCTCCCGTACTCCGGGACGTGACAGGCTAGGCCCTCTCAATGGGATGGGCCTCACCTGGTGGGACCCATAGTAGGACTGTGGGTCCCACCAGGTGGGGCCTACCTCACTGAGAGGGTCGGGCTACTGTCCGATCAGAAAAAAAAAAGTTTTTCAAATTTTACTTTTCGATGCACACTCAGAGGAAAAAAGAAACAAATTGAAGAGAAGATAATCTTTTGGTTCAAAAACTAGTACTAATGGCTTTCGTTTAATATTTAAATAAAATCACTGAATCAAAAAGCAAAGAGAGAGGGGGAGAATGAGAGTGTGAGATAACATGTAATATCACCAATAGCTACACCGTATCATACCACAGTTGATTTTTTTGACATTGTGATGATATGTTAAAATTTTACTGCTTAGAAGCACACACACAGGAAAAGAGAATCTTTTGGTTCAGTAACTAATACTAATGGCTTTCGTTCAGCAATTAAATAAAATCACCAAATCGAAAAGCAGAAAGAGAAAGAGAGTGTGAGTAAGGGAGAGAGACAACATGCAACATCACCCATAGCTACACCGTGCCGTGCCATAGTCTATTTTTATGACATTATGATGCTGTATCGAAATTTTACTTCTCAAAGCACACGCAAGAAAAATAAATAAATTGGAGAGAAGACAATCTTTTGGTTCAGTAACTACTATTAATGGCTTTTGTTTATTAATTAAGCAAATTACTAAATCGAAAAGCAAGAAAAAAGAAGAAGAAGAAGAAAAGGACAGACAGAACATGCAGCATGACCCATAGCTCCACCATGTCATGCCACAGTCTATCTTGCTAACACAGTGATGATATATCGAAATTTTACTTCTTAAAACACACATATAGGAAAAAAATAAATAAAATGAAGAAAAGATCGTCTATTGGTTCAGTAACTAGTACTACTAATTTTGGTTTAGTAATTAGACAAAAAGAAAATTTCATATTAGAAATATTAGTTTGATATTCTATGTTTGGAATATTTTATATCGATACCTTAATTTTTTATAAATTTTTTTTAGTATCTAGAGGCCTTTTGTGGTAAAAAAATACAAATAATCTCATTGTATAATACAATCCGTTAACCTAAAATTTTTAATAAAAAATAATAAAAAGTTATTTTTAATAAATGCAACCAAACACCCCAACCCAACAAAAGAACTTATTTCTTCCTTATCTGTTTTTGTTTCTAAGCTTTTTCCCTTTTTTTTATTTGCTTTTCCTTTTCTTTTGTTGTCAGATTCTGTCTCGCTTAGTTTTCTGCTGTTTTTTCGATTCGTCAATTAAGAGTCTCTACCGTAGTCTTCATCCTTAACTACCTCTGAGACTTATTACATAGAGAGAGAAACAAAGGAAGTTGCCTGAAATTAGCAATGATAACATGATAGAATCTTGCAGAGCAGCTTAGAGATCCGTCTCCTTCTTCTCCTCCACCTCTAATCTTACTTCTTCAAGGTAAATCTTATTTCTTCCAATTCGACTTAGGGTTTTGAAATCTTTTTTTTAAGGTTCTTTATTTAATTTTGGTATCTACATAATCTATAATTTGATTCGGAATTGGTGATAATTGCTACAAACTTCGTTTCTTAACATCCTTGATTGAACTAGATTTAGGGAATTTTGTTGCATTGGAATTAGGTTTTGGCTTCTTCTTTTTTTTCGTTCAAATCATTCTTTTTTTCTTTTAATCTATTTTCTTCTGTGTTGTGAATAGTTGTGTTCTTTTTATCCCAAAAAAAGTCTCTAGGTATTAAAAAATTCTCAAAAAAATCAAAGTTTCGATATAAAATATTTCAAAACAAAATGTACCAAACTTATGTTTGCTGTAACAACATCATCCATCACTATACCGTGCCATGCCATAGTCTATTTTTCTGACATTATGATGATGTGTCAAAATTTTGCTTCTCGAAGCGCACTTAGAGGAAAAATAAATAAACCGGAGAGAAGAGAATCTTTTGATTTAGTAACTAGTACTAATGGTTGTAGTTTAGTAATTAAACAAAGTTACTCAATCAAAAAGCAAAACAAAAGGGAGAGAGAGATGGAGAACATGCAACATCACTCATAGCTACACTGTGTTATGCCACAGTCTATTATCCTAACATAATATTGTTGTGTCAAAATTTATTTCTCGGAACACACACGAAGGAAAAAATAAATAAACGGGAGACAAAAGGATCTTTTGGTTCAGTAACTAGTACTAATGGCTTTGGTTTAGTAATTAAACAAGATTATGGAGTCAAAAAGTAGAAGAGAAAGAGAGAGAGAATGGGACATCACCCGTAGCCACAACTTGTTATACCATGAAAAAGTTTTTTTAACCCAAGTGGGCTGGGACCCACCCGGTGGGGCCCAGCCTGTGAGAGAAACGGGCTGTAGCCCGTTTGGGTTGTATAGCATTGCTTGTTATACTATAGTTGTAGGACCTACCCGGTGGGGCCCAGTCTTCTGAGAGAAACGGGCTATAACCCGCTCGGGTTGTATAGCACTGCTTGTTATACCATAGTCTTTTTTTTGACATTGTGATTATGTGTCAAAACTTTATTTCTCGAAGCTCACATAGAGGGAAAACAAATAAAACTGGAGAGGAGAGTTTTTTGGTTCAATAACTAGTACTAATGGTTGTAGTTTAGTAATTAAACAAAGTTACTAAATCAAAAAGAAAAAAAGAGAGAGAGAGAGAGAGGGTTAGAGAAAGAGAGCATGCAACATCACCCATAGCTACACCGTGTCATGCTACAGTCTATTTTCCTAACATGGTGATGTTGTGTTGAAATTTTACTACTCGAAACACACACAAAGGAAAAATAAATAAACTAGAGTGAATAGAATCTTTTGTTTCAGTAATTAGTACAATGGTTTTTGGTTCAGTAATTAAATAAAATCACTGAATCGAAACGTAGAAAAAAAGCAAGAGAGAGAGAACATGCAGCATCACCTATAGCTTTACCGTGTCATGCCATATTCTATTTTACTGACATAAGAACGATGTGTTGAAATTTTACTCCTCAAAATACACATACAGAAAAAATAAAGAAATAGGAAAGAAAAGAATCTTTTGGTTCAATAACTACTACTAATGGTTTTGGTTTAGTAATTAAACATAATTATGGAGTCAAGAAGCAGAAAGGAGAGAGAGATAAAGAGAGAGAAGAGAAGAGAATCTTTTGGTTCAGTAACTAGTACAAATGGTTTTGGTTTGGTAATTAAACAAAATTACTGAGTCGAAAAAGAGAAGAGAGAGAGAGAGAGAGAGAGAGAGTAGAACATCACCCATAGCTCTGCAACTTGTCATGCCATAGTATATTCTTTTGACATAGTGATCAGGGATGAACATGGGGTGTGATTTTACAAGGATGTTTTAATCTACCTAATTAAAGTTTAGATGGGTTAATTTTAAATTTAATCCACTCAATAAACCTAAACTTTAAACACAACCCACCCAATAATGTTCGGATGGATTGAGTGGGTTGATCGGATTGAGCATTATAAAGAAGAAAAAAATTCAAACTAACAATTTACTAAAATAAGAAACATATAAAGAGAAAACTAAAATTCATCATATATTAGATGTCTAACAAAGCTCGAATACGTAAGTCATACCTCATAAACAAAATATGATAAAAACTAAGAAAACAAACACTAAGGGTCGACGATGCCAGCGAGAAAAAGACCAGGTGAAAGAGAGGCATTGATGTAGAGTTTGGTAGTGATCGAATGAAACTAGAGAAAAGATTTTTTTCACTTTGAAGTGAAGAAATAAAGTTACATAGGTAAATGCAAACGAGATGTCAGGTATATACACTGGAGTGAAAAGTAGTATCTTTTTTTTTATTATTTTTTCTTCTTTTTAAGGGATCCTATAGTGTGTATTAGAAACTAGAAACAATAAAAAAAAAAAAAAACTAGAAGTCAGGAACAAAGGATAAGAAGTCTTTATAAACTATATTACTATTTTTTCAAGAGAGTAAAAGTTTCTTTTAAGTATAAAATTATATTAAAATTATAATATTAAATATATATATAAAATAAATATTTTAAACATTTTTTTTATATTAGATAGGTTTGGATTATCTCAGATTTTGAAAAACTCAACCCAAACTCACCCAATGAAAGATTAGATTAGGTAGGTTAATAGAAATTCTTATTCGAATTCCTTGAATTCGGATTATCTCAAATTTTATTGGATGGGTTAGATCAGATTTATAGGACTATTGAATTTTTATTCACCCCTAATAGTGATGATGTGTCAAAATTTTACTTCTCGAAACTCACACAAAGGGAGAAAAATGAACTAGAGAGAACAGAATCTTTTGGTTCAGTAACTAGTGCTAATGGCTTTGGTTTAGTAATTAAACAAATCACATAATTGAAAAGCAAAAAAAAAAAAAAAAAAGAGAGAGGGAGGGAAAGAACATGCAAATCACCCATAGCTATGCCGTGTCCTGCCCCTGTCCATTTTTCTGACGTAGTGATGATGTGTCAAAATTTTATATCTCAAAGCACACATAAAGCAAAGATAAATAGACTGGAAAGAAGAGAATTTTTTGTTTTGGTAACTAATACAATGGTTTTGGTTTAGTAATTAAACAAAATCATTAACCCGTTGTTTGGTTGGATAGTGGGAACCACGATTTTTATCACAAACTTAGTTATAAATAATGTAAAGCTCTCATATGTTACAATAACAATAAAAAAAATTGCTAAAGTGTAAAACTCTTATATGCTACAATAAAAGTGGTTCTAACCAACGGTTCCCATCATTCTTCCAAACACCCTTAAATCAAAAGAAAAAAAAAAGAGAGAGTGAGAACATGCAACATCACCCGTTACTACACAGTGTCATGCCACAATCTATTTTTGGTGACATTGTGTTAATGTGTCAAAATTTTACATATCGAAGAAGACATAGAAAAATAATACATAAACTAGATAGAAGAGAATCTTTTTGGTTCAGTAACTAGTACTAATATTTTTGGTTCGGTTATTAAACAAAACCGTTGAATTAAAAAGCATAAAAAAAGTGAAGTGTGAGCCCTGCCTTCGGCATCCCCCTCCTTGCGGTTAAGGTAACGACTTCGGGTATAGCCAGCTCCCATAGTGTGACGGGCGGTGTGTACAAGGCCCGGGAATGAATTCATCACCGTATGGCTGACCGGCGATTACACAAAAAAAAAATAAACTGAAAAAAGAGAATCTTTTAGTTTAGTAACTAGTACTTATGGTTTGGTTTAGTAATTGGACAAAGTTATTGAATCGAAAAGCAAAAAGAGAGAGAACATGCAACATCACCCATAGCTACACCATATCATTGTCTATTTTCCTGACGTAGCGATGTTGCGTCGAAATTTTACTTTTCGAAATACACAAGAAGGAAAAATAAATAAATAAATCGGAGAGAATTATAAAAATAATAATAATAAGTAGTACTAATGGTTTTGTTTTAGTAATTAGACGAAATCATTGAATCAAAAAGCAGAAAAAAAAAAGGCAAGAGAGAGACAACATATGATGTGCAAAATTTTACTTCTCGAAAGCTCACACAGTGCGAAAAAATAAAGTGGAGAGAACATAATCTTTTGGTTCAATAATTAAACAAATCACCTGAATCAAAAAAGAGAAGAGAGAGAGAGAGAAAGAACATGCAATATCACCCATAGCTACATTGTGTCATGCCAGTATTTTCTAACATAGCGATGATGTGTCAAAATGTTACTTCTCAAAGCACACACAAAGGAAAAAATAAATAAACTGGAGAGAAGAGAATCTTTTGGTTCAGTAACTAGTACAATTGTATTGGTTCCTTGATCAAACAAAATCACTGAATCGAAAGCAGGAAAAGATAGAGAGAAACTGAGAACATACAACGTCATCCATTGCTACACCGTGTTAGGCCACAATCTGTTTTGGTGACATTTTTAGAAACCTGAAGCAGAAGAAAACGACACCCACATTGGCCATGAAGCTCATAAAAGCTCCATCTAGGATAACCTTAAGTTTCTTCCTCTCAAACCCACCAAAGACAACAACTCAAGTTATTCTTTGATAAAAATTTTAAGAACATAGATTATTGTCAAAAAGAGAGAGAGAGAGAGAGAATCTTTAGATCACATTTGCTACTGATAATCAGCGTGAGATCCTTAAGATTATATAGGCTACATAAAATCAAAACTACCCATCTACAAGATGAGTAAGAAGTCACTTACTTGCATATATTACTCGAGAGTGGTTTTGAAAATTATGATGAAAAATCTGAAATCAGTAGAGGAGCTAGAAGCCATTGTATTGACAAATGAAACAAGTTTCTTTCACTCTTGTGTTTTTCGTTTCCAGAGTTGAAAGGCGTATTTTTTCTCTTTCCAAGAAAAGGTGGTTTTTATTTCTTCTCTTCAAAAGACACAACACACAAGCAATTTGAAACCCTAGGTCAAGTCAAAGGGGGACATATTTCTCTCTCTCTCTCTCTCTCTCTCTCTCTCTTTCTTCTGGAAAGAAAGAGTAGGCAAGGGTTTTTGGTCTAAAATCAGACTGCTCAAAACGATCAAATGGGAAGTTTGTGCCTATAATCAAATAATACTAATTGTCCAGAAACAGACGAAATCCTAAGATGAATGAGATCTTCTGATTAAGCAGCAAATCAACAAACAATCAAATTTTGAAGAAAGAAAGGAAATCAGAAAGGATGATTTTCTTCTGATGAAGTAAAGAGGTTTAAGAGCTCACCAGAGTATGACGATGTCAGCAACTGCAGTGCAATTTCTCCTATTGGTTCTCCGGCAGGTCCCACCTCCAGAAGAATATCGAATCGGTTTCGACGCCATTTTCTCAGCGGAGAGAGGAATTTCAACGGCGATTTCCGATGATTCTGATTCTCAGAAGGGCGCGAAAAATAGTGATAGTATAGACAAGCCACGTGAAAAAAGCAGCTGATTAACAAGCATGTAAACGACATGTCGTTTTTACGTTATTATTTGAGAAACTTGAAAAGAAAACGAAAGAAAACACTGTCGTTTTCATGTATTCGGGGAAAAAAATTGGGAGGAAACGAGAGTAATAATTTATAAACAAGGATGAATGGCAGCATGTCGCTTTTCGTATACTAGATAAAACCTTCTTAATAAATATGTATTCATCTCATGGATCGTTTCTCCGACTTAATATAAAAGATTTTAGAAAAATAACTTGTTGTATATTTTAGGGAATTCTTTTTTTATTTTGAATGGCATGTTGTATTTCTTCAATCGACATCAAATTACAAAAACACAAACGACATGTTATTTTAACGTTGGAAAATTTCAAGTAAACTACTTGTCGGTCTAGGAATCAAAAACAACCTTTTATTTTTGCTGTGGACAAAACAAAAGCAACCTTCAAAAAAAAAAAAAAACACTTAAACGACAATGAGTTTTGAAAGGCTAATTTAAATTAAAAGAAAAATAGTGTGACGTCTTAGGGAAGTAAATATATATGAGTACGTATTTAATCAAGTCCGTATATATTTATTATTTTGTTTTTAAAACCAAATTTTAGAAGAGCGTAAAGCGTATTAATTATAACATGATTAGTAATCAAAATAATTGATGGAGCAATGATTCAAAACCATCTATGACCATTCAAATTCATATCATTTCGTGTATTATTTATTTCATGCAAAAAATTTCGTCCCTTTTTGTAATTTGCTAATTGTACTTTTTTAATGCATTTTTTTTTGGCGCAATTTGCTGATTGGTACGTAGTAAAGGAAAAGCTGGCACATTAATGCATATAAGAATACAGTACATCATGAAAAATAGACATTAGATGTATTTCGTGCCTATTACTATCCCCACAATTAATCAAGCAAAATAATAATCATACCATAATCTTTTTTGAGCGTGAAAATTAAATTATATGTTACAATCATGTTGATTAATTTATAGCCCCAATTCCAGCCACTGAGATAGAAATATTGATTTGTGCCTTTGTGGGACAACAACATGACTTGTAGATATGTTGCAAGAATGCCACAATAAAATATAGTATTTAGGTTGGATTGCAGGAGATTTTTATTTTATTTTTTAAATGATTAACTCTCATTACTATAAGTATGTTTCTTAGTAACTCTCATCATTATAAGAATATATCTTTTTTGGCATGATTCATTATAAGTAGGTTACATATACAAATGATCAATTTTCTAAAACAACGGAACATGTTTATCTCTGATGTGTACGGGTATTGAGTGCTTGTAATGCAATTACTGTGTTCATGTCAACTTTTAACATTTGATTATAAAATCATTCCCTAATGCAAGATCGAGTTATTGAGCGGCCTTAGACAAAAGTTTTAGAGAAAGTTGTCGCATTTTTAAAAGTTATATTTATTCATGTGCTATGCTTAAACTTTTGTTGTCTTTATAAAAGTAAGTTTCAAAAGATGACATTCATGAAAATTACACAAAATTTTAAGTAGGCCTTTCATGTTTAAGATGAACAATTACAAGTTCTATTCTTATATTTAATATTTAGGTTTTTTTTTAATTGATATCTTTAATAGCTTTATGTATTTTCTTTTCTTTTATATTTTCTTTTTAAACAATATTATTTATTCTCATGGAGTTACAACCCACCCTCTCGCAAGAGGTAGGCCTCATTTGTAAGGTCTACTTGAGTCTCACAAGTGAGCCCACTCCTTGTGAGAGGTGGATGGGAATATATAACAATTTTCTTTCTTGATTTTTTGATGTCGCTCATTAGACTAAAAAGAGTGCTGGTAACACTTTTTTTTTCACTCCCTTTTACACTATTTTCAATCACTCTTTGACACGTGAAATCCATTAACATTATAAACTATTATTTAACTAGAAAATAAAATAGTGAAGTCCAGGTGTCAGGCAGTAAATAGAGAGAGCGTAAAAGAGAGTGAGAAAGAAGGTGCGACTAGCACTTTTTTTACACTATTTTCAGTCACTTTTTAACACGTGGAATCCACTAACATTATAAAATATTATTTTCTTGTTAATTTATAGTGCATTTCATTATTAGTTGATTTATAGAATAAAGGAGGTGGTCTTCCCACCTCTGAGTTTGGTTTGGATTGTGCACCCACTAATTAACAGTGGGGTGGGTGTGTAGGTTTTGATGGCTAGTCTTGTATCTAGGCCAGATCATAAGTGCCCTCACTTGAGTAAAATTGGTTCCGATCGATTGGTTTCGTCTATTAACTACTGTGGAACCTAACATTGAGTCGATGATGTTTTTTGTAATTAGTGTCGAGCGGGTTTCCCCCTTTGGGTCTCGACGATGTCGGTTATTCCTATACTATGATTGTAAACTAATGGATCCAGTCAATATCCGGGATCTTTGGCGCATATTGGGTGGTTATTTTGAATCTTTATTTATACTATTTTTAGTTGAATGAAGATTCAATTCCTAAAAGAATTATTAGTTGATTCAATTATGACAACCTTGTCATCAGCTTTTATTTTGCTTTCATTAGGTTGTTTAAAATCTAATTTGGGTTCACTTGTACTTCTTTTTTATTATTATTTTTTTCCAGAGACTAAAGACAAGCTGAGGAAGTAGGGAAGAAAAAAATGAAGATGGAGGAAATGTAGCGATTGCACAAATTATTATTTTTATTTCTTTACTTTATCTTACCTTAATAAAATATTTATGGTATTTCTTACCATTTAGAGATCATTATTTTTTCCCTATATTTTTGCGCCAGTCTTGTGCTTTTGTTTTTTAGTTTTAAATTTAGCATATATTATAATAAGGGTTCCAAGTTGTACAATTATATTATATGTCAACTTTTAGTATTTAACTAATATTAATGTTTAAATTTTTTATTTTTATTTAAAAAAAATCATTAAGACAACTAGAAATATGCAAACCAAAGTCAATAGATACAACAATCTTAGAATAACAAATAGCACACAAACTATCAAAATGTAGTCATTCCAAGTGATGTACTCCTTGTTGCGGCACCTTTACAGGCACATGGAAGAAAGAAATAGAATGAACCAGTTCTTTAGTGAATCAACTTTGGGACAATTTGAGAAATGCCACTTTTGTATAGCAATGATTTTTAATTTTACCACTTCTATGAGAAAATTTAACACATGCCATATTTAAAAATTATAAGGATATTATTGATAATAAGTATGCTGGGTTAGGGTTAGATAAACGAGATATTTAGCGCAAATGCTATTATACATGGTGCCCTAAAGACTAAATATTGTACTATATTTTTTGAGACATTTTATCAATAAAGAGTTTATTTATTCATATACCAAATGTTGTCCTTTTTATATTCATTTATGTTGAATATATGATAAGCGAATAAAAGTCTGAGACTGTCAATCTAAACCTTTAAGATCGAGAGAATAAAGTTGGGTGCTTTATTCATACTAAGATTGTTATGTTGTTTACATCCCTAATAGGAGATGGCTTGTCTTGGTCATCGAAGTGAGACTCCGTGAGTAGAAATATTGGTATATTGTCATAGGTGACGACATATTGGATCGAGATAAAAAGTTGAATTGATTTGGCTAATAATTTCGTTTGTTTGAATCAATTCAATTTAGGTAATCATGTATGTTGTGTCTTAATCCTGAAATGACTAATGGGCCCGTATTCTTGACTTACGTATTTTGATGTACCAAAAGGTGACATCATGATTTTATAATGGTATGCATACTAGTACATTGGAGACATGACTCTTAATTGATGTAGACTCGTTATTGATAGATATGGAATCTATAACTCTTTTAGAGAATTAATGACATTCTCTTGTATGCATTATCATGTAATTAAAAGGCTAGAGCGCTCAACCTTTTCGATACATAGGTGTAATAGAGTGTATATTATTTATGAATAGTAAGTATTCTGATGGTGAGATAATGGAATGTAAGATAAAAAAATTAAAAAAGCAAAACAAAATTTATCCTTAAGTCGATTATGAATATCCTTTGGGGATATGTCACATTACGATATGTCATAGACGGTTAGTTTATTGGAGCTTTATAATTTTATATAGTTAGAAAGTGCAGCTTTAAGCTTTTAATAGAGTAGCGTTAGAGTTGATAATTATAAAATATATATCTCAGATATTATATTTTATAATTATAGGAGCTTGATCTATATATGTCCATTGAGTCCCCTTTGCTAGCTCACAATAAATCCTGTAACAATATAACGTGTTTTTCCTACATATTGGTGACTTATGTTAAATTATTAGATTGATTGAAATTCGATAAGAATGGATTTAATAATTCATGTTAATTTATTGATTGAATTTATTTTGTGAATTAATTCAAGATAAACATGTTAAATTATTCAAGTAATAATTTATTTACTTTGGGATTATCTATATATTACTGTTTTAATCAGATAACTTCTCTATTAGGTTATTTGTGTTAGACATAGTGCCCTAAGGACTAAATATTGTAATAAGTTTTTGGAGACATTTTATTAATAAAGAGTATTTATTATTCATATACCAAAAGTTGTCCTCTTTATGTTTATTTCTGTTGAATGTATGATAAGAAAACAAAAGTCTAAAACTATTGGTCTAAACCTTTACGATCGTGCATATGATGAACATATTATGCAGAAGACATGAATCTTAAATGATAAGATTCACAATCGAGGGAATAAAGTTGAGCGCTTTATTCATGCTAAGATTATTATGTTGTCTTTATCTCTAACAGAAGATGGCTTGTTTTGGTCATCAGAGTAGGACTCCACAAGTAGAAACACTAATGCATTATCATGGGTGACGATGTATTAGATTAGGACAAAAAGATGAATTGATTTGGTTAATAATTTTGTTTGTTTAATTTAATTCACTTTAGACAATCATATGTGTCGTGTCTTAATCCTAAAATGACTAATGGGCCTATATTCTTGACTTACGTCTTTTGATATATCAAAAGTGACATCCTGATTTTATGATAGTACGTGTACCGATACGTTAGAGATATGATTTTTGATTGACATATACTCGTTAATTATAGATATGGAATTCATAGCTCTTTTGTAGAGTTAATGATATTCTTTTATATGTATTATCCTATAATTGGAAGACTAGAGTACTCAAGCATTTGGATACGTATGCTATTTATGAATAGTCAGTATTCTAATAGTAAGATAATGGAACGTAAGATAAAAATTATCAAAAAGGTAAGATGAAATTTATCCTTAAGTTGATCATAAATATCCTATAGGGATGTGACACATTATGATATGTCATGGACGATTAGCTTATTTATTAAAGCTTTGTAATTTTATATAGTTCAAGAGTGCAGCTCTATAATTTTAATGGAGTAGCGTTAGAGTTGATAATTATAAAATATGTATCTCAAATATTATATTTTATAATTATAGGAGCTTGATATATATATGTCTATCAGATCCCTTTTGCTAGCTCATAATAAATTCTGTAATGATATAACGTGTTTTTCTTGTATATTGGTGACTTATGTTAAATTATTAGATTGGTTGAAATTCGATAAGAGTGGATTTAATAATTCATGTTAATTTATCGGTTGAATTAATTTTGTGAATTAGTTCAAGATAAACATGTTGAATTATTTAGATAATATTTTATTTACTATGGCATTATCTACATATGACTGTTTTAATCAGATAACTTCTCTATCGGGTTATTTGAATTAAAACTGAGGTTCTATCTTAGATTCCTAAGTAAAAATAAGATATTCTAAGAATTTCAAGTTATCGAACGGTCGGTAGGCCGATGGAGTAAGTTTGACAGGCCGATCTCCTAGATCGGCATGCCAAACATGCGATAATCAGTATACGTGTTTTTATATATTTTTCATCAGAAGTTGATCCCAACTCAAATTTTGAGGCCTAATCTAATAAGGTTTAACCCCAAATTTGACCACTATAAATAGGGTGAGTTTTCTTTGTTATTTAGATCATTTAAGAAGTATAGAGTGAGTACTCTAGTAAGACAAACTCTAAAATTCCCTAAGAGCTATTGTTCAACATCAAGAAACTTAGCTCTAGGTATTCTCAAGTGGTTGGAAGGAGAGTCACTAGAGGAAAAGCTGTATGATGTGCGACCGCTTACACTCCAATGGTGGATAGAGAATAGCAAAAAAAACCAGTTGGTTAAGGTTCTTTTGTTACTTTCTTCTCTTCACGGATTCATGCTGCTTTCAGTGTACAAAAGAGGTATGTAAGATCAATAATTAATTCATGTATTTAGCATGTCAAACTTTTGTTTTGTAAAATACTCCAATTCAAAATCCTTAAAATTCCGCTGCATATTATTTTCTAACAATTAGTATCAGAGCTTTGTTTTTACGTTGATTTTATAGGTTTGTGATCATGTTATATACATGGATTATGTGATCATATTCTCTCCTATGTTTAAATTTAATTTTTTAGAGAGTTGGCACTCTAGAGTTTTTACATAATTAAATGTTGTAATGAGATAATAAGGTGAATGTTTATTAATTAATTATGGTTAATTAACTTTTTATTTATCATTTTAATTAATTAAATTTTTGACGGATATGGTTCCTTAGAAATTAGAATTTGTATCAAAGTTTTTCATGTAATTTGATAGCGGTCTATCATCACCATCTAGGATTTATTATTTTAATTTTAATTTGTAAAATATGTATAAAAATAATTATTCAAAGTAAAGATAGATCTAGAAGATGGAGATGATTGGAGTTCTATTGTTTTTCTATATTTATAAATTTTTATGTTTTTGAATTGTTGAAAATAAAATTTAAAAACTACTTAAAAATTTTTTTTTCACTATTTCTGGAAAAAAGTTGTTTCAGCACCGGTTGGTAGGCCGAACTTTCTGGGTCGATAGGTCGATGGTCGCAAACCAACAGGCCAATCTAAAAGTTCGGCTAGCCAGCAGTAGGGCATACAGCTTTAAAAAATGATGCGTTTTTTGGGGTAGTTTTTTATTTTATTTTTGAGATAATTTTGGGAGACATGAAATTTTATAATGACCAAAAAAATAAACCTTTTTGATCTATGAGAGATTGAAGAATAGATGACGGATACCACATGAATAAAGATACAACAAAAGGATACATGATGAAGAATTGATAATGTATTTCGATTGATCTTTTGTAATCTTTATTTTCTTTTCTCTACTATGGAACCATGATATTACGACTATTTATTATTTTTCTTGTAGCTTTGCATGTTACTTTGCTTGTCTGTATTATAATATGATTTACTACATATGTTGATAACATGCTATATAGAATATGGAGTGCCGCTCATTAAAAATTATTCATGCTTGTTAACATAAAACCTTAAATTTTAAAATATTGAGTGAGAAAAGGTTTTCAAAGAGGGGACCTAGGGCCTTCATCGTTGGTCCATAGGTAGTACATAGTGGTTCTGACCCCTAGGAAGGGATTTTATCATGTACCGGGTTAGATTTCCGAATGAATAAATTATTTTAGCATGATTTATTATTGTACACCTCTATGTAGCAATTATAAATTATGGATAAAAT
The DNA here is from genome assembly GCA_025403435.1 of Artocarpus heterophyllus. Classification (NCBI taxonomy): domain Eukaryota; kingdom Viridiplantae; phylum Streptophyta; class Magnoliopsida; order Rosales; family Moraceae; genus Artocarpus; species Artocarpus heterophyllus. Next base: position 17,411,741 of record CM046345.1, on the reverse strand, counting down.
TGATAAAACGATTGTTATATGATGAGACTGTAAAAGTGTACATTTTTTAAGACTTAAATCATTTATTTATGCTTTTATTTCTCATTAAATCCTCTAATTAATAGCATTTGTGAGATAATAAGTGTTTTTGTGTCTTAGTGTGTAAATATGTTTAAAAATGTGTTTTTAGTGTGTTTTTATGTTTAATAGAATTGTTAGTAATTTTTAGAGTCATTTTGGTGTGTTAAATAAGTGTCTAGTCTGTAAATAGTCAAAACCGTAAAAGTAATACGGTTATTTTATTTTGAGTTTTAGAGTATTGGATAGTATGTTTTAAGTTTTCTTAAATATGTCTTATTATATTTTTAGTAATTTCTAAAAATATTTTCAAGTCATGAAAATTATATCTGTGTCAAACCGTAAGAGACTGAAAATTTTAGGAGTTTTTATTTATTTTTGTATGTTTTAATGTAAAATAAATATTTTTAATATTTTTGTAAATATTATGTTTGTAAAATAATTAATATTAGTGTGTTTGTGATTTTTAGATTTGAAATCTAGAGGAAAAACGGAGCAAAACGATACCAAAACGGATAAAATCGGACATCAAATGCATCAAGAAGATAAACAAAATTCAAATTTGAAATTAATGGGACACGTGGCAATTTTTTGGCCCTTGGATGATCTGCCCAAACAATCTCAACCTTCTAGAGAAGGGACGCGTGTCAAAACGTCATCCATTGCATCAGCCGATTGCAGTAGTGCGGTCCACGTGTCGTTATGCGACTGGCGCTTGCGACAAAGCCGCAGGCGAGTCAGAGAGCATCTCGGGATGTGTCTGCTCGCGTGCGGTCGTGTTCACATGTAACCGTTCTCTCAGCCATTGGATTGGATTACCAAGACTGATACGATGGTCTTCTCTCTTGGCCACGCGGCCCCACCTGGACCCATTTTCGCGGGAGTATCCAGACCCTCGGATCGCGCCTTCAACGGACCAGATCGTCCCATAACCATGCCCCCAGCTGCCAAGAGGCACAGAATCTCAGCGAGATTCTCACGCATTGAAGAAGGGCCAGCGCGAAGAAGAAAAGGAGGAGAAAAAGGATCAATTTGATCCGAATTTGTCAACTTTCAACAGGGAAAATGATAATTACATACCGCAAATAGTAACTCTCAATGCCTATAAATACTGAGGCATTTACCTCAGTTGAATCATCCCCTTTGGGCCTTTGGCCCTCTTTTCCCTTTCCTTTCCTTACTGCTGAGTTAGACTCAGCAGTATCTTCTTAGGTAATAAATAATAATAAAATAATGCTTAAATTAGAGTAGAGTGTCTGGTGAGGCAGAGAGATGATCTTGTATGCATAGTATCTTGGTATGGATTTTAACTCCATATCTATGTGGTAATGTTTATATTTTTGTGGAATAAATTATATCTTTATATTTCCAATAATTATTATTACTGTTGTTATGCTGTCAATTTTTACATAAATTCAGTCATGCTTTCTTTATGTAATTTAATTGTGTTGCATAGTTAATATTAATAATAACAAAATAATGCTTAATTTTATGGAATGTCTTTTACTGTAGTATGACTTGTTATATTATCGATTCTAGATATTTCATAAGACGAAGTGCTGCCGGAGTTAATGTAAAAATTTATTCCACTAAAATATATTAATTTTGATTTGTTATTATCTTTTCTATCCTCTAGTTATGTTAATTATAATTGAGTGACAATTGTTATAATTTTCATAATTAGTACACCAATAATTATTTTGCTAGTTCTTATAGGAAGACCCTTACTGCATTATGGCTTGCTATATTGTCGATTTAGGTTGACCTATATAATTAGTAAAATGTGCTTGCAATTAATGAGATAAGATATAATAAATTAAATACTTTGGATAATTATTAATTAAAGTTGAAATTCCATATCAGTTGCAAAACATACAAGGGATTCTCCAAGCTTCACCGTTTTAATTTCATTTCTTTTGAATTAAAATTTGAGATAAAAACCACAAAAATATTTCTTTCATTTTAAACTTAGCTCTGAAAAAAGTGCTTGTCCTTTTGAATGTTTATTTTTATCAATTTGTCGAGGTACAAATTTTCATCTCCCTGTGGATACGACAACTTTTCTATATTACATACGTCCGTCGTTTAAAGAAGAAACATATTTTGGGCATGACCATCAAATCTGGCGCCGTTGTCAAAGAGGTGTTATTACTTTATCAGATTGCTAAATTAAGCAGGAAACCAGGTAAGTACTTTGTCCTTATCTTGTAAATATTGTTGTTTTAGTTTGAATATTTAATTAAGTAGGCTACTATTCACAAGTTACTATTCATGTCACTATTCACACACTGTTTACTATTCATAAAAAAATAAAAAAAAAAGTCATAAAAATTTATTTTCTTTCCTTTTCTTTGTAAAATATTTATTTTGTTAGTTTTAGGTTTAGATTTAAGTTTTTGCCTTAGAAATAAAACATCATAAAATTTTAGAGTTAGGATTTTCATAAAATAAATTGTGGTTTTGTGAAGAGTATCCTTTGAGGAAGTTCTGTTTGGATGCTGGTACTGGTTCAGATACCATTCCCATAGTCGGTTAATTTTGGAAACTTTTCCAACACCAGTCATTCCGGGAACGTTGCTCTGACTAAGAGATTGGTTTTTAAGGAGCCTTAGCCCCACCAATCTTTCCTAGGAACATTCTTAAAGTATATAATTCTCAAGATCTACAAAATAACTCAGGCGAGTGCTTTTCATTCACTACTTTATTCTCCCTGAATAAAGAAAAGCTTAGCATTTTTCTTTATCCTTGTTAAAAAATAAAAAATCAAAAATAAATTAAAAAAAAAAGAGACACTTAGGGTTAATGATTCAAACTTAGTCGATTTGTTAAGGCTTCAGACTTAAGAAACCCTAGTGAACAATTGTCAAACTCTTTTTCGCATTTTTCATCCTCGTCGACCACTCTGTCAAATTCGTTTGCAATGGAAAATCTGGGTGAGAATCCTCAAAGAATGCTGATGAAAGATTTCATGCATTCGACTCGCACTTTAACTCCTTCATGTATTATGTTTCCATGAAATCTTCCACAACAAGATTTTAAGCCTGGCATGATTCAACTCTTACCAACCTTCTTTGGATTAGAAAGCAAAAATCCTTATGTTCATATTCATGAATTTGAAGAAGTTGTTGCCACTTTTCATAGCCACCCTGATATCGCTAATTCCATCAAATTGAAAATTTTCCCTTTCTCACTGAAAGATAAAGCTAAAAGTTGGCTTTACTCTTTAAGACCTTGATCCATTCAATCATGGAATGACATGATATCTGCTTTCTTCAACAAATACTTTCCATACCAAAAGACCAATAATCTAAAGAAACAAATTCTGACTTTCTCCCAAAATGATCATGAAAATTTCTACGAAGCATGGGAAAGATTCAAAGATTTGTTAAGTCAATGTCCTCACCATGGTTACGAGAATTGGCGTCTTGTCAGCTTTTTCTACGAAGGACTCACAAGTCATGATCGCCAATATCTGGAAGTGATGTGCAATGGAAAATTTTTACACAAGGATCCTGAAGAGGCCAAGGAATTTCTTGATGAATTTGTTGAAAAAGTTCATTTGTGGGCCGAATTAGATGTTTCTCATAAGTCGCGATCAACTGAAGTTCATCAATTGAAGAAAGAGGATAGCTACAACCTTAGGGTTCAAGTTGAAAACCTCACAAGAGAATTAGAAATCCTCAAAGCAAAGAATGAGAAAGGAAGTCATGCAGTCACAAAAGCTGAACTACAAGGAACAAATTTTGTGAATGAAAGGTTCGACCAACAGTCACTGGACTGTCATGTTTATCAGGAAGTGATAGGAGAATATGAGAAACAATGTAATGCCTTAAAGACAAATCATAAGCCTTGTACTCCCCTTGAAACTTTCAATCCTAATGGAAGAAACAACTTGAATTTCGACAGGAGGAATTCAAATCAAGAGCAATCATTTGGAAATTAATGGAATGAAGAAGAAATGCACTCAAGAGAAAATGTTCCTCAACATGATTTACACTCGAGCAAATCCCTTGAAGAAACATTACAAGCATTCATTGAGATACAAAGCAAGTCATGTGAGAACATTGAAGCTGCTTTAACACATATGACAAAAGAAATTTCAAAATTGAATGAAAAATGTTCATCTCAAGCTCTGGTCATTTCTAAAGGACAAAGCATGATACAAACCTCTAACACTGAAGAGAAGGATGAAGAGGTTAGTCATGTTACTACTCGCAGTGGTAAATCATTGGAAAAATCAAACACCATAGATACGAGTAAGGAAGAAGATGTTCCTCAAAGAGAAGAAGAAGAAGTGAATAAGTTTCCAGTAGAAGTCCCTTTTCCTTAAGCTCTTCAAACTACTAGGAAAGTACCAGAAAATTGTGAACACATCTTGAAACATTTGAAGCAAGTTTGAATCGATCTTCGTCTTTTGCAAATTCTCAAACAAGTGCCTGCTTATGCCAAAGTGATAAGAGATTTGTGCACTGTGAAAAGAAAACATCATGTCCCAAGGACTGCGTTCTTAACTGAGCAACTAAGTGCAATTCTTGAGCAAAGAGCACCGATCAAGTACAAAGATCCTGGATGTCCCACAATCACATGTTACATAGGAACCCATGAAATCACTCAAGCCTTGTTAGACTTAGGAGCGAGCGTCAACCTCATGCCCTATTCAATTTACTCACAACTAGGCCTTGGAGAGATTAAGCCAACATTTGTGGTCTTGCAACTTGCAGACCGATCCATAAAGAAACCACGAGGGATAGTTGAAGATGTTTTGTTACAAGTTGATAAGTTTTATTATCCCGTGGATTTTCTCATTTTAGACACTCAAACTGAGGTGGATATAGAATCAAAAATTCCTATCATCCTCGGGAAGACCTTTCTTAGCTACGGCTAATGCTCTCATCAATTGTCGAAATGGTCTCATGAAAATCTCTTTTGGAAATATGACTCTTGAAGTGAATGTTTTCCATATTGGGAAGCAATTTCAAAGCAATAATGAGTGTTCTTACACTGAAATCATTGATGAAGTTGTTCATGAAGAATTTCAAAAGCGAACCGATGTGCTTGAAGAAATCTTCCAAAGTCCTGATCTTGAAAATCCCAATCCCATTTCTGATATTCCTAAACATTCACTTGACAAAGAAACAAAGTTTTGGCAACCACATTTTGAAAAGCTATTCCTAGAAGGAGAAAAGCCAAAACCATTCACTGAAGAAAATCCCAAAATTAAGTTAGCCCAACTTCCTGAAGGACTAAAACATGCATTCTGAGGAGCTGATGAATCTTTTCCTGTTATCATTTCATCCAAACTCGATGAATCACAAGAGCGACGGTTAATTAACATGTTGCGTAATCATAAAAAAGCATTGGGTTGGACAATAGCTGATATCAAGGGTATTAGTCCCTTGATTTGCTCCCATCACATTCAATTGGAAGAAGGTGTTAATCCAAAAAGAGATCCCCAAAGGAGACTGAACCTAACAATGAAAGAAGTCATGAGGAATTAAGTTTTGAAACTATTAAATGCTGGTATCATTTACCCCATTGCGGACAGCAAATGGGTCAGTCCAACTCAAGTTGTTCCTAAGAAATCTGGTGTAACTGTGATAACAAATGAAAAAGGAGATTTTGTCCCCATAAGAGTTGTCACTGGATGGCAAATGTGCATTGATTATCGAAAATTAAATGCTGCCACTCGAAAAGACCATTTTCCACTCCCATTCATCGATCAAATCTTAGAACGTGTAGCTGGTCATCCTTTTGATTGCTTTCTAGATGGATATTTAGGATATTATCAGATAGAGATAGCATTAGAAGATCAGGAAAAGACCACATTTACATGTCCTTTTGGTACTTTTGCTTTCCGACGAATGTCATTTTGACTTTGTAACGCTCTAGCTACATTTCAAAGATGCATGATAAGCATTTTCAGTGACATGGTTGAGAAGATTATGGAAGTTTTCATGGATGATTTGACTGTTTTTGGTAATTCGTTTGATACTTGTCTGCTTACTTGGAAGCTGTTTTGAAAAGATGTGAAGAAAAAGGCCTTGTGTTAAATTGAGAAAAATGCCATTTTATGGTTCCATCTGGCATAGTTCTTGGACACATTGTCTCTGAAAGAGGAATTGAAGTTGATCCAGCTAAGATTGAGCTTATTTCAAACTTGGCCACTCCAAAGACTGTTAGAGATGTTCGATCTTTTCTTGGACACGCTGGATTTTATAGGAGGTTCATTCAAAATTTTTCAGCCATATCAAGACCACTGTGTAATCTCCTGTTGAAAGATGTTGTGTTTGAATGGACAAAAGAATGTGAAGAATCTTTCTGAACACTGATATCTAAGTTAACTTCTGCACCTATCATGCAATCCCCTGATTAGAGTCTACCATTTGAAGTCATGTGTGATGCAAGCAATTACACTGTAGGAGCCGTCTTAGGTCAACGAAGGGAAGGAAAACCTTTTGTAGTGTACTATGCAAGCAAAACCTTGAACAATGCTCAAATGAATTACTCAACCACTGAAAAGGAATTACTTGCTATAGTATTTGCGCTTGATAAGTTTTGTTCATACCTAATCGGTTCACCCATCACCATTTTCACTAATCATTCTGCCCTTAAGTATCTCTTTTCTAAGAAGGATGCTAAAGCCCGACTTATCAGGTGGATCCTTCTTCTGCAAGAGTTTGATTTAACTATCAAGGACAAGAAAGGGGTTGAGAATGTGATAGCTGACCACTTATCTCGTTTAGAAGTCAATGATTCTGTCGATTGTTCACCAATTCATGATGAATTTCTTGATGAACATCTGTTCTCTGTTACCAAGTTACCTTGGTATGCACACATTGTCAATTATTTGGCAACTGGAGAAATTCCATCTACTTGGGGTTTGCAAGACAAAAGAAAGTTTTTGATTGAAGTGCGTAACTTTTACTGGGATGATCTGTACCTTTTCAAATATTGTCGTGATCAAATCATGAGACGTTGCATTCCTGAAGATGAAGTGAATAATGTCTTAAAATTTTGTCGCACTGATGCATGTGGTGGTCATTTTTCTGCCAAGAAAACTGCTGCAAAGATCCTCCCATGTGGTCTTTATTGGCCCACTTTGTTCAAAGACACTTATCATTATTGTCGTTCCTGTGAAAATTGTCAAAAGTTAGGTACTCTATCTCGTCGTCACATGATGCCTCTAAACCCAATTATAGCAATTGAAATATTTGATTGCTGGGGAATAGACTTTATGGGACCTTTTCCACCTTCTTCTGGGTACTTATACATTCTTCTTGTTGTGGAGTATGTTTCAAAATGGGTTGAAGCCGTAGCATACCGTACTAATGATAATACAACTGTTATAAAATTCTTGAAAGAAAACGTGTTATCTAGGTATGGTATGCCACGTACTATAATCAGTGATCAAGGCACAAATTTTTGCAACTATTCTTTTGAAACTTTGATGCGAAAGTACGGTGTGATTCATAAAGTTTCGACTGCCTATCACCCACAGACAAATGGATAAGCTGAGTTAGTAAATAGAGAGATCAAACAAATTTTGGAAAAAACAGTGAATCCTGATCAAAAAGATTGGTCCTCACGTCTTCAAGATACACTCTGGGCATACCGTACAACTTACAAAGCTCCTTTAGGAATGTCTCCCTATAGGCTCGTCTTTGGAAAAGCCTGTCATTTACCTGTAGAACTTGAAAATAAAGCTTATTGGGCTATTAAAGCTCTCAACTTTGATCTTAGTGCTGTAGGTATTGAACGAAAGCTTCAACTCTTTGAACTTGAGGAATTAAGGAATGATACTTACAATAGTTCACGGATTTACAAAGCAAAAATGGAAGCATTTCATGACAAACATATTCTGAGAAAGAACTTTGAGCCAAATCAACGAGTTCATCTTTATGAATCTCGTCTTCACCTTCATCCTGGTAAGTTAAAATCATGATGGACAGGTCCATATATTGTGAAACAGGTTTTCCCTAATGGTGTTGTTGAAATTGAAGATCTATCCGATGGAAGGATACTCAAAGTAAATGGCCAGAGATTGAAAAGCTACATAGAACAGATAACTAAACCCGAAGAAGTCACTCTTATGGCTCCAGTTTATCAACCCTGAGTAGTTTTCTGTTTATTCTCTTTTAAATATTTATTTTTGTTGTTTGTTTTCTTATTTTTTTTTATTTTTTTTTTGCTTATTTTCTCATATAAAAAAAACTTTGAAAGTTGAAAATAAATATCAAAATTAATTCTTGCAGAATAGCTGAGATTAAGGAGGTTATAACCAATTGTGATTAGTAAATACTTTATATTTGCAGCCTCTTGAGACGAATTCTGAAGAATTTGTGTAAAAATATGATTTAGGACTTTTGAAACAAAAAAAAAAAAAAAGAAGTCTAGGGAATCTGTCTCTAAAAGAACCAATTTGTAATATATTATTGTGTGTTTTGTTAGTTTTTAGTTTGTCAAGTTTACCACAGCTCATCTCTGCAGCTGTGCTGATTCAGGTAATATTTTTGCTGCTCTCGCTATTCTTTTATACATTTAGGATAATGTACATTCTAGGTTGGGGGGAGAAGGTTGTGCTTAAAAATTGTGCTTCAATGTTGTGTTGTGCCAAAAATTTTCGATTTTTGCCTATATTTTTTATTTTTCGCTCCAGATTTTGTGTGTTCTTTATTTATTTTATTTTTGTGAGTCATAAAATTTAAAAAAATAAAAAAAAAGTTTTGTAAATATTAGTTTCTTAGTAATTAATGTGTTATTATTTTGTTTTGATTTTTGAATTTCATATTAATGTAATATTATTTTTCTATTCTTTGAATTATTTAATTTTGTACACTTTCAAAACTTTAGTTTTATATAACATTTTTATGTGTTTATTTTTCAAAGTGTTTGTAAGCCATTCTTTTCACACACACACTGTAATGCTTAATTGTGATGGTAAGTCCAAGCTATGAATATTTGAGTTTTGTTATTTTGTGAAGATGAACAATTAAAGGCAACAATATTTTCAAAATTAAAAAAATAATAATTAAAAAAAAGAAGAAAAAAAAACAAAGAAAAAGAAATTGTAAATAAATAAAGTGTGTAATGGATAAAGTTGGATAAGTTTGGTTTCGTAGCATCTTTAGCTCGAGTAAGTAAGTTCTAAGAGGTGCTTCAACACCTAGTACCTTAGACCAACTGGTCTGGGAGTTACTAACCCAAAGCTCATTAAATGGGTTATGGAGAAAGCTTAAGGAAGCCAGACATTGCACTATCCACATATGTAAAGTTTGTAAATATTTCTATTTTATGTTTCTGCTTTTTAATTGTTCCAAATCAATAATTTGAAGTGTTGTTGCCTGAAGGAGTGAATTGAAGCAAAATATCAAAATAATTTTATTCTTAGTTTTGAAACTTCATAATTATTCATTATCCCTTTCTGCACTAAGTCTGGTTTGTATACATTTTGTTAAATGGCATATAAATTGTTCAAATAAAATTTTGGTTTTGTTAGTCTATCTAGTTAGATAAGTCAAATTATAGTTAAATAATTTTTCATTATATAGATATTCAATAATTCATTTCAAAATTTTATCGCTTTAATTACTAGAGACTAGCAATAAGCTAGTTGGGGGTGTGATGAGACTATAAAAGTGTACATTTTTTAAGGCTTAAATCATTTATTTATGCTTTTATTTCTCATTAAATCCTCTAATTAATAGCATTTGTGAGATAATAAGTGTTTTTGTGTCTTAGTGTGTAAATATATTTAAAAATTTATTTTTAGTGTGCTTTTATGTTTAATAGAATTGTTAGTAATTTTTAGAGTCATTTTGGTGTGTTAAATAAGTGTCTAGTCTGTAAATAGTCAAAACCATAAAAGTAATGCGGTTATTTTATTTTGACTTTTAGAGTGTTTGATAGTGTGTTTTAAGTTCGTAAATATGTCTTATTATATTTTTAGTAATTTCTAAAAATATTTCCAAGTCATGAAAATTATATCTGTGTCAAACCGTAAGAGACTGGAAATTTTATGAGTTTTTATTTATTTTTGTGTGTTTTAATGTAAAATAAATATTTTTAATATTTTTGTAAATATTATGTTTGTAAAATAATTAATATTAGTGTGTTTGTGATTTTTAGATTTGAAATCTGGAGGGAAAACGGAGCAAAACGATACCAAAACGGATAAAATCGAACATCAAATGCATCAAGAAGATAAACAAAATTCGAATTTAAAATTAATGGGACATGTGGCAATTTTTTGGCCTTTGGATGATCTGCCCAAACAATCTCAACCGTCCAGAGAAGGGACGCGTGTCAAAACGTCATCCATTGCGTTAGCCGATTGCAGTAGTGCCGTCCACGTGTCGTTATGCGACTGACACACGCGCCGACAAAGCCACAGGCGAGTCAGAGAGCATCTCGGGATGTGTCTGCTCGCGTGCGATCATCTTCACATGTAACCGTTCTCTCGGCCATTGGATTGGATTACCAAGACTGATCCGAAGGTCTTCTCTCTTGGCCACGCGGCCCCACCTGGACCCATTTTCGCTCGTGTATCTAGACCGTCAGATCGTGCCTTCAATGGACCAGATCATCCCATAGCTGGGACCCCAGCTGCCGAGAGGCACAGAATCTCAGCGAGATTCTCACGCATTGAAGAAGGGCCAGTGCGAAGAAGAAAAGGAGGAGAAAAAGGATCAATTTTATCCAAATTTGTCAACTTTCAACAGGAAAAAATGATAATTACATACCGCAAATAGTAACTCTCAATGCCTATAAATATTGAGGCATTTGCCTTAGTTGAATCATCCACTTTGGGCCTTTGCCCCTCTTTTCCCCTTCCTTTCCTTACTGTTGAGTTAGACGTAGCAGTATCTTCTTAGGTAATAAATAATAATAAAATAATACTTAAATTAAAGTAGAGTGTCTGGTAAGGCAGAGAGATGATCTTGTATGCATAGTATCTTGATATGGATTTTAACTCTATGTCTGTGTGGTAATGTTTATATTTTTGTGAAATAAATTATATCTTTATGTTTCCAATAATTATTATTACTATTGTTATGTTGTCAATTTTTACATAAATTCAGTCATGCTTTTTTTATGTAATTTAATTGTGTTGCATAGTTAATATTAATAATAACAAAATAATGCTTAATTTTATGGAATGTCTTTTACTGCAGTATGACTTGTTATATTGTCTATTCTAGATATTTCATAAGACGAAGTGCTGCCGGAGTTAATGTAAAAATTTATTCCACTAAAATATATTAATTTTGATTTGTTATTATCTTTTCTATCCTATAGTTATGTTAATTATAATTGAGTGACAGCTATTATAATTTTCATAATTAGTGCACCAATAATTATTTTGCTAGTTCTTATAAGAAGACCCTTACTACATTATGGCTTGCTATATTGTCGATTTAGGTTGGCCTATATAATTAGTAAAATGTGCTTACAATTAATGAGATAAGATATAATAAATCAAATACTTTAGATAATTATTAATTAAAGTTGAAATTTCATATCAGTTGCAAAACATACAAGGGATTCTCCAAGCTTCACCGTTTTAATTTCATTTCTTTTGAATTAAAATTTTGGATAAAAACCACAAAAATATTTCTTTCATTTTAAACTTAGCTCTGAAAAAAGTGCTTGTCCTTTTGGACGTTTATTTTTATCAATTTGTCGAGGTACAAATTTTCATCTCCCTATAGATACGACAATTTTTCTATATTACATACGTCTGCCGTTTAAAGAAGAAACATATTTTGGGCGTGACCATCATTATACACAAGATTTTTTGTTATTAACCTCCCCTAAGAGCTCTGTTAATGAAATCAATTGCCAAAGAAAACGATTATTAATATATGCTAGATCAAACGGGTCTTCAAAAAGCATATATTAATCAAAAGGGATCCATGTTCCTAATTAAATTTGGCATGTCTCCCCTAGGCGGCTTGTTAAATTCTGAGTTAAGGATTACATTGTAAGGTTATGATTTTTTCAAAGTTTTGACACATAAACACAATTGTGTGTTTACTTATTTGTGTTATCTTACTAAACTATTGTGGAACGTTTGCTTATATTTAGTATATGAATTTTTATTATAGATTAAAATGTCTAAAAATGCTTTATCATTTATACTTGATAAAAACATGTTAATTGGCGAACCTGAATATTATCCTTTTCTTTGAGAAACTAAAATTTATGCTGATAGTACCGTGTGCTCTCGAACCTACTAGGGAATCCTCTAATGAGCAAATCCAAGCGTATGATCGCTATGCTAACGATCAAGCCCGCTGTTACATTATGGCTAGCATAAATAATGTGTTGCAAGCTCAACATAAAGATTATGAGACTGCTCGACAAATTATAGATAATCTTGAAGACATTTTTAGAGGCCAAGCCCTAACAAAACAGCAAAAAGGCTCTTCATAAACTCTTAAACTACAAACAGAGACCGGGGACTCCTATGAAGGAGAATATGATGTTAGTCATGGGTTACCTCACTGAGGCTCAAACCCATGGAGTTGACATTGATGCTAAGTCACTGATGACTATGGTCTTTGAGACTCTATCTAAGGAGTTTATCCCGTTTAGAGCTTTATATAACTTAAGCAATAGACATAATGTGACCTTGACGGAGATGATGAAGTAGTTATAGGAGTTTGAAAATCTGATTAGGGAAACTCTGGCTGGTGGTGAGACAAACTTGGCAGCTGCATCTGGTTTCAATCCTAACCCTGGGAATGGAAAAAAAGCAGAGGACTAAGAATGAGAAGTCTTCTATCCCAGCAAAAAGCAAAGACAAGAAGAAGAAAAAGAAGAACACAAAGAAGCTCAAGTGTTTTTTTTTTTCTATAAGAGAGTTGGGCACATAAAGAAGAATTGCAAGGACTTCCTTTCTCAATGAGGTAAGTATGAACTTCTGGTTATTGAAATTTGTTTAGTTGAGGAAACAATTGACACTTCGATCATAGATTCTGGAGCAACTGATCATGTTTGTATTTCTCTACAAGAGTTCAAGGAAACAAAAAGTCTACTGCATAAGGACTTCATGTTTCTGGATGGGCAATGGATCCTTAGTGTTAGCTGAACTAGTGAAAGATGTCTATCTTTATTTTGATAATTAAAGGATTTTAGACTTGAAAGATTGTTTTTAGGTTCCTAAACTTAAAAGGAATTTAATTTCCATCACTTGTTTATTAAAAGACTCTTATTCAGTCTCTTTTAATAATAAAGTTAAGATTCATAAATGCAAATATTTTTTATGTGATGGATGGATGCAAAACAATCTATATTTTTTCAAACCTAAGGTGGAATCACTACAAAACACTGATGTTAATGATAACTCTAAAAGACTTGAAACTTTTCACTCTAATAAGGCTTATCTTTGGCATTTGTGATTAGGTCATATTATCTGACTAGGATTCAAAGGCTAGTAAGGACTGGACCTTTAAGTCACTTAGAGATAGAATCTATACCACAATATGAATCTTGTTAGAGAGCAAAATGACCAAAAAACCATTTGGGTTGAAGGACAATAGGGCCGAAGGGGTTCTAGAACTTATGCATAGTGATGTTTGTGATCCCACAAACATTAAGGCACGTGAAGGTTATGAGTACTCCATCACCTTTGTTGATGATTACACAAGATATGGGTATGTCTACTTAATGCATCATAAAAGTAAAACTTTTGATGAGTTTAGGGAGTTTTGAGCTGAAGTAAAAAAGTAATTAGATAAACTAATAAAGGCACTTTGATCCGATCGAGATAGTGAATATCTGTTCGATGAGCTCTAAAGACACTTATTGGAGAATGAGATTTTATCCTATTATCTACACCAGGCACTCCTATTGCAAAATGATGGGGCTGAGAGAAAGAAAAGGACTTTGTTAGACATGGTTAGATCATGATGACTTATTTGACATTACCATTATCTTTTTGGATATGCACTACAAACTACATGATATCTTTTGAACAATGTGCCTTCAAAATTGATTCCTTAAACTCCTCATGAGTTGTGGATGAGTAGAAAGACATCCTTAAACCATATTCGCATATGGGGATGTCCGACTCATATCTTGTATAAAGAAACGAACAAGTTGGAAGCACATGTAGAAGTTTGCATATTTCTAGGATATCCAAAAGAGACAAATGGGGGTATATTTATAACCCTAAAGAAAATAAAGTTGTAGTTTCAACAAATGCAACATTTATTGAAGAAAGTTATAGGAACGACTTTAAGCCTTGAAATAAAGTGGTACTTGAGGAGTTAGCAAGTGATTCGATCACTCTGGGGGTTCAAATTGAAACCAATCCAATCAATGTAGAAAAGCCATTTGAACAACAACCTATGGAGCTTCAATGTAGTAGTGGGATCGGTCATTAACCCGAGATGTATATGTTCAATAGTGAAGCTTACTTGGCTAAACCAGTTGAACATAACATGGATCCTTACACTTACACAAAGGCTATGGAGGATGTTAATTCAATGCTTTGGACAAAAGCTATGAACAGTGAGATGAAGTCTATCGAGACTAATCAAGTCTGGGAACTTGTGGATATTCCCAAAGTGTTAAAACCCATAGGGTGCAAGTGGATCTACGAAAGAAAGAGAGGTGCAAATGGGAAAGTCAAAACCTTTAAGGCTAAACTGGTAGTAAAAGGATACATGCAAAAAGAAAGAATCAATTACGAGAAAACCTTTTCGCCTGCAGCTATGCTTAAGTTCATCAGCATTCTCTTATCCATAGCTACTACTTCGATTATGAGATTTGACAGATGGATGTCAAGACGGCCTTTCTAAATGGCTATCTTGATGAATCCATATATATATAGTGTAGCTAGACGGGTTCAAAGCTAAGGGACAAAAGGGTAAGGTCTATAAGTTGCTAAAGTCAATTTAAGGACTTAAACAGGCTTCTTGTTCTTGGAACAAAATATTTGATCAAGTGATCCAAGACTTATGGGTTCAAACAAAACGTGGATGAGCCATGTGTTTACAAACACATTAAGGATGGAAAGGTGGTTTCTCTGCTACTCTATGTAGATGACATTCTACGAATTAGCAATGACGTTGGGGCGTTGCCATTGGTCAAATTATAGTTAACCAAGTAGTTTGACATAAAGAACTTGGGTGAAGCTAATTATGTTCTAGGTATCCAAATCTTTCAGGATAGGACAAATAAAATGATAGATTTTATCCCAAGCTACATACATAGATAAAATTCCCATGAAGTATGCAATGTAGAATTCTAAGAAAGGTGGACAACCATTTAGGTCTGGAATTACTCTTTCTAGGAAAAACTCTCTAAAGTCTAAAGAAGAAAGAAATACATGAAAAAAGTGCCTTATGCTTAGGCAGTGGGTAGTCTCATGTATGTTATGTTTTCCACACGTCCAGACATTTGTTATGCAGTCAGCATAGTAAGTCAATTTCAGTCGAATCTAGGACCAAACCACTGGGTTGCGTTCAAGTATATTTTCAAGTAACTGAGAAGTAATAGAGGTTATATGCTAGTATATTTAGGTGAGGATGTAACTCCTCTTGGATAAACTGAGAAGATCGACTTCTAGTTTTATGTTTACATAGGATGGAGTCGCCATTGTTTGGAGAAGTGTCAAGCAAGATTGCACCTCAGATTCAACAATAGAGGCTAAGTATGTGGCACCTAGTGATGCTTTAAAAGAAGCAGTGTAGCTTCACAAGTTCTTTGGGGATCTTGAGGTAGTTCTGGGTATGGATAAGGTAGTATTGTTGTATTGTGATAACATTACAGTGATAACTAATGCTAAAGAATAAGATTTCACAAGAAGAGTAAGCATATTCATCAGTAGTGTCCTATGATAAGGGACATCATTATGAGTGGAAATGTTTAATCTATTTAATTGTTTCTGAGGACATTATTGCCTGTTGGGGGTATGGGGATGCATAACATATTACATTTACTTATTTAGGGTAAGTGGGATATTGTTAGACATGTTGCCCTAAGGGCTAAATATTGTAATAAGATTTTGGAGACATTTTATTAATAAAGAGTGTATTCATTATTCATATACCAAATGTTGTCTTTTTTATGTTCATTTCTATTGAATGTATGATAAGCAAACAAAAGTTTAAGATTATCGGTCTAAACCTTTAAGATCATGCATATGATAGGCACGCAGAAGACATGAATTTTAAAGGTAATGGTATAAATGATAAGATCCACAATCAAGAAAATAAAGTTGGCTGCTTTATTCATACTAAAATTGTTATGTTGTCCACATCCCTAATGGGAGATAGCTTGTCTTCATCATCAGAGTGGGACTCTGCGAGTTGAAACATTAGTGCATTGTCATAGGTGACGATGTATTAGATCGAAATAAAAAGATAAATTGATTTGATTAATAATTCTGTTTGTTTAAATCAATTCACTTTAGACAATCATATGTATTGTGTCTTAATTCTGAAATGACTAATGGGCCTGTATTCTTGACTTATGTCTTTTGATATAATAAAGGATGACATCCTAATTTTATGATAGTGCGCACATTAGTACGTTAGAGACATGACTCTTGTTTGACGTAGACTCGTTATTCATAGATATGGAAGCCATAGCTCTTTTATAGAGTTAATAATATTCTCTTATATGCATTATCCTATAATTGGAAGACTAAAGTGCCCAACCATTTGGATGCATAGGTGTAACTAAATGGTATACTATTTATAAATAGTAAATATTTCAATGGTGAGATAATGGAACATAAGATAGATAGAATTTATCTTTAAGCCGATTATGAATATCTTATGGCAATGAAACACATTATAATATGCCATGGATAGTTAGTTTATTGGAGCTTTGTAATTCTATAAAGTTTGAGAGTATAGCATTAAGATTTTAGTGGAGTAGTGTTAGAGTTGATAATTATAAAATATGTATCTAGGATATTGTATTTTATAATTATAGGAGCTTGATCTATATATGTCCATCGGGTCCTCTTTGCTAAAGAATAAGATACACAAGAAGAGTAAGCATATTCATCAGGAGTGTCATGTCATAAGGGACATCATTATGAGTGGAAATATGGAATCTATTTAATTGCTCCTGAGGACATTATTGCATGTTAGGGCTATGGGGATGCGTAACATATTACATTTACTTATTTAGGGTAAGTGGGATATTGTTAGACATGGTGCCTTAAGGGCTAAATATTGTAATAAGTTTTTGGAGATATTTTATTAATAAAGAGTGTATTCATTATTCATATACCAAATGTTGTCTTTTTTATGTTCATTTCTATTGAATGTATGATAAGCAAACAAAAGTTTAAGATTATTGGTCTAAACCTTTAAGATCATGCATATGATAGGCACGCAGAAGACATGAATTTTAAAGGTAATGGTATAAATGGTAAGATCCACAATCAAGAAAATAAAGTTGGGTACTTTATTCATACTAAAATTGTTATATTGTCTACATCCCTAATGGGAGATAGCTTGTCTTCATCATCAGAGTGGGACTCTGCGAGTAGAAACATTGGTGCATTATCATAGGTGATGATATATTGGATCGAGACAAAAAGATGAATTGATTTGATTAATAATTCCGTTTGTTTAAATCAATTCATTTTAGACAATCATATGTATTATGTCTTAATTCTGAAATGACTAATGGGCCCGTATTCTTGACTTATGTCTTTTGATATACTAAGGGGTGACATCCTGATTTTATGATAGTGCGTATATTGGTACGTTAGAGACATGACTCTTGTTTGATGTAGACTCATTATTCATAGATATAGAAGCCATAGCTCTTTTATAGAGTTAATGATGTTCTCTTATATGCATTATCCTGTAATTGGAAGACTAGATTGCCCAACAATTTGGATACATAGGTGCAACCAAATGGTATACTATTTATAAATAGTAAATATTTCAATGGTGAGATAATGGAACATAAGATAAAAAATAAATTGGGAAGATAAGACAGAATTTATCTTTAAGCCGATTATGAATATCCTATGGTAATGTGACACATTATAATATGTCATGAATAGTTAGCTTATTGGAGCTTTGTAATTCTATAAAGTTTGAAAGTATAACTTTAAGCTTTTAGTGGAGTAGCGTTAGAGTTGATAATTATAAAATATGTATCTAGGATATTGTATTTTATAATTATAGGAGCTTGATCTATATATGTCTATCGGGTCCCCTTTGCTAAAAAATAAGATTACACAAGAAAAGTAAGCATATTCATCAAGAGTGTCATGTGATAAGGGACATCATTATGAGTGGAAATGTGGAATCTATTTAATTGCTTCTGAGGACATTATTGCCTGTTGGGGCTATAGGGATGCGTAACATATTACATTTACTTATTTAGGGTAAGTGGGATATTGTTAGACATGGTGCCCTAAGGGCTAAATATTGTAATAAGTTTTTGGAGACATTTTATTAATAAAGAGTGTATTCATTATTCATATACCAAATGTTGTCTTTTTTATGTTCATTTCTGTTGAATGTATGATAAGCAAACAAAATTTTTAAAATAATCAGTCTAAACCTTTAAGATCATGCATATGATAGGCATGCAGAATACATGAATTTTAAAGGTAATGGTATAAATGATAAGATCCACAATCAAGAAAATAAAGTTGGGTGCTTTATTCATACTAAAATTGTTATATTGTCTACATCCCTAATGGGAGATAGCTTGTCTTCATCATCAGAGTGGGACTCTACGAGTTGAAACATTGGTGCATTGTCATAGGTGACAATGTATTAGATCGAAATAAAAAGATGAATTGATTTGATTAATAATTCTGTTTGTTTAAATCAATTCACTTTAGACAATCATATATATTGTGTCTTAATTCTGAAAGGACTAATGGGCCCGTATTCTTGACTTATGTCCTTTGATGTTATAAAGGATGACATCCTGATTTTATGATAGTGTGCACATTGGTATATTAGAGACATGACTCTTGTTTGATGTAGACTCGTTATTCATAGATATGGAAGCCATAGCTCTTTTATAGAGTTAATGATATTCTCTTATATGCATTATCCTGTAATTGGAAGACTAGAGCACCCAACCATTTGGATACATAGGCTTAACCAAATGGTATACTATTTATAAATAGTAAATATTCCAATGGTGAAATAATAGAACATAAGATAAAAAATAATTGGGAAGATAAAACAAAATTTATCTTTAAGCCGATTATGAATATTCTATGGCAATGTGACACATTATAATATGTTGTAAATAGTTAGCTTATTGGAACTTTGTAATTCTATAAAGTTTGAGAGTGTAGCTTTAAGCTTTTAGTGAAGTAGCATTAGAGTTGATAATTATAAAATATGTATCTAGGATATTGTATTTTATAATTATAGAAGCTTGATCTATATATGTCCATCGGGTCCCTTTTGCTAGCTCATAATAAATCATGTAACGATACTGCGTGTTTTTCCTACATATTTGTGACTTATGTTAAATTATTAGATTGACTGAAATTTGATAAGAGTGGATTTGATATTTCATGTTAACTTATCGGTTGAATTAATTTTGTGAATTAGTTCAAGAAAAACATGTTGAATTATTTGGATAATATTTTATTTACTATAGGATTATCTATATATGACTATTTTAATTGGATAACTTCTTTATCAGGTTATTTGAATTAAAACTGAGACTATATCTAAAATTCCTAGGTGAAAATAAGATATTTAAGGATTTCAGCTTATCGCACGATCGTTAGGCAAATGGGAAAGTTCAGTAGGCTGATAGAGTAAGTTTGGAAGACTGATCTCCCAGATTGATATGCCGAACATGTGATAATTAGTATACGTATTTTTGACACATTTTTCATCAAAAGTTGATCCCTACTCGAATTTTGAGGCCTAATCTAATAAGGTTTGACCTCGAATTCAACCACTATAAATATTAGGGTGAGTTTTCTTTGTTATTCAGTTCATTTGAGAATCATAGAGTGAGTACTCTAGGGAGTGAAAATCTAAAATCTCCTGAGAGCTATTGTTCAACATCAAGAACCTTAGCTCTAGGTATTCTCAAGTGGTTGGAAGGAGAGTCACCGGAGGAAAAGCTGTACGATATGTGACCACTCACACTCCAATCGTGAATAAAGAATAGCAAAGAAGACCAGTTAGTTGAGGCTATTCTAGAACATTCTTCTCTTCATGGTTTCCTATTGCTTTTGGTATATAAAAGAGGTATATAAGATATATCATTAATTCATGTATTTAGCATGTCAAACTTGAAATTTGGAAAATGCTTTGATTCAAAATTTTTAAATTCCCATGCGTACTATTTTCCAACAATTTGAATTAAAATTGAGGCTTTATTGAAAATTCCATGTGAAAATAAGAAATTCTGAGGATTCTATATTATCATATAGTCGGTAGACCGATTGGTCAATTCAGCTGACCGATGGAGTAAGTTCAGCAGGTCGATCTCCTAGATCGACATACCAAACATGTGATAATCAATATACTCATTTTTGATGCGTTTTTCACCAGAGGTAGATCTAGACTCAAATTTTAAGTCCTAATCTGATAAGGTTTAATCCCAAATTTGACCACTAAAAATAAGGGGTAAGTATTCTTTGTTATTTAGATCATTTGAGAAGCATAGAGTGAGTATTCTAGTGAGAGAAACTTTAAAACTCCTTGAGAACTATTATTCAACATCAAGGATCTTGGCTCTAGGTTTTTTGAAGTGGTTGGAAGGAAAATCACTTGAGGAAAAGCTATACAACATGCAACCACCCGCACTCTGATGGTGGATAGAAAATAGTAAAAAAGACCAGCTGGTTAAGGCTCTTTTAGAATGTTCTTTTGTTCATAGATTCCTACTGCTTTTGGTATACAAAAGAGCTTGTAAGATATGTCATTAATTCATGTATTTAGCATGTCAAACTTGTTATTTAAAAATACTTTGATTTAAAATTTTTAAAATTCTACTGCATACTATTTTCCAACAATTGGTATCAGAGCCTAGTTTTTACGTTAATTTTACAGGCTTGTGATCATATTATATACATAAATTATATGATTTTATTCTCTCCTATGCTTGAATTTAATTTTTTAGAGAGTTGGTACTGTAGGGTTTCTATATAAAATGTTGTCATAAAATTATGTGGTGAATGCTTATAATTAATTATGGTTATTAAATTTCTATTTTAATTAATTAATTAATTTTTTGTCGGTCATGGTTCCTTAGAGGTTAGAATATGTATCTAAGTTTTTCATATAATTAAGATGGCGGTCTATCATCACCGTCTAGGATTTATTATTTTAATTTTAATTTGTAAAATTTGTATTAAAATAATTATTCAAAGAAGAAGACGGATCTAGAAGCCAGAGATGATTGAAGTTCTATGTTTTTTTTATGCTTATAAATTTTTATGTTTTTGAATTGTTGAAAATAAAATTAAAAAATTACTTAAAAATATTTTTTTCAAAATTCTAGAAAAACACTGGTTCAGCATCAATCAGCAGGCCAAACTTCTTATATCGATAGGCCAATGGTCACAGACCAGCAGGCCAGTAGTGGGGCAGAATAGTTTTCAAAAAAGGTGCTTTTTTTGGTGTAGTTTTTGATTTTGTTTTTGATACAATTCTAAGAAACATGAAATTTGATGTTGAGCAGAAAAATAAACCTTTTGATCTATGTAAGATTGAAGAATAGAAGATGGATGACACATGAAGAAGAATACAATGTGAATATACAAGATGAAGAATCGTTAATATGTTTCGATTGATCTTTTATAATCTTTATTTTCTTTTCTCTACATTATAATATGTAGCTTTGCTTGTCTACATATTATTTTATAATCTTTATTTTCTTTTCTCTACATTATTTTCTTTATGAAGAATCTTTATTTTCTTTATTATTTTGCCTGTAGCTTTGCTTGTCTACATTATAATATGATTTACTATGTATATTGATAACATGTAACAGTAGAATAGGGAGTACTGCTCATTAAAAATTATTCATGTGTATTAAATCTTTACTTCTAAAATATTGAGTAGGAGAAGATTTTTGAAGAAAGGACCTAAGGCCTTCATCGTTGGTCTATAGGTAGTACATGGTGGTTCCGACTCCTAGGAAAAGATTTCATCATGTACCGAGTTGGATTTCCAAAGGGATAATTTATTTTAGTATAATTCATCACTATGCACCCCTAGGTGGCGATTATAAATCACGGATAAAATAGTTGAAACGATAGTTATACACTTAAGATTAATTTTGTTATTAAACTCCTCTAGGACATTTGTTAATGAAATTAATGGCCAAAGAAAACAATTATTAATATATGCTAGATTAGACAGGTCTTCAATGACATATATTAATCGAAAGAGATATATTTTCTTAACTAAATTTGGCAAGTCTCCCCCAGGCATCTTGTTGGATTCTAAGTTGGGAATTATCGTTATAAGGTTGTGATATTTTCAAAGTTTTGACACATAAACACATTTATGTGTTTAGTTGTTTTTGTTATCTTAATAAACTGTTGTGGAATTTTTGCTTATATTTGATATATGAATCTTTATTGTAGATTAAAATGCCTAAAAATGCTTTATCATCGATACTCAATAAAAACATGTTAACTGGTAAGAATTACAATGATTGGTAAAGGAACCTAAATATCATCATTTCCTTTGAGAAACTAAAATTTATGATGACAACATCGTGTCCTCCTGAACCTACCGGAGAATCCACGAATGAGCAAATACAAGCATATGATTGCTATAATAATGATCAGGCCTGCTGTTACATTATAAAAATATGCTACAGGCTCAACGTGAAGATCATGAGACTGCTTGACAAATCTTGAATAATCTTGAAGACGTATTTGGAGGCCAAGCCCAAACAAAGTGGCAAGGAGCTCTTCAGAAACTCTTAAAATATAAACAGAGAATGGGACTCCTATTAAGGAGAATATGATGTTGGTCATGGGTTACCTCATTGAGGCTTAAACCCGTAGAGTGTTGGAAAAATAGTACGCAGCAGAAATTTGAAAATTTTTATACTAGAGTATTTTTCAAAACACAACTTTGACACGCTACATGCATAAATTAATCAGATCTTACTAACCTTGTATGCCGAAGAGCTTCAGCAATCTATGAAGAGTATAACGTTCTAGAAGAGCCTTAACTAACTGGTCTTCTTTGTTATTCTATATCCACGATCAGAGTGTGTGTGGGTGCACAACGTACAGCTCTTCCCCAGTGACTCTTATTCTAACCAATTGAGAAATACCCAAAACTAAGGTTCATGATTTACAAACAATAGGTCTCAGGGGAGTTTCAGAGACTCATAAACAGAGTGCTCACTCTAGATTTCTCAACTGATCAAAATAACTTATGAGTATCACTCCTTATTTATAGTGGTTTGCCCCAGGGCTTAGTCCTTATCAGATAAGGCCTTAAAAATTCAAATCTGAATCAATATCTAATAAAATCACGTAAAAATGCATGATTAGATTATCGTTCGGTCGACATGCCGAACTAGCAGATCTGCATGCCAAACTTACTCCATCGGTAGGCCGAACTTGAAGAGCGGCCTACAGAACTTACAATAAATGATCCCTGCGAATCTTTTATTTCTCACCTGAGATTCATTGGATAAAGCCTTAGTTTTAATTCAAATAATCCAATAAAGAAATTATCTTATTAAAACAACAATGTCTAGATAATATCTATGAAACGAAATATTTCCAATAATTCATCAAGTTTATCTTGAATTAATTTACACCAAAATTAATTCAATCAATAAACAGACATGAATTATCTGATTCTATTAAATTTCAGCCAATCTGATAATTTAACATAAGTCACCAATTTATTGAAAAAGTACGTCATATTGTTACAACATTTATTATGAGCTAGCAAAAAGGAGTTGATGGACCTATATAGTTCAAGCTCCCGATAATTATGAAACCCAATATCCTAGATAAACATTTCATAATTATTAACTCTAACACTACTCCACTAAAAGCTTAGAGCTGTACTCTCGAACTATATAGAATTACGAAGCCTGATAGCTAAGTCTCCATGACATATCATAATGTGTCGTATCCCTATAAGATTATCCATAATTGGCTTGAGGATAAATTCTGCCTTACTTTCTCGATTATTTTTCTCTTACGTTTCATTAGCACACCATCGGAGAACTTACCATCCAAAGACAATATACTACTTGGTTACACTTATATATCCAAATGGTTGAGCGCTCCAGTTCTCCAATTATAGGATAACGCATATAAGAGGATATCATCGACTCTTAAAAAAGAGCTATGGATTCCATATCTATGAATAATAAGTCCACGGTATCAAGAGTCATGTCTCCATGTACCAGTACGCGTACCATCATAAAATATGGATGTCATCTTTTGGTGCATCAAAAGACATAAGTCAAGACAACGGGCCCACTATTCATCTTAGGATTAAGATACAACACATATGATTGTCTAAAGTGAATTGATTTGCCGAGACAGAGTTGTAATCTAAATCAATTACATTTTATGTCTTGACCTAATACATCGTCACCTATGACAATGCACCAATATTTCTATTCACAAAGTCCACTTCTGATGGCCAAGACAAACCATTTCTTGTTAGGGATATAGACAACATAACATTCTTTGCATAAATAAAGCGCTCAACTTTATTCTTTTGATTGCGGATCTTATGATTTAGACTGTTATCTTTAGAATCATGTCTTCCACATAATCTGTCCATCATATGCCTGATTCTAAAGGTTTAGGCCGATAGTTTTAGACTTTTGTTTGGTTATCATACATTCAACAAAGATGAACGTGAAAAGGCCAATAATATGGTATATGAATAATAAATAAATTCTTTATTGATAAAAATGTCTCCAAAAACATATTACATTTTTACTCCTTAGGGCATACAAGTCTAACAATCTCCTACTTGCACTAAGTGAGTAAATGTGACAAATTCTACATCCCCATAGCTTCCATATGCCTCTCGAAAACTCTTGCAGTTGGCGTCTTCGTGAGTGGATCAGCTAAATTGTCCTTGGATGCGATTTTGCATATAACAACATGCCCTACCTCTATGAAGTCCTTTATCATATGATACTTTCAATCAATATGCTTACTCTTCTTGTGAAATCTTGGTTCTTTAGCATTAGCTATCCCCACAAAGTTATCATAATATAGCAATACCACCTTATCCATACCAGGAACTACCTCAAGATCCCCAAGAAACTTGTAGAGCCACATTGCTTCTTTCGAAGCATTACTAGCTGCCACGTACCCGGCCTCCATCGTTGAATTCAAAGTGCAATCTTGCTTGGCATTTCTCCAAACAATGGCACCATCACTCAGAGTAAACACAAAATTAGTAGTCGAACTTCTTGAATCTAGATAGGATTAGAAATCTAAGTCCGTGTATCCTAGAGGTTTTAAATCCTCACCCGAATACACAAGGATATACCCTCAATTCCTTCTCAAGTACTTGAAAATATGCTTGACCGCAACCCAATGGTTTGGTTTTGAATCCGACTAAAATCGACTTACTATCCCCACCACATAACTAATATCCAATCATGTGAAAGCATGGCATACATGTGACCACCCACTGCCAAAGTATAAGGAACCTTCTTCATATATTCTCTTTCCTAATCAGACTTTGGAGAGTCTTTCTTAGAAAGAGCAATTCTAGACCTAGATGGTTGCTCACCTTTCTTGGAATCTTGTATTGCATACCTTTTGAGAATTTTATCTATGTAGCTGGCTTGGGATAAAGCTATCATTCTGTTATTCCTATTCTGAAAAATCTGGATACTAAGAACAAAATTAGGTTCATCCAAGTCTTTATGTCAAACTGCTTGGTCAACCATAATTTGACTGATGACAACACCCCAATGTTATTGCCAACTAGCAGAATATTATCTATATAGAGTAGTAGAAAAACCACCTTCCTATCCTTAGTGTGTTTGTAAACACATGGTTCGTTCACATTTTGTGCAAACCCATAAGTTTTGATCATTTGATTAAATCTTATGTTCCACGAATGGGAAGCCTGCTTAAGTCCATATATTGACTTTAGTAGCTTACAAACCCTTAACCTTGAACCCATTTGGTTGTTCCATATAAATGGACTCATCAAGATAGCCTTTCAAAAAGGCCATCTTGACATCCATCTGTCAAATCTCGAAGTCAAGAGCAACAGCTATGGACCAGAGAATATGGATGGACTTAAGCATGGCTACAGGTGAAAAGGTTTCCTCGTAATTGATTCCTTCTTTTTGCGTGTATCCCTTAGCTACTAGTCTAGCCTTATATGTTTTGACTTTTCCATCCACTCCTCCCTTCCTTTTATAGATCTACTTACACCTTATGGGTTTTAACCCTTCGGGAAGATCTACAAGCTCCTAGACCTGATTAGTCTCCATAGACCTCATCTCTGTGTTCATGGCCTCCGTCCAGAGTTTCGAATCAACATCTTCCATAGCCTCTTTGTAAGTGTAAGGATCTCTTCATGTTCAACCGGTTCAGCCAAGAAGGCTTCACCATTGAACATATACCTCACGAGTTGATGCTCGATCCTCCCATAACGCCGAAGCCCCTTAGGTTATTGTTCAGATTTAGTTGGCTTTTTTACACTGATTGGAACGGTTTCATTTGGAACCCCTGAAGTGATTGAATCACTCACTAACTCCTCGAGCACCACTTTACTTCGAGGCTTAAAGTCGTCCATGTAACTTTCATCAAGTAATGTTGCATTAGTTGAAACCATGACTTTATTTTCCTTTGAGTTATAGAAATAATACCCCTTAGTCCCTTTTGGATATCCTACAAACATACAAACTTCTAAACGTGCTCTCAACTTACTCGCTTTCTTAAACAAGACATGAGTTGGACATCCCCATATACGAATTTGGTTTAAGACTGTCTTTTTCCCTGTTCACAACTCATGAGGAGTTTTTGGAACCGATTTGGAAGGCACGTTGCTCAAAAGATAACATGCAGTTTGTAATGCATATCCCCAAAAGGATAAAGGAAATGATGAATAACTCATCATAGACCTGACCATGTCCAACAAAGTCTTATTCCTTCTCTTAGCCACGCCATTTTGCTACGGAGTGCCTGATGTAGTCAAATGAGATAGGATCCTATTCTCTAATAAGTGTCCCAAGAACTCATCAAAAAGGTAGTCACCACCTCTATCGGATCAAAGTGCCTTAATGTGTCTCCCCAATTACTTTTCCACTTCAGCCTGAAACTCTCTGGACTTGTCATAAGTTTTGCTTTTGTGGTGCATTAGGTACACATACCTATACCTTGAGTAATCATCAATAAAACTGACGAAATACTCATACCCTCCTTGTGCCTAGATGTTTATAGGTCCGCAAACATTGCCATACACAAGTTTTAGAACTCTTTTGACCCATTGCCCTTAGACCCAAAAGGTCTTTTGGTCATTTTACCCTCCAAACAAGATTCACATTGTGGTATAGATTCCACCTTTAAGTGACTTAAAGGTCCATCCTTTACCAACCTTTGAATCCTATTCAGATTAAAATGACCTAGCCGTAAATGCCAAAGATAAGTCTTACTAGAGTAAGAAGTTTTAAGTCTTTAAGAGTTATTATCATTAACCTCAATGTTCAATAGTAAGTCCATCTTAGGTTTGATAAAATATAGATCCATCACAGATAAAAGATTTATTTTTATGAATCATCACTTTATTATTAAAAGACACTACATAAGAATCTTTAAATAAACAAGCTATAGAAATTAAATTCCTTTTAAGTTTAGGAACATAAAAATAATCTCACAAAAATAAATTTATATAATTATCAAAGTAAAGATGGACGTCTCCCACTGCTTTAGCTAACACTAAGGATTCATCACCCATTCGAAGCGTGAAGTCTTCATGTAGTAGACTTCTCGTTTCTTTGAACCCCTACAGAGAAACACAAACATGATTAGTTGCTCTAGAATCTATGACCTAAGTGTTACTGGATTCCTCAACAAACAAGTTTCACCAACCAAAAGATCACACCTACCTCCTCGGGAAAGGAAGTCCTTGCAATTCTTCTTGATGTGCCTAACCTTCTCACAGAAAAAGCACTTGGGCTTCTTCGGGTTCTTCTTTTTCTTCTTCTTATTCTTGTCATTCGTAGGAATAAAAGACTTCCCATTCTTGGCTTATTGCTTCTTTCCATTCCCTGAGTTAGGATTGGAACCAGAAGTAACCGTCAAGTTGGCCTCGCCACCTGGAGGAGTTTCCCTAATCAGAAGTTCGAACTCCTGTAATTGCTTTATCATATCAGTCAAGTTCATATACCGTCCATTGCTTAAATTAAATGTAGCTCTAAACAAAATAAACTCCTTAGACAGAGTCTCAAATACCATAGTTATCTGAGTTTCAGCATCAATATCAGCTCTATTGATTTGAGCCTCAGCGAGGTAACCCCTGACTAACATCATATGCTCCTTTACACATGTACCTGGCCTTTGTTTGCAATTTAGAATTTTTCAAAGTGCTCCTTGCCATTTTGTTAGGGCTTGGCCTCCAAACATGTCTTCAAGATTTTCCAAGATGTGCCTAGCAGTCTCATAATCTTCATGTTAAGCCTGTAGCATGATATTTATGCTGGCCATAACATAACAGTGGGCCTAATCATTAACATCTTTCCAGTGATCATACGCTTGGATTTGCTCATTAGTGGAATCTCCCGTAGGCTCGAGAGGACACGATGTCGTCAGCACAAATTTGAGTTTCTCAAGGGACAAGACGATATTCAGGTTCCGTTTCCAATCATTATAGGTCTCACCGGTTAATTGGTTTTTGTCAAGTATCAAAGATAAAGCATTTTAAGACATTTTTAATCTACAATAATGAATCATATACCAAGCATAAGCAAACATACCGTAATATTTTAGTAAGATAACACAATCATGTAATATATACAAATGTGTATATGTGTTAAAAGCTTGAAAATTTCACAATCTTACACTGATAATTACCAACTCAGAATTCAACAAGCAACCTAGGGGAGACTTGTCAAATTCAATTAGGAACACGAATCCCTTCTTGATTAATATATGTCATCCAGGACCTGTATGATCTAGCATATATTAATAATCATTTCTTTGGCCATCAATTTTATTAATAGAGCTCCTAGGGGAGGTTAATAATAAAATCAACATGAGTGTATAACTATCATTTCAATATTTTAACCATAATTTATAATCACCACTTAGAGGTGTGTAACGATAAATTATGCTAAAATACCTTATCCTCTAGGAGATCCAACCCAGTACATGACGAAGTCCCTTCTTAGGAGTCAGAACCACTATGTGCTACCTATGGACCAACGATGGAGGTGGTAGGTCCTCTCTTCCAAAACCTTCTCCTACTCAATCTTTTGAAATCAAGGTTTTATTTTAAGAACATGCATGAATAATTTTTAAAGAGCGGCACTTTCTATTCTATATGGCATATTATTAACATACATAGCAAATCATATAATAATGCAAACAAGCAAAGCAATTATGCAAAGCTACAAGCAAAATAATAATAAATAGCCAGAATGTTGTGGTCTCACCTTAGAGAAAAGAAATCAAAGATTACAAGAGATAAATTCAAACATATTATCGATTCTTCATCCTTAAATCTTCAAATTGTATCCCTCTTTATGTATTATCCATCTCCAAGTTTTCAATCCCATATGGATCGAATACTCCATATTTCCAGTCATATCCAAATTTAATGGTTCTTAGAATTGTCTCAAAAATAAAATCAAAATTGCAGTGAAAAGTGCACCTTTTCTAAAAATCCACAGCTTTCTGTTGGCATGCCGATCTATGCAATCAGTCTTTCGATCATGACTTTTTGGCCTGTCGAACACCACAGTTCAGCCTACCGGTCATGACAGATTGGCATGTCGAACTTGAAAGTTTGGCCTGCCGCTAGAGCCATTAGAATTCTGCCCCACGAATGGCCTACTGGTCCCAGAGGTTAGGCTTGTCGAACTGCAACCATCGACCTATCAAACCTGAGGGCTTCGGCCTGCCAACGGAGCTGAATTCACATCTTTCCAAAAAATACACTTTTAATGTAGTTTTTCAATCTTATTTTCAACAATTCAAAAACATAAAATTAGAGACTTAGGAAATACTTGTGGGACGCTATCATCGATCTTCTAGATCTAACTTCTAGATCCGTCTTCTCTGAATGATTATTTAATTACAAAATTCTTACAAATTTAAAATTAAATAATAATTCCTAGACAAAGATAATAGTCCGCTATCTAATTACATGAAAAACCTAAATATACATTCTAATCTCTAAGAAACCATTAATTAATTAATTAATTAATAATTTAACCATAATTAATTAATAAACATTCACCATATAATTCCATGACAACATAAAATATAGAAACCCTAGAGTGCCAACTCTCTAAAAAATCAAATTCAATTATAGGAGAGATCAAGATCACATAATTTATACATATAACATGATCACAAACTCGTAAATTTGCTTAAAAACCATGTCTCTAATACAATTATTGAAAAAATAGTATGCAACCAAAATTTTAAAACTTTTATACGAGAGTACTTTTAAAAATACGAGTTTGAAAGCTACATGCATAAATTAACTAGATCTTACTAATCTTGTATGCCGAAGAGCTCTTACAATCTGTGAAGAGTATAACGTTCCAGAAGAGCCTCAGCCAACTGATCTTCTTTGCTATTCTCTATCCACAATCGGAGTAAGTGTATGAGCACAATGTACAGCTCTTCCCCAGTGACTCTTCTTCCAACCAATTGAGAAATACCCAAAACTAAGGTTTGTGATTTATGAGCAATAGCTCTCATGAGAGTTTTAGAGACCCATAGATAGAGTGCTTACTCTAGATTCTTAACTGATCTAAATAACTTATAAGTCGCACTCCCTATTTATAGTGGTTAGCCCCAGGTGTTAGCCCTTATCAGATAAGGCCTTGAAAATTTGAATCTAGATCAATATCTGATAAAATCGTGTGAAACGCATGATTAGATTATCGTTTGGTCGACAGGCCAAACTAACAGATCCGCCTGTCGAACATACTCCATCGGTAGGCCGAACCTGAAGACCTAACAAACTTACAGTAAATGATCCCTTCAAATCTTTTATTTCCTACCCAAGATTCATTGGATAAAGCCTTAGTTTTAATTCAAATAATCCAATAGAGAAATTATCTAATTAAAACAACAATATCTAGATAATCTCTAGGAAAATAAATATTCTCGATAATTCAACAAGTTTATCTTAAATTAATTTATACTATAATTAATTCAACTGATAAACAAATATGAATTATTTGATCCTATTGAATTTCAGTCAATCTGATAATTTAACATAAGTCACTAATTTATTAGAAAAGCACATCGTATCATTACAGGATTTATTATGAGCTAGCAAAGGGGACCTGATGGACTTATATAGTTCAAGCTTCTGATAATTATAAAACTCAATATCCTAAATATACATTTCATAATTATCAACTCTAATGCTACTCCACTAAAAGCTTAGAGTTGCACTCTCGAACTATATAGAATTACAAAGCCTAAATAGTTAAGTCTCTGTGACATATTATAATGTGTTGTATACCCATATGATTATCCATAATCGGCTTAAGGATAAATTCTATCTTACCTTCCCGATTATTTTTTCTCTTACGTTCCATTATCACACCATCGGAAAACTTACCATCTAAAGACAGTATACCATTCGGTTACACCCATGTATCCAAATGGTTGAGCGCTCCAGTTTTACAATTATAGGATAGCGTATATAATAGGATATCATCAACTCCTAAAGAGGAGTTATAGATTTCATATCTATAAATAACAAGTCTATGGTATCAAGAGTCATATCTCCAACATATGATATGCGTACCATCATAAAATATGGATGCCACCCTTTGGTACATCAAAAGACATAAGTCAAGACAACAGGCCCATTATTCATCTCAAGATTAAGATACAACACATATGATTGTCTAAAGTGAATTGATTTGTCGAGACAGAATTAATAATCCAAATCAATTACAGTTTATTTTTAGATCCAATACATCGTTACCTATGACAATGTACCATTGTTTCTATTCGTAGAGTCCACCTCCGATAACCAAGACAAACCAACTCATGTTAAGGATATAGACAACATAACAATCTTTGCATGAATAAAGCACCCAACTTTATTCCCTTGATTGCGGATCTTATGATTTAGACCATCACCTTTAGAATCAAGTCTTTTGCATAATCTGTCCATCATATGCCTGATTCTAAAGGTTTAGATCGACAGTCTCAGACTTTTGTTTACTTATCATGCATTCAATAAATATGAACATAAAGAGGACAATAATATGGTATATGAATAATAAATAAATTCTTTATTAATAAAAATGTCTCCAAAACATATTACATTTTTATTCCTTAAGGCATACATGTCTAATAGAGCTAACAATGTTGTTGAGTCACAGATGACTATGGCCTTTGAGACTCTATCTAAGGGGTTCATCCCATTTAGAGCTTCATATAACTTGAGCAATAGAATGATGTGACCTTGACAGAGTTGATGAAGTAGTTATAGGAATTTGAAAATCCGATTAGGGAAACTCCTGATGATGGTGAGACCAACTTGGCAACTACATCTAGTTTCAATCTTAACTTTAGGAATGGAAAAAAGTAGAGGACTAAAAACAAGAAATTTTCTATCCTAGCAAAAAGTAAGCACAAGAAGAAGAAAAAGAAAAACCTGAAGAAATTGCAGTGTTTTTTTTGTGGGAGAGTTAAGCACACAAAGAAGAATTGCAAGGACTTCCTATCTCAAGGAGGTAAGAGCGAACTTCTGGTTATTGAAATTTTTTTAGTTGAGGAATCAAGTGACACTGGGTCATAGATTCTGGAGCAACTAATCATGTTTCTGTAAGGATTCAAAGAAATAAGGGTCTGCTGCATAAGGACTTCACATTACAAAAGAGCGATGGATCTTAGTGTTAGCTAAAGCAGTAGGAAACATTCATTTTTATTTTGATAATTATAGGATTTTAGTTTCAAAAGATTATTTTTATGTTCTTAAACTCAAAAGGAATTTAATATCTGCAGCTTGTTTACTTAAAAACTCTTATTTAGTATTTATCTTTTAATAAAAAAGTTATGATTTGTAAAAACAAATCCTTTATCTGTGATGGATGGATGTAAAACAATCTATATTTTATCAAAGCTAAGATGGACTCACTGCTAAACTCTAACGTTAATGATAGCTCTAAAAGACTTA
Organism: Artocarpus heterophyllus; assembly: GCA_025403435.1. NCBI lineage: Eukaryota > Viridiplantae > Streptophyta > Magnoliopsida > Rosales > Moraceae > Artocarpus > Artocarpus heterophyllus. The sequence continues at coordinate 17,378,370 of CM046345.1, read as the reverse complement.
AAACTTCTCACTCTAAGAAGACTTATCTTTGGTATTTACGATTAGGTTATATCAGCCTGAATAGGATTCAAAAGCTAGTAAAGGATGGACCTTTAAGTCACTTAGAGGCAGAATCTATACCACAATGTGAATCTTGTTTGGAGGGCAAATGACCAAAAGACCATTCAAGTCTAAGGGCAATCGAGCCGAAAGGGTCCTAGAACTTGTATATAGTGATATTTGTAGTCCTATGAACATCAGGGCACGTAGAGGGTATGAGTACTTTGTCACTTTTATTGATGATTACTCTAGATATGAGTATGTCTATCTAATGCATCATAAAAGCGAAACTTTTGAAAAGTTCAAGGAGTTTCAGGCTGAAGCGAAAAAGCAAGTAGGTAAGCCTATAAGGCCACTTCGATTTGATCGAGGTGGAGAATACCTCTTCGATGAGTTCTTACGACACTTATTAGAGAATGAGATCTTATCCTATTTAACTACGCCAAACACTCTATAGCTAAATAGCATAGCTGAGATAAAGAATAAGACTCTGTTGGACATGGTTAGGTTCATGATGCGTTATTCTACTTTACCTTTATCCTTTTAGGGATATGCACTATAAACTACATGTTATCTTTTGAACAATATGCCTTCAAAATCGGTTCCTAAAACTTATCACGAGTTGTGGATGGGTAGAAAGACATACTTAAACCATATTCGCATATGCAGATTTCTGGCTCATGTCCTGTATAAGGAAGCGAACAAGTTGGAAGCATGTTCAGAAGTTTACATATTTGGAGGATATCCAAAACTGGATGAAAGGAGGTTATTTCTATAACTTGAAAGAAAATAAAATTGTGGTTTAGACGAATGCAACATTTCTTAAGGAAAGTTACATGAACAACTTTAAACCTCATAGTAAAGTGGTAATCGAGGAGTTAGTGAGTGATTCAATCACTCCAGGGGTTTCGGCTAAAACCAATCCAATCAATGTAGAAAAACCGACCGAACAACAACCTAGGGAGCTTCGGCGTATTGGGAGGATCGAGCGTCAACCCGAGAGGTATATGGTCAATAGTGAAACTTACTTGGCTGAACTAATTGAACATGATAGAGATCCTTATACTTACACAGAGGCTATGGAGGATGTTGGTTTAAAGCTCTGAATAGAAGATATGAACACTAAAATAAAGTCTATAGAGACTAATCAAGTTTGAGAACTTATGGATCTTCCCGAAGAGGTAAAACTCATAGGGTGTAAGTGGATCTATAAGAAAAAGAGAGGAGGAGTTGGGAAAGTCAAAACTTATAAGGCTAGACTGGTAGCAAAGGGATACATGCAAAAGGAATAAATTGATTACGAGGAAACCTTTTCGCTTGTAGCCATGCTTAAATCCATTCGTATTCTCTTATCCATAACTGTCGCTCTCGATTATGAAATTTGACAAATGGATGTCAAGGTGGCCTTTATGAATGGCTATCTTAATGAGTCCATATATATGGTGCAGCTAGGCGGGTTCAAGGCTAAGGGTCATGAGAGCAAGGTCAGTAAGTTGCTAAAGTCAATTTACAGACTTAAACAGGCTTATCATTCTTGAAACATAAGATTTGATCCAATGATCAAGACTTATGGGGTTCGAACAAAATGTGGACGAATCATGTGTTTACAAACACATTAAAGATGGGAATGTGGTTTTTCTACTGCTCTATATAGATGACTTTCGGCTTGTTGGCAATGACATGGGGGCATTGTCATCAGTCAAATTATGGTTGACCAAGCAGTTTGACATGAAGGACTTGGGTGAAGCTCATTGTATTATGGGCATCCAAATCTTTCGAGATAGGAAAAACAAAATAATAGCTTTATCTTAAGCAGCATACATAGATAAAATTCTAGAGAAGTATGCAATACAGAATTCTAAGAAAAGTGGGCAACTAGGTCTAGAATTACTCTTTATAAGAAAGACTCTCCAAAGCCGAATGAAGAAAGAGAATACATGAATAAAGTGCCTTATGCTCCGACAATAGGTAGTTGAGAGAAACTTTGAAGCTCCTTGAATTCTTTTGTTCAACATCAAGAATCTTAACTCTAGGTTTTCTCAAGTGGCTAGAAGGAGAGCCACTGGAGGAAAAGCTGTACGACATGCGACCACCTGTACTTCGATCATGAATAGAGAATAGCAAAGAAGACTAGTTAGTTAAGGCTCTTTTAGAACGTTCTTCTCTTTACAGACTCCTGTTGCTTTTGCTATACAAAAGAGGTTAGTAAGATCTGTTATTAATTCATGTATTTAGCATATCAAACTTATTATTTGAAAATACTCTGATTTAAAATTTTTAAAATTCTGTTGCGTACTGTTTTCCAACAAATGCCACAATAGATATAGGTGGATTGACTTCCATTACTCAATGAAAAACTATTTTATTTTTTGCCACGAGCTTTAAAAGATTTAAATCGTATGGACCAATATACCCAGGTTTTTTCCTTCTCCCTTTCGACACTCGCCTCTCGCAACTCATCCCTTTTCTTTCTTATTCCCTCTCTTTCCTTCAACTTCTTTCCTCTTTTCACTGCCATTAGACTAGGCTTCTTTACAACTGGAGTCTGCTCAGTGCATCATATCTACAATCAAACACCTTCCTAGCAAGATCACAGCGGTGACCAGAGGTGTGGCCATTGCTCAGCTGGTTGTATGATCGGCTGTTCTGCAAAGATTGATTTCCCCTCCTAGCGTGAGATCTCCACAATGACAACCTTCCTCTAATATTGGATCTCCACCAGATCTACAAACGGCATCTCCTCTAACATTGTTTTGGATCGCTTCGTCGGTTGTATATCTCCTCCGACATTGTTTTGGAAAGCTCCACGAATAGCTCCGTCAGATCTAAACTAACACCTCCTTTGACGTAGTTCCAAAGAGCTCCACCGAATCTACAATCAACATCTGCTCTAACATTATTCAAGAGAGCTCCGTCGAATCTACAACCAAGGAGGCAAGACCAAGACCTCCAATTGAGGATGGTGGGCCCTTTTTTATTTTGAAATGCTTATATAGTATTTTCAAATATATATATATATATGTATGTATGTATATGGTAGTGACATTATTTGTAATTATTCTTTTTAGTGGCATAAATCAATCCAGGCTTAATATTGTGGCGTTTTTAAAAATAAGTACCCTAGCCAAACATGTGTCATCTGATGGTATTTTGGTCTTTTTTTCTATCAAAAATAATATAAAACAAAGGAAAAAAGTAGTAAAACAAAATAATAGTAGTAAAAAGTGATATACCACCTAATTTACTCGTTAACATCATAGAGAGTAAGGGCCCTCAGCGAATGGATTTCTTCTATTAATGGCAGAGATGACATTCTTTGAATCACTATCTACAATAATATTGACTTGCAAACTAGCATCGGAGGCAAATAGAAAGGCTTTCTTTAAACGCCGCATATTTAGCAAGGAGTGGTAAAGTACAAATATAGAGTCTGAAATAGCACCAAAACATCCTTAAAAAAAAAAAAAAAAAAAATTAAAAAAAAAAAAAGAAGAAGAAAAAGAAAGAAGAAGAAGAGAGCACCAAATCCAAGATTTTCAGGATGCTCCTACTTTAATTCAGGGAAAACCTGTACCGCAGCAACATCAACGTTTATTGTGATAATTATGAGATATAGAACTTAAAATAACATTATATATTAAAGTATAAAATAGAATAACTTATTAAATGTGTTATTTTTATATTTTTTAGAGTGTAATATTGATATTGATACTTCTATTGAAAACGATCCTAGAAAGCATATTATGTGAAGGGGTAGTAGAGCAGAAGCCATCATACATAATTAGATATGCCCTCAATGCAATTATGTTCCACTCGCAACAACTTATTTGTAAGATTAAATTATTATGTATGTTACCTTTATCTCAATCTAGAATATGTGTGTGTACAAATATATATTTTGAAAGTGAGCTAGAATATGTACATTCAGACAAAGTATTTAGATAAGGTGAATAAGTGGCCCAACATATATTTAAAAAGCTTTGATACATTATTTTAAAAGTTTCTCTTTTTTATTATTTTTATTTTTATTTTGCTTAACGTGACACAATCTGCTTAGATATGACTAATCAAGGAAGTGACGTGAAAAGTTCTGTCAATACTATTTTTTTTTTTTTTTTTTGAACATTTGAAGGTTGTTGACCTTAGGTCTTGAGAAAAGTTATAATTGTCTAGGAGGCAGAAATATAAAACTTACAATGGTCCTCCTTTTGAGGAAAAGCAAAAGCCAATTTCAGTTGGATGCAAAACCCAAACATGATTTGTCATATGAAATCATCCAATTACATTTACTCACCGCTACATAAATAATCTCTAAATTCCCCTAAAAAAATTGATCAATAAATAATTACTAACATAGATTGAGTTCACCTTTCGCCCCTTTGGTGTAGCAATGACAGCCATAAAATAACACTATTTGTTGGTGTTTTCCAAACGAAAAAAAATGTATCGTGTTGAGCATTTATTTGTTTTACTTTTATTGTTCATTTTTTGTGCTAAAGACAAATGGACTCCTGCAGTCTGACCAATATAGGACATGTTTGTTTTATTGGTTCAGTTCAATTCATTTCAATTTGAAAGGCCATTAAGTTTGAATTGATGTTTAGTAAAACATTTAATTCGAACTAAACTGACAGTTTAAACTGGACTGAACTATTCAACTTAAAATTCAAACCTCTTCATTTCAACATTTCGAATTAATATTAAACATTGATTTTACTTTCATATGTTTGTATTTTAATTTAATACTATTATTTCATATTATTTTTTTATTAAATAACTTTTTTTACATACTTTATTTTATTTTTTAATAAATTAATTTTTTCAAGCTTCAAACTAAAGTTATTAATACTCATCCAAACACAAACTTATACAAGATATTTTGTTTAAATTAATATTTTAACTGTACTTCAAAATGTTAATTTGATATTTTATTCAAATTAACACTTTTACGTCTCTTACCAAACGACATCTTTTTTCTTTTTAACTGAACAATAAACGACTGCTTGCTTTATGAAAAATTGATTATTTCGCTTTTGTGTACCAAGTGGTCCCCACATCCCTCCTTCTTTCCTCGCCCTCTCCCCAGTAGCTAACGATTCGTGTCTGACACATATTCGACCGTTACAAATACACAATTCAAAATCTTCATTAAAAAAAAAAAAAAAAACCAAACTGTCCACTTTTTACTTCTTCCACTCCACTTTCTCATCAACATTCAAACCCACAGTAGTAACGACATACGGGAGGCCAAAAGTGCAGCAAGGAGAAAGTGGAGTGCCCAGAAATCAATTCATCTTTCAAAAACCAGATTTCCCCCGCCTCACTACCGACCGCCCATTCCCCACAATCCAACGATCTAGATTTCATTCACGTTTATTACCCGATCATCTCAAGCACAACAATCCGTCAGCTTCTTCACTATACTCTCAAAACTCTGCACATTTTCCTACCCAATCAAATTTTCCGGGGGAAAAAACCAGGAGGAAAAAAAAAAAGAAAAAAAGCTTCTAACTTGAGCTGTTTCCTCATCTGGGTCTGCGAGAAAATTTCTGGGCATGTTTGGATAGCGAGAAAAAGAAAGAAAAAACAAAAAATAATGCCCGTTTCAACTCGGTCTCAAATCACCAACCATGAACAGAGCCAAGAAGAAGAACAGAACACAAATCCCAATCCCTTAAGGAACCCACACCATGGATTGAAGGAAAAGATGAAAGCTTTGACCCTTTTGTATGAGCAACAAAAGCGAGCCTCTTTAGCTCTCAAGAACCAATCTTTTTCGAAATCAGATCAACGTTTCACGACCCACCCGAGCGTTGACCTTCTGGGTTCTTGCCAAAAAGAAGAAGAAGAGAATAAGAACGTTTTGAGAGAGACGAACTCACTCCTTCCCAAATCCACGGTCACAAGAACCTACGTCTTGCCTCATGACGAAGCCAAGGGGAATCTCGCAATCAATGGTGGAGATCGAATCGTAAGCTTTGCTTCTGCGGAGCCAAGAAAGGGAGTGAGAACGGTGGCGAGGAAGCTCGCACTGGGGAATTTGGAGGGGAAGAGTCGTGGTGGTTGGAATAATGTTCAAGAATTGGACAAGTTTGAGGGGAGTGTTTTGGGGAAATCACCGGAGAGTAGGATTTTGGTGTTCGTGAGGCTTAGGCCAATGGGGAAGAAGGAGAAGCAGGCGGGTTCTCGGTGTTGTGTTAAGATTGTGAATAGAACAGATGTTTATCTGACTGAGTTTGCAGACGACAATGATTATCTCAGGCTGAAGAGGCTTCGTGGGAGGCACTTCACCTTTGATGCTTCTTTTCCGGATACTACTTCTCAGCATGAAGTCTATTCCACCACGTGAGTTTAATTAAAGTGCAATGTATAGATTCTTAAAAAAAAATTTGGTTGGTGTTAATTCAATTGTTGAAAATATTTTGTTGTTGTGATCAAATTGTTAGCGTTTTTGTTTTTGGCCCAAATGTTTGTGTTTGTGTTTGTGTTTGGTTTTGATTGATTAGCAGTACCATTAGGCCCAAATGTTCAAAAATGTTGAATTTTTTGTTGGGCATTACTGACTTGTATAGTCTTTTCAGCTGCTATTCAACTTAAGGGTTTGTGATAATTTTTATTCTTTTGGGACAAAGTGTTTGTGTTTGCTTGATTCTTACCATTTGGTGATTGGCCCTATAGGTTGCAGTTGTGTTTGTTAGCAGTAAGAGCAAATTAAAAAAGTGATGACCTTGTTGGAAATCAAAACTAAAGAACTAAAGTCCAAACTTTCTTACTTCAAAAAGTTGATCTTGTTGTTTGCATTTTCTAGTCCACAAAGCAAAATGAGATTAATTATCTAGTGCTAACTGCTTATACCAGTCCCAAGAGATATTTACTGAAAACTTATCCCAACAAGCAGATTTGAGTGCTTTCTATGCTTCAAACTAGCAATGGTTTAAACATTTAATAAAAATGAGTATACTTTATCTGAATTTTCAGAACTGCTGAGCTCGTGGAAGCAGTTTTGCAAGGAAGGAATGGTTCAGTTTTCTGCTATGGGGCCACAGGAGCTGGGAAAACATACACAATGCTAGGTACTTTGGAGAATCCAGGAGTGATGGTTTTGGCAATCAAGGATCTTTTCAGCAAAATAAGGCAAAGAAGTTGTGATGGAAACCATGTAGTTCATCTTTCCTATCTTGAGGTCTATAATGAAACTGTCAGGGATTTGCTTTCACCTGGAAGGCCTTTGGTCCTAAGAGAAGACCAACAGGTCCGCATTCTTAATCCCATGGATCACATTACATTGGTTGTTACTTGTTACATTAAACAAGTATATTGGCAACCACTAAGTGTGGTTGTCTAGTGGTAAAAGATTAGCATGCTTGGGATTTGTGGTCAAAGGTTCGGGTGCTCAGTGGCCCTCTTTGCAGGTCTTAATGTAAAGCTTGTTTCTACAGGCCCAATATTCAATTTAGCTTTGAACATTCATACAGAAAAAAGGACACATATATTTCCATTGATGAGTATGCTTCTTGTTTTTGAAAATCACATCCCAACACCAAATTTGCTTTTAAAAAGAATGTGTTAGCCACATTGTGTTAATCGAGAAAATTTTGTGGAAATTTGATGTAGGGGATCGTGGCCGCAGGTCTTACACAGTACAGAGCTTACTCCACAGATGAAGTAATTACCCCCCTCCACTTTTCTTTCTTTTTTTTCCTGATTAACTTGCACCGTTTACTTGATGGGAATAGATAATATAACCCTTTTTTTTTGGGATTTGGCAGGTTATGGCATTGCTCCAACAGGGAAACAGAAACCGCACCACTGAACCAACTCGCGCCAACGAAACTTCTTCACGTTCCCATGCCATCCTGCAGGTCCTTAGACAAGGGTTTTACAGTCCGTAGAATTACATAAGCTCAAGCAATAAAATACTATTTTTTTTCCTTTGATTTCCAGGTTGTGGTTGAATACCGAGTAAGAGATGATGCAATGAATGTGGTGAACCGAGTGGGGAAGCTCTCGCTGATCGATCTTGCAGGGTCGGAGAGAGCACTTGCCACGGACCAAAGAACACTTAGATCCCTTGAAGGTGCAAATATAAACCGTTCACTCCTCGCACTGAGCAGCTGTATCAATGCCCTTGTGGAGGGCAAGAACCACATTCCCTACAGAAATTCAAAGCTCACACAGCTTCTCAAAGACTCCTTAGGTGGTGCTTGTAACACTGTGATGATAGCCAATATTAGTCCAAGCAATCTCTCATTTGGTGAGACCCAAAACACCCTCCATTGGGCTGATCGGGCCAAGGAAATCAGGACGAAGGTCAATCCTCAAAAATTTTCATTCTTGACCTTATTCATTCTCACTGTGTTATATCCAGCGTCAAAAGAATTCTAAGCCATGTTCAATTTTTTGTCATAAAATTGATGTCCCTTTGAGAACATTATCTTAATTCAAAGATTTGAGATATGTATGTTCCACGTTTTAGTCTTTGCATTGAAGTTCCCTTGAGCATTGTCTCACTTTCTGCAAATTATGGCAGGCCTGTGAGGCAAACGAGGAAATACAACAAGTGCCCGAATCCAAAACTGATCAGGCCAAGCTATTACTTGAATTGCAAAAGGAGAACCGCGATTTGCGAGTGCAATTGGCACGCCAGCAACAGAAGCTCATAACACTTCAAGCTCAGTCCTTGGCTGCAAACCTCTCTCCAACACCTTCTTCGGTCACCTCTATGATGACTCCTCCATCGACGGCCCAACCAACAGAGAAAGGAAGACCGAGATCCTCGGTCTTTGGAGGGACTTGTTTCACTTCGGAGTCGAGAAAAAGAGTTGGTGCTGAGGAAGCAGTTAGAGAGCTTCAGAGGACTATCAAGGCATTAGAGGCCGAAATTGAGAGAATGAAGAAAGATCACACTTTGCAGATAAAGAAAAAGGATGAGCTCATTCGCGAGCTTTCAAGGAAGAATGACAAACCTTTAGAAGGAATGTCAGCGCAGGGCGCAAAAAGGGCAGTGACAAGGGCTAGTTTGAGACCAAAGGAGGCAAGCATCGGTGAGTTAAAGAGCCCGAGTCACCGGTTTTGTTCACCAGCACCGACAGCCAAAAAACGGAGCATTTGGGACATGACAACAGCTAACGGTCCGTCCATCACCACGCCAAACGGAAGAAAAACCAGAAGCCACGTCGTTTCTGACACCGGTGCTCCTTCCATGCTTCTTCAGGTTAGCCCAAATTTCCTCCTCAATTTTTTTATTTTTCTTTTTACCATTTCATTTTTGGATATAACAACAAACGTATTAAAAAGGGTCGCAGAAACTTAGAACTTGTCATTTTCCTTTATGATATGAGCTTTTCATGTTCTGAAACTGGTACATTTTTTCATATCCATGTTTCTGATTTGTGTCATTAAACAATTTCAGCCAGGTTTTGCTCGACAGAAGCACGAGTATATAAGGTAACAACACTGGGATATATGTATAAGAGGAAGAAAAAGACCATTACTTAGCATAATGATTTATTATGTGAACTAACCATATATACTCTCTTTTTGAGCGGGTGGGTTCAACATGGCAGAGAGATTACGTTTGTGCTTTCTTTTTCTTGTATGCATATGTCATCAGTTAAGCCTTAAGATCCCATTGTTTATTGTTTAAATCTTTCACATAATGATTTCTTTTATGGAATCAGTACCACATGTGTTTACTTCTTGTATATTTTGTTTATTTTTTGTGGAGATTGCAAATTTTTTAATTGCAATCTCTTCTTTTACTAATTTGTAGACCTTCCTAGACATGAGTGACTTTTATTAATTTATTTATTTCTTGAAGTTGGCGTGTGTACATTTCTTTCTAGCCCTTGTAATTCAAACAAGCTTTTGTAACTTGCAACCTCAAAATGGCTGATTTTGGAGAGAGAGAGAGAGAGAGAGAGAGAGAGAGAGAGAGGAGCTTCCATCTCGACGTTAAGGTTGATAAATTTGTTCTCAGATTCAGCTGTAGTTCATGATTAAGTTTTGATTGCTGTAACTCGTTGATCTTTGTTGTTTGGGTTAATTTCATTTCACCAATGGCCCCCATCACATCTACTTGCCTCATTTTGACTTTGTCGTTTCTTTTAGTGTTTTAGAGGTCTTGTTATCCTAATGTTTACGAAATATACAATTATAAGCCCCTTTTCAATTTACAGGTCTTTTAGTGTTTTAGAGGTCTTGTTATCCTAATGTTTAGGAAATATACAATTATAAAGCCCTTTTCAATTTATCCTAATGCTGGATTTTTTGAAAGTGCAAGGACAGAAAGCATATTAAAAAAAGCTCACACCTTGCAAGGTTACGAAGTAATGGCGAAAACAACTTCATTCATTCGAAGTTTTTTCTTTTTCTTTTTTCGTCCACACATTCACCAAACTTGGCCTCCAAAGTTAGCCTCTATAGCAAAATCTTTCACCATTCACGTTGCAGCTCAACTTCCTATTAAACTTTCATTCTTAATTATTTCTTTTGGAAAGCTTTTGCCATGTTTGGTTCACCGGTTCGAGTCAAAAAAATTCTCATTTAAACTAGTTTGTGATAGTGTTTTTTTTCATAAAATTTAAATTTCTACATTGTTCTCCATTGTGAACTTTTTACTTGGTAGTTTAGAGGAAGTTGAGTAGCAATAGTTAACAATAGTAAGATTTTAAGGAGGGTTCATTATTACATTAAACAAAGTCCAAGCTAATGTTCTGATTACCATAAAAACATAAAATGAATGAAATTGAATGTACATAACCCTTTGACATTACAAAGTGTGATCTTTTTAGAAGCTCTTTTTGTAACGTACTTAAACAACAAGACCAATCAGTTACCAAAAAAAAAAATTAAAACAGAAAAATAAATTTAGATTAGAGAGTATCCAGGTAGAGATGCAGTTGCTAACTTGACTTGATACCTTTGCACGTTTGTTATATGACTTGATAGTGATAATTAATAGGCCGTCTGGGAGCATTAGTTATAATATTTTTAACTAATTGGTTCTAACCAATTCTCCCAAACATCCTATAATACGTAATTCTTTTTTACAACACCCATAAAATCCCTTATAAAATTGGCTTCCTTTTATTATTTAAAAATAGAAAGAATCGTTTTGGATAAATTACAAGACAACCTTTGTATTTTGTCAAAATAACAAAGACATTCTATTGACTAAAATTAATTACATTGACAACCTCTCGATTATGTTTTAATTAAAATGACAAAAAATGCCCCTTTTAATGTCAAAATTGATATAAAAATATCAAATCTCCAGCATTAATCTAAACAAAAAAAATCCTAACTAAACAAAACCTAACCAAAGAATCCTTTCAACCAGCTCCTCCTCCACCATCAGGAACACCCTCCCCCTCGGGCTCCCTATAGAGAAGGATTTTCTAACTTTAAGTTTTTTAAAATTTTATATCAATTCTTTTCTCAAAAAGGTTACATTTTTTATTTTTTAAAAGGATTATATGTTATATATTTTTTTACATTATTTTTTAAAATTTTAAAATTTTGCTGTAATTTTTTGTTTTTGTTTTTTTTTTTTTTATTTTTAGTTTTGTTATACATTGAGGGGTATTTTTAGCATTATAAGAAGACTTATTCGTCAAATTCTAGTCAACTTTTAGAGTCAACTAATAGAGGGGATGTTTTATTTTATTTTTGAAAAATTAGAAGGTGTTGGCGTAATTAGTTTTGGTCAAGAGAATCTTTTTATTATTTTGGCAAAACATAAATAGTGTAGGTGTAATTAACCCTGTTGTTTTGTTAGAGGTCAAATGATTTCGATCCATTAACTTTTTATAACTAATCTTATAACATAAAAATAAATTTGACTTTATGTGAGAAGATAAAAGGAAAAAAAAGGTAACAAAATATATTTTTTAAGGAAAGCTAAGTTTTAAAGAGTAATCTGTTTATAATGTTTTATTTGATTATTTAAGAACCAAAATCAATATTTGATTGAAAAAAGGGTAAAAATTTAACATAGCTTTAAAGGATTAATTTCATAATTATCTTTAATTTTTACCATCAATTCTATTTTAGTCCTTGACTTCTAAAATGTGCCACAGCTAATCATCAATTTATTAGTTTGTCTCAATTTTAGTCTTTTTTATCAGTTGGATTTTTAAAACAGAATAAAACACAAACAATATTCAGATAGTAATGTCTTAGTCTACATTTCATGTTATAATCACATGCATATTTCCTGTTCAATTACTAAAATACTATTTTTTTAGCATTATTTACATATTTTATCCTTTTTTAACACTTAATTGATGAAAATGATTAAAACGGAAACAAAATGATAGATCACCAATTAAGTGGGATGTTTTAAAATTCAATAGCTAAAGTGAGATTAAATAGAAAATTTCAAGACCATTCGTCGGATTATACCAAATTAAAAAGCATAGGTATTATTTTGAAGACATCTAGATACAATAATTTTTTATAATAAATTAAAAAATTAGATATAAAATAACAAGTATCCCTTTCCATATATGACATGTTTTATTAGTGTCTTTATAAAGAGTGTTTGGCAAAATCGTAAAGTATTTGGAAAGTAAGTTAGAACTGAGAGTTAGGCTATAGGTATTGTACATGTGAAAGCTTTACACTATAGTATACTTTTACTTTACACCGTAGCACGTGAGAGCTTCACATTGTTTGTGTTGAGACTGAGTCTGCCAAACACCCTCACTTTAATTAAAACCAAAATTTTTGGTTACTACAGTCTAAAACTCTCACATGCTATGGTGTTAAGAAAAATAAGCCATAATGTAAAGATCTTATATACTATAATCTTCAGTTCAAAAATTGTAGTTCTAACTTTACTTTTCAAACATCCTAATTTCAAAGGTGCAAAGGAGGACAATGGCGGGTATGTGTTGTGAATGTCACATTAGGGTCTGGTTGGTAAATTGATTCGAATTGTGTTGATTTAAATTAATTCGATTTGAGCTGCGTGATTTGAATTGCTATTCGAATTGATTTTTGGATATGCATTTAAAGTGTTAATATAAAAAGAGAATATAATTGGAATTTCCATTTTGATAGATAGTGGAAAAAGTTTTAGATTTATTAACAAATCTAAAAAAATCTTAATGTTTATGATATTAAAAAATATATATTGTAGATTTTAATTTATTCATCTCTTCATTAGGAATGCAATGAAGGAAAAATTATCATAATCAAATATCAAATAAAAAAGTTATGAATTTTTTTCCACAAATATAGGAGAGAGAATATGAGATTTTACTGTAGCAAAATAATATAAGTCCAAAGAGTTTAAGGGAAGAGTAAAACTCTAAAAACTTAAATTCAAATAACTCATTGGATTTAAATTTTAAGAAAAACAAATATATATTTAAAGAATTCTTTAGAGTCGGAGTCTAAAAAATTAGCTCAATGTACCAATCAAACAAGCTCTTAATATTTCATTTGATTTCATCTGAATTCTTTTTACATTAATGCAGAATCCAATAGACAATTGTTTATTTCACAAATGTTAACCGCTCAACCGTCCAAGCTAAATTCATGTGAATTCCACACAAATGGGCGATTATGACGTGTAATTTATTTTTGGGCAGCATTCCATAAATAAGAAAATGGCATAGATGCATCATTGCTCACACAAGCATTGTAAAGAAGAAAATGGTAGATGCATGGAATTTAATGCAATGGGTTGGCAAAATTTAAAGCTAATCCAAGAAAACACCACAAATTAATTGCATGGTGTAAGATGGTGTGTTTTGCGTCATGGAGGAAACAAACAACCAAGCAGGCCAACAATCCGTGACAGTTGACAATTACTCATTCCTTCTAAATCAATGTTTTTACTCATTATTTGAGTAAATTGTATTGTTGCACTTAAAGTATTTATTTTTTATATAATACACCTTAAATTTTTAATCTTTGTACAATATATATTATATTTTAAAATTATTAGTAATTGAGGTTTAATAGCTACTTTTAATTTTCGTTAAGTATACTTTTTCACTTGTTGAACTTCAATTTTTTTCCTTAAAATGATTAAATTACCCTTAAAAAAACTCATGCATTAATTTTGTAATCAAAATTGTCTATATTTTTTATCGCTTGTTAGTTATTGGACCTCCATTACTAATTATTTCAAAATTCATGGTAAATTTTGCCAGGATTGAATGTTTAGGGTGCATTATATAAAAAACAAATAATTTAGATGGCACCAGTATAATTTACACCATTATTTTTATCAAGATTTTTGGCTTTTTTTAATTTTTATTCCCTGAACTTTGATTAAATTGACAAGTTGCCACTCATAATAAATTATCTCATCGACCTAATAAAATGTTAGAGAGCGCTACTCAAAGCGATAAAAAAATATTAAAATTTGAAAGGAAATGCTTCCATGCATGTTGCATAATATCTTCATATGAAATTTCGATTTTTTCTTCAAACAGATCATGCAACATGTACGATGATGGTTTCACTCAATTTAAACGGTCACCACAGATTCCTAGATTTTGTTAAATTTAAGTAATAATTTCCCTAACACACTATAGCTCTCATACTCTTGTTTCTTAATCAGCATTCTTGATATTAAAAGATTGTTTGAAATAACGGTTGAAACCAATAGTTTTAGCTTGAGAACTGTAGCATATTATATTGTAGTTTTTTATTATAGTATATGAGAGCTTTATATTGTTTACATTTACAATTGATGGTTAAAATCGCTCTTCCGACCTATAAAACATATAAAAAAAAAAAAAAACCTCTAGAAGAGAACATATGGGCTGGGCTTATAATCTAACCTAACTCCCACTTTTAGCCGTCTGTGTTTGGGCCCCAGTTCTGCGCTATCATCACTAACATGGCATATGGCCCATTGGCAACATAATTGAATGTTCACGCAAATCATTCCTCAACTATTTATGGCAATCATTAGATTCAATTGCATTAATCATTAAAATTGATTTTTAAGATATTATACCCCTCAAATTAATTATTTTTAGCATGTTGCATTTAGAATTTAGCCACTAATCCATAGAAAACAACAATAATACAGCCTAAAGGTCAGCTAGACCTATGTATACATTTCTATATTTGTCCAATAATTGCCCTCCACTAGTCCATTGTTAAAAAACAAAATGCTCAACTATAATGGCAAAACCAGAATGAATAAGTCAGGAGCGTGCCCAGAAAAAAGAAAGAAATCTTAGTTGGTGTTAATAAGGCATGCTTTTGCACTTGACATTTTTTAAAAGAAAAAAGGAATTTGGCTTTCTTTTTCATCAAGGTCTTGTTTGTTGTGCTTGTTCAATTAATCACTATTAATTAGTGCTTCTTTTTTTTTTAATGTTCAAAGACAGTTAACAATGCTCATTTTTATTCGTCACGATTCATGTCAAGTCGTGTTAGGGCTATAATTTAACATGTAACACTTTAGTCACAATTGCTTAGTGTTTTTTTTCTTTTATTTATTTAATTTTTGCAAACATTGTTGATAATTCTCATTTTTATTTGCTATGATTTGTATCAAGTTGTGTTAGGCCCGTAATTTAGCGGATTTTCGTCTAAACACTATCGAACACATTTTATTAGTTCATATTCCAACTGAAAATTAACAACAAAAGTGACTTAAACGAGCCAACAAGGACCTACTAGTAAGTGATTAGCAAGGTCCTATATCCAGCCAAGTTGCAGTGGCCTACTTAATAGAAGTTTATAAAAAGAGTTAAGAAAAAAAAAACCTATTGTACTTAAAGATTTGCAAAATAATAGAGCAACGGCTCTAGACAACTAGGATTATTTAAGGGCTTTTTAGGCATGTACCATGAAAGCACTTTAATTCTCTTTTCTTGTTATTGTAATTATTTTATTTTATTTGTTCAATTTTATTTGACTAAAAATATTTTGTTGAAACAAAAAAGAGCAAAGATTGGTATTTATTGGAGAAATAATGGTACAAAAGCAAGTGTGGGCTAACTTTATGACATGTTAGAGCAGCTGAGCAGGCAACTTTTGAATCTTTTGAAGAATGATGAGTAGATGATCAAAAACACTCCTCGGTTTATGTGATAAGCTAATCCTGAAGGGATTTGTTTTTTGTCTCTGCTGTGACCCACACTCTCTGAAGAGAAATTCCCCTCTCTGCTCTTTGCTGCTTCCTGGCCTTTACTTTCTTTCTTTGTTGTTGTTGCAGCATGAAAAAAAAAAAAAAAGGCGTGCCAAATGCAGCCTTGAAATTGGCAGAGGGTTTAGATTTTGGAGTTGGGGTTTGGTATCACAAATTGTGGAAGATCAGAAAGGGGAGCTTTCTATGGTAGCATAGGACAGTGCATATTTCTAAACTTTAGAATACGAAAAAAATATGTAAAATAAATAGAATCTAACACAAACATAACAGTAAAAATCTCATAAAAATTTCGCATAAAAAACTTCATATAATGGTGATAATATTGTTAGCTTTTTATATTTTTGCAATTTTTATTAATTGATAATTATCAAATTTTTTTTCGAATGACCCTTTTTTTCTTATTTTTTAATAGTTGAAAAATAGGATGTATCTACAGTCCCAAAATGTTAGGATGGGATGTGTGTTATAGTTTTATCATATTTTTGGATAAAAAAAAAATCAATGGTGTTTTTACTTCTTCGGCCTAACTCCTATTAGAGAAGTCTATTGGGACCATTGATGAGATAGCGAAGGTCTTCCCTAAGCCTTCAATAGCTATCAATCTAAAGTTTATAAAGTCCGTCAACACAGTCTATGTCAAAGGGTAGACTTTTGTGTTGCATGGCTTGATTAATCGGGATGTTTTGAATGATTTTACATAGTTCAAGATTAAGATGAATTTTTTTAAGTTAGAGACATGATGAACTATGTAAATAGTTTGGCGGCATTTGGAGAACTAATGCATATTCTGATTGTATAAGTATAAATTTAAGAAAAGATTATTTTTTTATACTGTGTTTCACGTCTAGAAAAAAATACATTTAGTTTTTTTAACTCTTTCCATATGTATCGGTAAACTATGTTTTTTAATACAAATTCATACCTCTTTTATTGATCAACACCTTATTTTAGCCTTAATATATCTAAAATACCCTCAAAAAGAATATATATATATATATATATAAAGTATTCTAAAAAAGAAGAAGATGGAAAGGAAAAATCCATTTGTGAAGGTTTTTTTTTTAATTTTCTTTCTTTATTTTATGTAAGGTTATTGTGGATATTGTTAACATCAAAATCAAGTATTGATTAAGAGAAAATGTGCATGTGTATTAAGTGTAATATGAACATAAAAATTCCAAAGTATACTTTCTAAATAAACCTAAAACAAAACCATTTAAAAAAAATGCTACGCTAATAGATAAATGGTCTAAAGTATACTGCAGAATTTTCAATGAATGACATAGAACATGGTATAATTGTAGTCGTATATTTTAACTAGACCTTTTTTTATTTTTTACTTTGAGTAAGTAGGCTAAAGATGTTAAATGACTTTACCAGTATAGATTAATAGATAGTGGGCTACAATGTAAGAGGCACAGCTATAAAAAAAATTTGTAGTAAGAGTGGTAATAGTCTAACTTCTGCAGAGAATCAAACACCTTGTTAAAGGCATTCCTCATGGTTTGAAGTACCCAAAAAACCAGAAAAAAGGAAGAGTGAGAAAGAGAGAATGAGAGGGAAAAGCAGTCAACAAGATGAAAAAAGCCATATTCTGCTGTCAGGAATTGGGTTTGCATTCCCCTTTTGTATTTTGCTTTTGATGACTTCTATGATTAGTTTTTAAATAAAATGTTCTTGGGATCATTTCCCACACAAAATTATATATCAAAAGCAATGATTGGAACACCCATATAATAGTTTTGGACCAAATGCTTTAATATTTTTATTTTTTGTCTTAGACCAAACGCTTTACATTTTTATGAGATGGATGTATGCATGTGTGAAACATGATTGCTCATAGATCCAACCTAGAACAGTGAAAGAAAATGAATGGCCAAGTAAAGAAGAGACAATTTCAGCCCAAGAAAAAAAAAGGGTAAAGAAGAGACAATGAACATATAATTGAACTTATGGTCTATGGCAGATAGAAGAAAATAAGTAGTCCTTCCAAACTCCCCACACAGACAAAAAAGGAACAATGTTGCATCTTTGCGTCATAAAGTTTTCTCCCCTTCTTTTTCATGAAACTGCCAAAACAACATTTTGTAATTACATTCTCAAAGTTTCATCCCTTGGTAGAAAAATATTTAACATAAGCAGTCGCTGTAAATGTG
The DNA here is from genome assembly GCA_025403435.1 of Artocarpus heterophyllus. Taxonomy (NCBI): domain Eukaryota; kingdom Viridiplantae; phylum Streptophyta; class Magnoliopsida; order Rosales; family Moraceae; genus Artocarpus; species Artocarpus heterophyllus. The sequence continues at coordinate 17,360,049 of CM046345.1, read as the reverse complement.
ACATGAGTTACTTTCCTCAATGTACACTGGCAAGGACATAGAAGAAGCCATTAAATCATTCTACTGCGTTCTGTATGCCATTAAACCACAACGGTTGGCCTAGCAACAGAGTGAGGAACCAATTGTGAAAGCGAATAAACGAGGCATTTCAGCACAAGTAACTTCTTAGTACAACTACTTAACTGTAGTATGAAATAAACACAACTTTCATGGAATAAGCAGACAGAAACCAAGTTGAAATAGATAAATTTACAGAGCACATACATTATTAGCACATCAATTCTTCATGCTTGTTGGGTATGTTGACAAGGAAGCAGAATGAAAACCAAATAAAGAAGCACCCAAAAACACATATACAAGATTCTTTTACAACTTTGGACTTGGTTCATCCATTTGTCCTCATACATAATGAAAGGTAAATCCATACTACCTTGAGCACTGTATAAAAAGAAGAAATTAACTAAAATGCCAAAGACAGTCATGATTGCATTGGCCTCTTTGTCTCATCATCACTTAATAAAGGATTGGAAAAAGAAGAAACTATACATATACACCTTGCCTTCACGACCCCACCAACCATCATGTTATAATGTATTGCCCTCCACCTAAACTAACAAAATACAATAACCACACTAACCATTTTTCTCCAAATATACCCAAAAAAACAGGAAAGCTAAAAATTACGCAAAAAAAGAGTAAAAGCAATACTTGGATACATCTAGTCCTCCTCAAATTTACTGATTGAAGAGCTAAAACAAGTATCACTTAGATTTCACCCTTCAAGTATCTCTCCATGCCCCCAAAATGGAAATTTGACTAATTCAGAAACTGAGACTTCAACTTGGCTGGTCAAACTCTAAGCAAATAGATACTAAGCTCAGGGGCTCCATTGCTATCAGGATTCATCATATAGAAAGCCTCAGAATCTCTTGACCCAACAATCCTCTCAAACTTTGCCCTCATGTACATGAGCTCACCATCTGAGCCAGCCTCATCTTCAATCCCAGGCAACACACCAGCACCCATGGAAATTGGCTCTACAGCCTTCAATATCTTCCACTCCTTGGCCCCACAATCCCTCCTAGTGGCAAACCCACATTTCTTCCCATTGCAATATGTCCTCCAAACAGGCTCTTCCAACAGCCTCACACCCTTTTTCTCCTCCACCTTTTCCTTGTCACACTCCAAGGCAATCCTGACAAGCCCAGATGCCATTTCCTTGACCAAACTACTGATAGGTGTGGCAAGCTCAATTAGAAAAGCTGGTTGTGAGTTTGGGTCCTTTTGGAAGGCAAAGTGGACATGGCCACGCCTAGCGCCAAAAAGGGTCCCAACAACTCTTGGACCAAGACCGAAAGGTAAGCTTGAGCGGTTCCTCCCAAAGGCAGTTAGTACAGATCGGAGCCTTGCAACGGCTACTTGTTGAAGCTTCCTTCTTGGAGCTTGTGGTGAAGGTGAAGCCACAACAGGAGGTTCTGGTCCAGTGACAAACTCTTTCCCAATGCTGTTGTTGCTCTCATGCTCTTTCTTCACTTCCTTTGAGGAAGAAGAAGACTTCAAGCATGGGATTACTTCTTGATCATAATCATCATCATCTTCATTTCCAACCTTCTTTGTCCAGTGGAAGTGTCTCTTGGAAGATGAAGAGTCCTGAGCTTTTGTTGCCATGACTGTTTTCCTCTGAGGAAGAAAAATCAAGAGGAAGGGCAAGCTCTTAAAGAGGGTGGGTGAAGAGAGAGAGAGAGAGAGAGATAAGAGAGTTATTCCTGGTTGCTCCTCTCTTATTGATGTGTGGGGCTTTGGTTAAATTTTTTTTGTTTTCCAGTCATTTTGAGGTTAGCCCCAGAGAATCCTGACAAAAGAAACATAAGGTGGCCCACAAAACTGATTTTGGAAATGAGAGAGAGGAGTGAGAGAGTGAGGAAGTGGGTTTTTCAAATAGAAAAGAAAGGAATCTAAGGGGACAATATGTGTGTAATTTCACTTTCCTGTGGGGCAAGGGAGGGAGGCGATTTTGCTTGACTGGACTTCTTTTGACTTGGAATCCCTCAAAACCCAAAAAACAGTAATCCTATTTGCCAAAGCCACGAAAAAACCCACAACACAAAAACAATGCTATCTAAGTTGTTCACACTGTCATAAAAAGGGCATCATCACTATGCAAAATAGAACACAACAGAAGACCAAACACACACAATATATCACAATTACACCCTTCTCAAAAACCCCATTGTCTTCTGGGGCAGAGTTGTTTTTTGCCAGGGTCACGAAACGGTTCTCTAGTCCACTGAATTCTCATGGCTTATGTTGGGTGCAGAGTGTACATTTCACCAACCTGCGAACTGACTTGACCTCAGTGTCTCTGGGGACCCCACCAAGGCAACCTCATAAATGCGGTCCCACCAAAAGATTGAAGCATCATCCACAAGTGACACCATCCAACAGTCGTTAAATAACAGCCTCTAGAGCTAAAAGCATTACATTTAAGCTTGTCACATAAGAGTAAAACATGATAGTTTTGGATTTATAATACTGATATGCTGGGTTCTTAACAAGCTCTCAGTGTAACTGGTTCCACCATATGTCATCTCTAGTTGAATCTAACTTGCAGTTGCCTAACCAACCACCACCAAAACATATTTACAGCTATGTATCAATGTCACATAACAATATCAAACTGTCACATAGCAATATCAGACCGTCAGCTACGTAGCAAGCTCAGAGTGTTTGTGCCGACACCTCGCCACAAGTAACAACTATTTAACACTATTACATATTACGGTGTAGATCTGTCTGAGCTAACCAGCATCCCAACAAGCCACCATTTTTACTGTGAATTTTGAGTCTAAATACTAGCGTAGCCAAATCAACACGTATGGAATGTTATTAACAAATGCATATAAATTTCTTTTCCAACAAAAGCATTTATCTTGGCACCATGACCTAATACTTTGCCGTGCGTTCCAAAAGTAAAAGGCAAGAAAATGGCCTCTACTTTAATTCATTGGACCAAGCTTTTTTCTTTTTTCTTGGTGCGAGAACCAGACGAAAAACAAAATGCCAACATAGTAAATTGTTCTTGAAGCCTTCTTATATTAGCGAAGACTATAAAAAGGACAAGGACCGAAAGTGGCCCCTTGACAAGATCTACAAGAGATAATTACATACATTTCTGACAAGTGGATTTGGACAAACGCTTACTAATTACTTACACTACCTTTATAGACATGGATCCAACAAAAGCGAGTACATATTGGAGTGCATATTAACATAGGCCAGCAAACTAGTCAATGTTTTTGTACGCAACATTGGAGATATTAGAAGCACAAAATGGAAGTCTCAAATGCTTGCCTATAGTTCAAGAAACTAATGATCCTAAAGTTAGCTCTCTAAACTTTGGTCAGGTTCTGGTTGTTGCTTGGGGGCAGCGGTCCCGCCATTCATTCTTGCACGTGCTTCAGCAAACATCCTCTGCTGCTCAGCCAATGCTTCTTCCTCTGTCATCTCCGCTCCATTGCTCCATTTTCCACTTCTTAGGTCCTGCTGAAAAAAGAAAAGAAAAGAAAAAAAACCATAGTTTTATCAGTACAACAGTATATTTCAGACAATTATAATTTCTACTCAACAGTAAGGGGCCCCTTTCAAAAGAATCTCATCTGACATGCTATGAGAACAAATCTTGGTTAGGATAGGACATGGGTGCAAGTAAATCTGCACTGGCGCAAAACAAAGTTTGCATAAAACCAATTGTAAATCAACTGCTGCAACAAGGGCCACTTTCCTAAGAGTCATGTTGATTAAGAGCTTGCAGAAATTTTTAATTACCATTGTCTCAAGCTTGTGTTGCTCATAGGCTGCATAAACTTCTTCGACGTAATCACTAAAGCCAAGAACCTGATAACAGAACCACATTTACGTTTCAATAACGAAGCTCCAAAGAATAATAAAAACTACAAACATATGATATCATAGAAATTACTATATTAATTCTACGAGGAAGTCAATGTCAAGTACAATCAGTTTAACTTATGATACAGGTTACATCTAAAAGAAATCATCATATGGGAGAAGTACCACAGTAACAAAAGGCCTCTAACTAAACTATAAAATGACATGTTAAAATATAAAGACACTGGCAGTTTAAGGGCGCAAATTTAAACAGAACTGTGACGCAAATAAGTAGAACAAGGCACAACTCTTCTACTCCCATTACCATGTTCAGACTTGTAAAGCACATAAGAGCAGAAGATAATTCTCTTTCTCCTGCTTACCACGTCAAGACTTGTAAATTAATCATTTAGAAGATATAAAGGAAGTCTCCTCTTCAATTACAATCAAGAAGATAGATAGTAGGACACCACCTTACTTAAGCAGACACAACATTATTTTATGAAATTCTATGAAACCTAAAACAGACGACCCCTTATGGATTATCAAAATATAAATAGGCTCTTTCATTAATAGAAACAAATTTTACCAAATACTCCAAGGAAGCTGATACTCGGAACAATATGCCGTCAACAGTATTAGGAATGTATCAGATGCCAACAGTGTCATGACGTATGATGACAATCTTAAACCACATTATTACATGCGTCAAATCTGACTTCAGATGATTCCAGTAACCATCAAGATATGAATGGAGGATAGCAATCCTAAGCTAGAGATATAGAGATATATACTGCAACCATTTAAAAAGTTCAAACACAGATGTACAAATAACAAGATGCAAATTTAAGCACAAAAGTTATATGTTTGGACAGTCTAAATACCTGTAAAGCCTTGAGAACATGCTCAGGTGCAATAGTTCTTTTCTCTTCTCTGCCACAAACTTCATTGGATTCTGATGAAATGAGATTTATAAACTCTGCACAAACATAGACCAGACAAAGAAACTTCAACAATAAAAGAACATAACTTGATAATATACCACATAAAAGCAAATTGGAGTACATAACACAAAAGCTCGACATCATGGTTTTCATGTTACCTAAGTTGTTGGCTTAAAATTTAACCATGATTAGGAAATAATATGTGGATAAACCATGCATTCCACCATCTGATCAACCATAACCAGATGATGACATTGTCATGATGCCATAGAAAACTTGATAATTTAGGGGAAAAAAATGTACATCCATCAAGAAAACACACGAGTACAGAGTACATAGACTTAAAGAGAAAATTATTTTCTGTTGGTTGTGGCTGTGAGGAGCAGAAATGGCTGCAAGCTATGCAACAGAATATATTACAAAAAACTGGCAGTCCTTGATGCTCAGGAGCTTGACACAAGTAGTCCCACCAATGATCTCGCTGTTTCATTCTCTATTTCTCAGAAACTTATCTTTAACACAAATGTAGGGACATACATTATATAGACGCTGATATAGCACAACGGATGCCTGCCAAATTAAAATCAAGTATGGAGTACGAAAATGCACAGTAATGCCATGCAGACAAACTATGTATCAAGTGTGCATGATTATCACATATGTCTCATCATTAAGTTTAGTAAAAGAAAAAGAAATTACTAGCTCACCTACACAACACTCTATCAAAAGATCCTGAGCGTCTCTCGCAACACGAACATCTGGAGGCAGCATTTCCTTGATGATTTTAGTCATGGTTGCTGAGAATAAACCACAAGTTGTATTCAAGAGCAATCAGCACATCCCGTTGAAAAAAAAAAAGCGGGAACTAAAACTTATTTAGATTCAATTTAATAGCAACAAGTTATTTACGCAAGAAAATTTGTTGCCAGAAATTGAATTTAGAAATTTGCTAGAACTTTTAGGATGTTTGTGTTAGGTTAGAAGGGCCCTCTTTAATCTTAGCTGATCTTAGTGGAAGCAGCCAAGTCAAAATCCTACAGAGAATACAGCAAAATTAACATATAAAGATCATACAGGTATGGCAGTATGCCAAAACCGAAGCTTATTGGAGCGAAAGAACTACCGACAGAATTATGTTTATACTTGAAAAGGATAGTATGGTTGCCATTACAGCAGAAGAAGATTGAAGAACAAGAAAATAGAGTGAGAAAGGAAAAACTTCAACATTGAAACATACAACCCTAAACAATGAAAAAACTTCTAGATCGGTAGAAACAACCGTGACAAGATAAGGATAACTCAAGGAAGATTAACTCGAGGAAGATTACTCATGACAAAGGATCAAGAGAAATACTCAATATCTTAAGTATTGACAGCTTTTACAGAAACTTTAAATTCAATCCTTTCATAAACAATTCGGTAAAACCTACTCCTTGGGACCACCAAGCAAAACCTACACCCCACACAAGATAAATCAACACAGAAAGGCTCAACAATCCATAGCAATCATAGACATCTATACATAAAAATCTCCACAAGACATTCTAAAATCCACCCAATTGAATTTAACATACAAGCATAGCTGATCCACCTCACTAGACCTCATGTTAAGCCTTTTTCTTTTCTTTTTTTTTTTTCTCCTCCTTTTTTCTGGTTAATAAATTCCCTAATTCACCTTAGCCTTCCCTTTCTTCTTTACACACAGAATTTATTTTATAATCAAGTCCTATAAAGCTTTCTTCTGCCCCGTACCAAAAACTAAAAGTACACCAATCAAAAGGAAATTAACATCTCTTATAATTTTACAAAAATATGTCAAAAAAGACTGTCAACATCACTGTCTTCTTTACAGTACGTATTCTGGATATCTTGCTACTACATCAAATCTTTTCCTAATCTTGAAGACAAAGAAACATAAAAATAAAACCTAATCTTGAACAAAATAACTGCAAATTCACATATCCATGGAAACAACAAAAATGAAGGTATAAGAAAACCACCAAAAATCGAAAACCTAAAGAGAGCAAAATCTTCAGCAAAAACATAAAAAAAATTTACATTTAAAAAAAAAAAAAACCTAAAATTTCATGCATCAACCAGCAAGGATGAAAATTAAGAAATCACCAAAAATGGAAAACTAAAAAAAAAAAAACACACAAAATCGTCAAGACAATCATGAAATCCATCTACCTTTGGGAAGCGAAGCGTCCTCCTTGGACTTCCCGACGATGTCCATCGGGTCCATCCTTCACCTAAAAAACACCATATTCGAACATAAGCAAACACAAAAACTCCAAAAATCAAAGCTTCCTCACGCGAAAATTAACGAAAAAAAGCACAGATCGACCAGAGAAGAATCGGATATTCGACTCACTGAGTCACCGAGTCGAAGCGCGAAGAAGGGGAAGAAGAACAGCCAGAGCGAGTGGGCGTCGAAGAAGAGTTAGCCGATCGGAGATCCGAGCTTGAGCAAGATCAGGAAGAGGAGGGACATGGCTGATAATATAGGGATTTATCAGAGAAGAACATTGTTGTTGTTGTTGCTCAGGATAAGAGCGCCCGTTCTTGTTCGCAGGCGATCACCGCAAAGGACGAGAGAGAGTCTTCCCTAGCGCGCGTTCAACTTCCACTTTCCCACGCGCTACGCTAACCGCGTCGAGAAAGAGGGAGAGATTCGACATTACCGGGTCTGCCTCCCCAGGTGGGGCCACGTTGAGCGGATCCAGCGGACCCGGGTGAAGTGCACGTTGGAGATAGCGCGTGGGCGTGTTATTTAGCTTGGACTTTGGAGTTTTTTTGGGTTGCTCCTTCACTCTTTCTAATTTCTTCTTCGTTTTAGCTTTGGGGGAATTTTCAATTGGGTTGTTCTTCTTTTGTTCTCCAAATATAACTTTTTATTTTATTTTATTTTGAAATGGCAAATATGGTATTGATTAATGAGGTAAGTTATTAAAGTCACGTGATAATTGGCAATCTATGGTGTACCTGTTTGTGTACGATTTACGGTTGATATTACATGGTAGTGAGATTTTACGTAGTCTTTCTTAGCTAAAAAACAACAAAAATAATGACCTTATTTGGCATTATTTTGAAGTTTTTGAAAATGTTTTAATATATTTTTTGAGACAAAAATTTTAAAAATACTCTCATCATAATTTCTTAAAAATTCTTATTTTTTAAAACAAAATTATTTTTACCTATTTTAAAAACACTAACAAACGAGCACAATATTTCAAAAACAATTAAAAAAATTTCAATAGCAATTAAAAAAAAAACCCTTCTCCCAAACAATCGTTGCCACAGCACAAGGCTCCCTTGTCACTTCCAGCAGTCTTGGCCCAAAGTAGTGTTGCAAGAACGGGCCGGCTCGGCCTGGCCCGGCCCGTTCTCCTTAGGCCCACACGGCCCGCGGGCCGGGCCGGGCCGGCCCATGAATTTCGTGGGCCGGACCGGGCCGGCCCATATTAAAAATAACTTGGCCCGGCCCGGCCCGCGGGCTAGTTTTATATGGGCCGTGCCGTGGGCCGTGTCAGGCCGTGCCGTGGGCCGTGCCGCGGGCCGTGCCGGGCCATGCCGTGGGCCTTAAATAGGCCGGCCCATCTTGGCTCATCATGGGTTTAAATGGGCCAGCCCATCTAAGTATGTAATTTTTAATTTTTTAATTTTTAAACAAGTTAATAAATATAAAAGTTTGAATAGTTAAGATAAATATAAAAAAGGATATTTTATTTACGATTGCCTCATTAAAAACCTTTCCAAGGAAAACCCAGTGGGACAAAACCTTGGTAAGGAAAAAAGAGTACAATCGGGATAATTATACATTAGATGTTTACAAAATTACTAAAAACAAAAAAAAAACATAAAAAAAATATTGTTCATAATTAATTACAACGTATTACTCCCAGTGGGAGTATCAGAAATGTCCAAATTTTCAAAGTCATCAACCCAATCATCTTGAACTTCTTGGCTTCTTCTACGAGCATCCTCCCAATCTTTGACGCACATTACTGCTTCCAGAATATCGTCACTCATACGTGCACGCCGTTCATCAAGTACTCTACCACTACAACTAAATACTTGTTCACTTGCAATTGTGGATACTGGTATGGTTAGTATATCACAAGCCATTTTAGAGAGCACAGGAAAAGTTCTTGACTGTGATCTCCAAAATGACAAAAGATCAAACTTATTGAAATCATGACCACCACCTTGCTCATTGAAAATAAATGCTGCAAAATTTGTTTCCAGATAATTTTCCAATTCACTGCGTGTTGAAGATGTAGACGATGCACCGAAACCAAATCCTGTGTAGCTAATCATACTTGCCCATGAAGAACCATGTGGAACAGAAGTAGTATTTGCTAAAGGTGTAGGGGATATTGTTTGGCCTCCTCCATATTTTTCATTATATGCAGTAAATATGTTGTTAACTTTTGCTTGCACATTTTGAATGGTTATGATGTCAGAATGCACCCTTAATTTTTCCCCTATACCCTTAAGCAAATATTCAACACCAGCTAATTTAACTCTCAAATCCAATACAGCAGCTATGCAATACAACGGTGGAACACGCTCCCAATATTTTTTGAATTTTTGCTCCATGAACTCAACAGATTCCTTAAACATGTCAAAATCTCTATGCATATCGAAGGTTGCAGCAATGTCGTACAACTTATGTAATGCATGAGGAGAGGTAGGATAGTACACACCTGAGAGTTGGAGAGTGGCTTCATAAAAAACCTTTAAGAAATTGTAAAAGCATGAAGCAATTTGCCAATCAAATTCTTGAAGCAGCTCAGTTGGATTCTTCAAGTTGTAATACGCAGTTATGACCTCTTTGTATGGTAGGCATGCATTCAGCATCAAATATGTTGAATTCCACCGGTGTCCTATGTCAGTTGGAAGTTTTCTGGGTTTCATGCTTGCTCTTTTGCAAAGCTTAGCAAACTCTTCAATTCGAGAGCCAGAACTTGTTATGTAACCCAAGGCCGTTCGAATATTTTCCAAATAACCTTGAAAAAATTTCATGCCATCTTGAACACACAAGTTAATAATATGACAAGCACATCTTTGGTGAAAAAGTGTTTCGCCATGTTGTGGTCTTAATGTTGTTTTGAAAAGGTTAATAGCAGCAGTATTAGCAGATGCATTATCAAATGTGATGCTCAAAACCTTTTCTTTAATGCCATAAAAATCAAAAACTTCCATGATGACATCATGAATGGCCTTGGCATCATGCGGATAAGGCATTGGTCGAAAAGCAATTAATCTTTTTTGAAAAGACCAATCTTTATCCACATAATGTGCAGTTACACAGATATAACTAGTTTTGGTACGACCTTCCCATAAATCAGATGTGCATGCAACAGATGCAGTGAATGAATTAAATTCAGTTACTAACTTTCCTCTCATTGAATAAAAAACTTTCATGGTGTCAGCTCTTGTGGTAGTTCTTGAAACACGCCTATATTGTGGATTATAGGCATTTTGAATGTACTCCTCAAAGGCTGGATCATCAGCAAGACTAATTGGTTGTTGAGCACTAGCCAAATATCTAGCATGCCATTCTCTTGCTCTTTGTTGGTCATATGACCAATTGGTAACACTACCATCGGGGCTAAATTGAAGTGTTTGTTGACGGCAATCAACACCACCTACACCATGCTTAGCTTCGCATTTTTTGCGATGCCTCTCTAAGTGACCAGTGCCAGAAGAGGATTTACCTGTGTAGTCTTGTTTGCATACTTTGCAAATTGCGCGCTCTTCTGTTGCACTATGCTCGTTTGTACGTGTTACGAGATTAAAGTAATTCCAAACTGGTGAAGTTCGTTGAATTTTCCTTTTGCCCTTACGAGTGACTTCAGAGGAGCCATCAACTTGAGATAGCAAGTCAACTCCAATTTCTTCCAGTGGATCATTAAATTGTTCTTCTTCGTTGATCACCAAATGTGAAATGTTGGCTCTCCCTCTAGGTGATGATGCCATAGCTTCAATAAAAAATAACAATAAATTAACGTAACATAAAAATTAAATAAAATAATTACACAATAAAATTAACTTATAACAATACAAAATTAATGAACAATAAATGAAATAAATTATACCTTCAAGTTTTTTTTCCTTTCTGAAGAACTCTAAGTAATCTAAAAAACAAGACAATACATAAGATCTTAGAAGTTTGTTGAATCAGTATCTCTGTGAATGTTCTACATTTATTTATAGGTAAAAAAGTTTATTTTTTTATTTTTTTTATTTTTAAATCTTTTTTTTTAATTTTTTTTCTTTCAAGTGTAACTTGATTAGACAATTCGCTGAAGACTTAACGTCTCAGCTTTGCACATTGCAGGCCTTCCTTCTGAGCCTCTATGTTAGGCCTGCCCCTTTATAATTGCATAGGGGAATATAATGCCATGTTCACTCACGGGTGAATATGACATGCATAAATTATATAATATTTAATTCTTATATGTATTAAATAATATATATATATATATTAAATGTATAGTATTTTGATGTGATAATACATGACCTATAGACTTAATATCTGATTCTTAGCTTTGCTTCTCCAAAGCAAAGCATGTCTTATATAAAAAACCTAAACTGCCCCTATGTAAAATAAACTTGCATATAAAATTTTTGCCCAGGGGGCTCCGCCCCCTACAACCCCCGGGAGGGGGGTTTACCACCCCCTTTCCAACCCCCACGTCGACCTTACCGCGAAGGTCGATCCGCGTACAACCTCTGCGTAGGGATAATCTACGTCAGGGTAATAATTAAGCTCCACACATACTAACAATGCCTACAAGAAAAAAATTTTAAAAATGCAAAGAAAAGAAAAAGAGCTTGTCAGGCCTATTGCAATGTGATGTGTTCAATATGGTATGTATATATATTATATAATATTTAATTCTTACATGTATTAAATAATATATATATTAAATGTATAGTATTTTGATGTGATAATACATAACCTACAGATTCAGCATCTGATTCTCAACTTTACTTCTCAAAAGCAAAGCATGCCTACAAGGAAAAAATAAAAAAATAAAAAAAATGAAAAGAGAAGAAAAAGAACTTGGCAGACGTATTGTGATGTGATTGCATTGGGAAAATCTCATGGCATATTCAATTATTCATTCACGGGTGAATATGGCATGTATATATATTATATAATATTTAATTCTTATATGAATTAAACAATATATATATTAAATGTATAGTCTTTTGATGTGACAATACATGACTTACAATGAGCCTTACATGACTTATTTGGAGAAGGCCATACTCAGCCATGTTCACCCATGAATGAACATGAAAAAATATATCTAAATATATATATATATATATGAAATTGGCCCACAATGGGCCTCTTGTGGCCCTGTATGGGCCTAGATGGGCTAGCCCAACTTGGGCCGGTGGGCTGGCCCATTATGGGCTAGGATGGGCCGGCCCATTGTGGGCCTAGATGGGCCGGCCCAACCTGGGCCGGTTGGCCGGCCCATTGTGGGCCTAGACGGGCCGGGCCGGCCCAGGCCCAGCCCAGCCCAGCCCGGCCCATGATTTTCCATGGGCCGTGTCGGGCCGGCCCATGGGCCAACATATATAGGCCCGGCCCAGCCCACAAGTATTTATGGGCCGTGCCGGGCCGTGAACAGTGTCGGGCCGTGCCGGCCCGGCCTATCACTGTATCAGGACGGGCTCGGGCCGGCCCACGGGCCCCGGCCCATTGTTGCATCTCTAGCCCAAAGACGTTGCTCTTAGGCATGAGCGATAGTGACGCTATTTGACGCCTTCCTTTACAGCAAACTGAGACTATCATTGGAGCTTGTCGTGAGCCGCATACAAATTTGTCTCATCTCTACTAACAACATTGGCGTCAATCGACTCGACAACAACCGCACAATAAAACCCATGCCTCACGTTGGTTAACTTTGTTAAAAAGTCATTAAGACTCGTCGCCACACACGATTTGCGATTCCGACAGCACACGATCTCGCTTGAGATTCAAAAAAAAAAAGTAAGGGGATTGTGTAGATCGGACGTTCCTAATCTAGTTGGATAGGCGGTGGTGTCAAATGCACTGGCGTCTAGTAGGTTGGCAACAACGCTTGGATGGTCCGATGACGTTTGTGATGAAGAATTTTTTTTCTTTTTTTTATTTAGTGAATAATCAGGTGTGGTAGTTTCATTTTTGTTTTTATAGACAAAAATCGTTTCATTACTTTGAGAATAGACAACACCATACTTTCATTAAAATACAATGCAAAGTTTGATATACCAATTGAGGACCGAGGACCAAGGACCTTATTTCATGATAAGTTATTGAAAATTTTTCCGTATTTAAACGTTTCATATGCATAATTAAGGAGTTCCAAGAAGTATTAGATTCTTATGATACTTGCTCATAAATATAATAAAAAGCAACAAAAAATAAAACTTATCAATAAAATGTAATATTTTAGTTCTCATAATGTCATAAAAAGATTTATAAGATATACTTTATAAGCACCAAGTCTAACATTTTCCTTTTAAAAAAAGTTGTATGTGTACATGCGTATTAAAAATAATAGTACTTGTATAGATTTACAAAACATACTTTATAAGCGCCTAGCTTAACGTTTTCCTTTTAAAAAAGAGTTGTGCATGCTTCTTTAACTACTAGAATGACATAGTTGCCTTAGGCATGTGTATGCTGTGTAATAATTTTTTTCCTTAAAAATTATAGCAATTTTATATACAAAATGTATGTAAAGCATTCCCAAATATGTCATTATAATTTTTATTGGAATATCACATTGAATGTCAATCCTCTTTAATTTAACAGCTTATTGTTGCGAGGAAGAAAGTAGTCAATACTAGTAGATAATAATATTTCTTAGTCATATATAACAATTTTTATGAGATTATGTTAGATTCTCAATATTCTTTAATTCAACATAATTTTTATGTCTTATAAGGAGATCAACTTTCTTAATTGAAAAGTTGAATAAACAATTTAATTGCCTCTTTTTAATACGGAATAAAAAAACATAATCATAGAGTGTAAAGATCCACAAGTTGAAAAATATTTATTAATAATAATAATAATAATAATGATAATAAAAAGATGACGTGTCATGTTCGTCAGATGTCCTTGTAGTAGGCTCTCAATCCACAAGTGACTGGGCTCAAAGTGCTTCAACCCATATTTGATCAAGGTTTAAATAAATCGAAGCTTGTTATGAAAACAAAGCATGCATTTTAGACAAAACATTTAAAGTAAATATGAGGTTTAATATAAATAAAGCGTTGGATAAATTTGACAGATTAAATTAAAAGAGGAATTACAGAAAAACTTAATAAGACTATGTTGAGAATCCAAACGTTGAAGTAGAAAAGGTATTGCATATATATTTAAAGAAAAATATAAAACATATATATTTATGAGAAATATTAAAAAAAAGAAATATCAAAGAAAAAAAAACAATTAAATAAAGAGCAACCATTGAAGCAAGCGCATGAGCATGCTGAAGAACCAAAAAAAAAAAAAAAAAAAAAGCAACAATATTGCCTCTTCTCTATTATATATATATATATATATATATATATATATATATATATAAATATATGGATAATAAACGAGTGCATGGAATTGCATTGTTCTGCGTTGGTAGTCTGATATGCACCGTTTGGTGCTCTTTTTCCTCTTCTTCTTTTTCTTCATCTTTGTCTTCTTCTTCTTCTTTTTTTATTTTTTTTCTTTTACACTTTTTCTTTTTGTTTGTCTTTATTAGAGTGGTCCCTTATCTCAATTTAATGGGGTTTAGTATTCGGGGGCTATTACACATAACCTTTATGTTTTAGAACCAGTATTTATATCTCAATTTATTTAGAGAAATAATGCCACCTTTAATTTTCCCATGTTCACTAGTGGGCAGGTAAAGATAGGAGCACGTTTACTGTAACACCTCTGAATTTTAAAGTAAAATTAATTATATTAAGTTTAATTATTAAATGTACCAATGTAAATTTTGTTGACAATTTTAGTCATTTGAAAATTTTGTTGCATTTTTCATATTTAAAAATTTAAATTTTAGTGTAAAAAATACCAAATGACATTTTACCCCACATTTTCTCCATATTTACGAAAATATCATTCGGCCTTTCTTTTTCTTTTCTTTTTCCTTTCCTTTTCCTTTCCCGTTTTTCTTGGCTCCCTCCCGTCTCTCTCTCTGTGCAAATCTCCCTCTCCCTCTTCTTTGCAAAAATTTTCAAACTCAAGCTTTATTCTCTTTGATTTGAAGCCAAGAAACAAGATTAAAGCCTAAAATCTTTTTCAAAATGGTTGATTTGAGGTTAGCCCTTTTTCTCTTTAAAATTTTGATTTTCGGTTTGAATTTTTATGCATTTTCTAATCTGGAGTTTGGTGAGCTTAGATAATGTTTAATCTAAGCTTGTAGGCCTTATTTTATCATGAATCTAAGCTTTATTTGAACAAAATTTGATTTAATCAAGTTTTGACATTTTTCTTTGATTTTTAAATCAAATGTGAAATTGAGTTTAAATTTGGGGAAAATAGTCTAAACTTATTCTACTATAATTTTCTATGCTTTCTGTGTGATTCTCATGATCTAGGAATTGAAAAACAGGTTTTAAATTTAAATTTTGAGCTTGAGGAGGTCGAGACTCGAAGTATCGGGTCCCCAGATTTTGCCACTTTGGCAGGCCGAACTTGATCTTTGGCAGGCCAGATTCATAGATTCGGCAGGTTGGATTCATCAGGTCGGCAGGACGAACCTGGAAAAGTTCGGCAGGCCGGTCCTAGTTGGTCGGCAAGTTGAACTGTGCAGTTCGGTAGGGCGGTTCAGCATGTTTGACATGCCAACTGTGGACTTAGAAACTTGTGTTTTTACTACAGTTTTCAATGTTTGATGATTCCGAAATGTTACAAAAAGGATTATGATTTTGGGTTATGATTATTTTGAGTCAAAGGCACACTGATAATTAAATTACACATAATGATATTTGTTAAATATGATTTCTGATCTTAAATACAGTTTTTGAGGTTTTAAACATATGTGGAGCGTACGTTGGATTTTATTTGGAGCTTACATTATTAGATTTTAATGAGGTAGGATATTACTATCCATTTCTTTGGTAGCCCCTTTAAATTGTTTGGCCAAAGTTTATTCTTAAATGTCTCTTTTTAAGAATGATTTCTGTCTTTGATTCTGAAGAATTGTATTTTGATATTCCTTTCGGATTTCTAAAACCCATACGGTGATGTTTTATCAACTTACTTTCAAGCAAGTGTTTTTATTGATTTGTTAAGACTTTGAGATTCATCTCAAATAGAACAGTTTGTGAATAATTATCTGTTTTTTTATTACTATTTTAAAATAACTTGTTTTTAACTAATTATCCTACTGAGCCTTCCGTTCACGTTTTCATGTTTTTAAAATCCCACTTCCAGGTTGAGGAGGAAGGATGGGCCCAGGATCGAAACCTGGCTCTTTGGATTGAAATGGTATTTTCTTTAGAACTGTAGTATGATGTGTGTATTGCACGACTTGTCCCAGTGTTGATGTCATTTTTGTCTCTGTTAATAGTATATTTTAATTTATCTTAGAGACAATGATTTTCAATATTTTTTTTTATTATTCTTGATATTGTATTGTAATTACTTGTCCACCTTCATGGTAAGCATCTACGTGATGGTGAATGAGAATAACATTTCAGCCCTACTTTCGTGGCATTCACGTGACGGTGACGGCTAATGATATTTATTTATTTCCGACGATATTTATTTACTTTTTCTTTAATTACTTTGTTTAATTCAACTTCTTTACCTAAAACTCTCTGACCCCCACCTCGGGGCGTCACATTTACTCCTATATATACACACACATATCTTCTTCGATGGGAAGAAAAATATGTAGAGAAAACAAAATAAAAGAAACTGAGGGAAAGGGTCTCTACTTTACATATGAAAGAATTTCATCTTTATATAGATATTAGGTATTACATATACTAGCCAAACAATTCCTAAAATTGCTCCTAAATAATTGTTATAGCTAGAGGTACGATCTATATCATTTTTCTTTTTTATGTGTTTTGAAAATTTCTAACGTTTGACATCAGTGAAAGACCTCTAGTTTGGCATTTGGTTTTCTATTCGTATCTTGTCATTAATGAATATTATTGTCACGCCTCGGGGTACGGGAGGTGACGTGGCAGTTGATTTAGTTTAATTAAATAAAAATTTAGTTAAAAACATGAGTTTAAGGGTTAAATTAAATATAAAAGTGTGAAAGATTTAAAAACCATTTTGTAAAAGAATTCATAATCATTAAACAGATAAAATCATTGAGCAAATCATTAAGCAAGAAATAAAATAATACATATAGCGAGTATGGGTTCCATTGACCCACAACTTGTGTACACACATTGTACTGATAATATAATAATACAACCACACTCCAAGCACAAAGAAAGTTAAAACATTACATGCCTTATTCAATTATTACAAGTAATCTACTAGCCCTTCTATTGCTCCTGAGTTCTGTCCGTTGAGTCTTCTCTGAACCTAAGACGAAATCCACCTAGAGGGGGAGAAGTTTGAAAACAAGTAAAATGTGAGCGAAAAGCTCAGTAGGACTATATTTTAAGAAATCATTTAATTTAAAAAGAAATCTCACTATTTAAGAGATTTTTTATGCGACGACCCGCCTTTTCGGGTAGTCACTTTACTTTCTTAAACATCATTTCATAAATAGTAATCTTACTTAGTAAGAAAAATACTGAAATAATTTTTTTTTCTTTAAATGTTCTTTAAAACTGATGCGACCTCTGTAGCATTTTAAGTTAAGACCTCGCTCAACACTTGCCCTTAAAATCATTTCAAATCGTTTCTTAAAACTTAATAAGAAATATTTATTAAATCATAGCTTAAAGCTTTACTTTATAATTACATAAAACAGTTCGTAAACTGTATTTTAAAACTTTGAATACAATTCTTAAAACTCTGATTTTCTTAAAACTTTGAAAACACAACATTAAAAAATGAAAGACCTTTTTCTTTACGTAGCGGAGGCAAACAGTGATGGTATCCATACCCAAATTTTTGCATCTGTCCTCTGCAATACCCAGCTCTTCTAACGGGTCCTACTGGTCACCAATAAATTACCTACAACATGAAAAACTTTTAATGAGCTTTCGCTCAGTAAGTTCAAACATATTCTCACAAATCATTTAATCATGCTTTAAAACTTTTCTCATAAAAAACCTTCATCTGGAAACATTTTACACAAACATTTTCCATAAACATTTCTGAAAACATTTTGCATAAATGTTTTTCGTAAAACATTTCTTGAACGTTTTTCTTAAAACGTCGTTTATAAACCTTTTTCTTGAAAACATGAAAATGTTTTTCATAAAAATTTAACGTAAAACCTTTCTCAAAATGTCTTTCATAACATAACATATAAATATTTCATAAAAAGGCATTTAAGCAACATCAGAATGCATGACTCTATTTATGCTCAATTATTAACTTCATTTATGAGCATTTTATGAACATTCTTTTCTTACTTTAACTTTCTATTTTTGTTCCTTAACTTTCCTTATCTTACTTTAGTGTTTGTACCAACTCATTAATCATGAGATCGTAAACATGATGCTTCCCTTGTGGAAGACTTGAGACCATCAAACATTGAGGTCTTGTACCTCACATCTAGGAGGTCAAACTTTAACTTTATCTTTATTACCTCATAACAAAGAGGCTGGTACAACACTTTCTTTTTATCCTTACGTTACCTTCTTATTAACTTTAGTGAGCATTCCAAATGCAATCACATCATATGCAAACACACTTACAATTCATAGCTTGTACTATAAAACCTATTGCATAACAAATGCAACATATTGCTTAATAAATACATCATAAAATGCAAACATATTTTGCAAATCATAACTTGTATTCTAAAATTTATTGCACAACAAATACAACTTATTGCATAACAAATGCATCATGAAACTTATAACTTAAACTATAAAACATTTTGCATTGTCATAATGCAAAACATACTTTAAATACTTTGAAAATCATAACTTGAACTTTTAAAAATGTTATGCATATCAATATGCAAATAGACTTTATCACATCATATGCAAATACATTTGCAATTCATAGCTTATACTATAAAACCTATTGCATAATAAATGCAACATAAAATGCAAACACATTTTGCTAATCATAACTTATATTCTAACACTTATTGCATAACAAATGCAACATATTGCTTAATAAATACATCTAAAACATAAACACATTTTACAAATCATAACTTGTATTCTAACACTTATTGCATAACAAATCCAACATATAATGAAATCACATTTTGTAAATTATAACTTTTATTCTAAAGCTTATTGCACAACAAATGCAACATATTGTATAACAAATGCATCATGAAACTTATAACTTAAACTATAAAACATTATGCATTGTCATAATGCAAAACATACTTTAAATACTTTGAAAATCATAACTTAAACTTTTAAAAAATGTTATGCATATCAATATGCAAATAGACTTTAAACATAATAATTACAAATTCATTGTAAATCTTTTTCTTGAACTTTAAAACTTTTTGCATAATAAATGCAAGCATACTTTAAAAGAAACTTGCATAATAATTGCAAACCCATTTGCAAATTATATAAATAAGCATTTAAAAATCATTTACTACATACTGTATGTGAGATTTAAAACTTATCTGAACTATGCTCTAGCGTTCTCTATTTCGTTCTTTTTTCTTGCATTAGTCGGCCTCTGTGTCCTGATCAAACGATTGCCGACTTATTAATTAACTTTCTTTATTGTCAATCCACTCGATTGATAATAAAACGTAAACATTAACCATTCTTTCCTTTTTAACTTGACTAGTATACTTTCGTTTATCGTTGTCTTTATTTAACCTTATAAACCATCGGTTTACCTTTCCTTCACTTAGCTTTGTAACCCACTGGGGTTACTTTTCCTTTTAACTTTGTAACCCATCAGTTTACCTCTCGTTTACTTAAACATCACTTATTAAATATCTCATCTTACTGGCGATTTTATTACTTAACGTATTATGGAACATTTTTCGTCTAATAATGTTATGTTAGATCGGAGTGTTCAACTCCGTTCTAGCCATTTCCTTAATAATGACGATTTTACCCTTAACAGGTTTTCGTCACCCTTGTAACGTTATAAAACCCATTCTCACATAAAACAGTGTAACAATTACTGATCATGCATTTTATAATTTTTTATGAAAGCATCTAAAACAATTTATTTTAAAATGGTTCATACTGTAGGCAAGATTCCTACTTACTTGGACTCCAAGCTAAGCAGGTCCAGTTGTACCTTGTTGTATCTACAGTATGTGAAGCATTCTCTGCAATGCTCCTCAAGTGACCATGAATGGCTAGCAATGCTTCCTGGAGATCATACATTCTTGAAAATGTCATTCTGGACTCCGTTATTGTAGTTTGAATCGCCTCGATCTACGTGCAATCGATACCGAATGATTTTTACCAGAGTGGAATTTGCTCAAACGAAATTCACCATTGCGCTCAGAGCGTCGAAACGAGTCAGGAGGGGTCTCAGATCTTCGATCGGAGGTCCGGATCACAAAAATCCAAAATCGCCGTTGATCGGCGATGATTGGCTCCGTTGGGGGCTGAGCTCGAGCCTTACCCCCCTAAATCGACCCTTCTAAGTCCAATGACGGTGTTAATTTTACCTAATTCTTCCTCTAACATAGCGGGTCGGAGCTCAAATTCGGTGGCCAAAAATGGAGATTCCGATCTTGATTCTCTGGCTGTGAAAACCCGGAATTGGCTGAGGGTTTTTGCTACCCATTGTAATGACCGAGAAAACGTCATCAATAAAACCTAATATTTAATTAGGTTTAATTAATGAATTTATTCTTAAAAATGTGAAATTTTGTAAAAATTGTAGTTTCTGTGAAAATTACAATTAAATATGAATGAGCGGCATTGATTGCAAATTTTATGGCATTTGTAATGCAATGGTCGATATTATGAAATACAAATTTTATGAGTTTGATGACTCAGAGATTTGTGCATATTATCCATAAAATGAATTTCATGTCACAATTAATTTTGAAATTGTGATATAAACGAATGAATGATTAGAATGTAAATAGGACATAGAGGTTGTCCTAACCCTAACCGGGGGTAGAAAGGAGGCCAGAGCAGTATAAGAATACTGCTAAATGAAAACGCAGACACAAAAAATGTTATGATTGGCCTCCAAAAGTAAACGAAAAGTAAGTTAAATATTTTTATACAGTCTAAGGATAGAAAGTACACTGAATTGACCATGGCAGTATAGGAAAAATACTGTGTGGTGAAAAATTACACAGTATAAATTTTTAACTCCACAAAGTGGACACTTCTTGATTTTCTATTGGGCTACATGTCAAGAAAAGTGGCCCAATCACCTTGTGACACCTAGTGGTATACTCATGGGTTACCATGAGTCACCAAATGTGATAAAGATGTATTTATGGCAAGTTTATCACAAAAATTCATTTCTTTCCTTTCCTTCCAAGATCTGGCAGCCATGTCCAAGAGCTCTAAAAAAATTTCTCAGCCCCCAAACTTTGTAAAAATGGCCCCAAACAAGTTTTACAAGCAAGTACAAGGATTTCCCACAAGTTTTAAGGTAAAATCCTAAACATTTTCATGAGTTTTCAAGGGATTTTTCATGGGTAAAGGGAAAAAATTAATCCATGGTATTTTTGCATGAAAAGGAAGTCCAAGAAGAAGTTCAAGAAGCCTTTGAAGGCTAGAAATCCAAAAAGTATTATTTGGGTAAGTTTTAAAGTTTAAAGTTTTGAATTTTGTTTTGATTTCTATTCTTTCAAACCCATGAGGGTTTTGAGCATGTATTTGATGGAATTTCATGTATATGTGATGATTGGCAAGTTTGAGTTGTGAAACTTTGGTTTGTAGTGCAAAATGACAATTTTTGCAAAAAGTTTTATTTTTGTAATTTTGATGTTAGACTTTGCAAAAGTGATGTTTGAGCATGAGAATATGTTGATTAAGGCATGGAATGGTTTCTGCAAGGGTAGAATTGCAAGTTTGAAACGGATTTTTGTAAAAATGCCAAAGGGACTAAATTGAAAGAAAAAGTTCCTTCTCGGCAGATTTGAAAAATAGTCAAAAATGCCACTGTACAGTGAGATTTTGGGAAAAGTTAAAACACAAAAGTTGTAGATCTCGATGAAACTGTTAGGTCTTGCAGACGGTTTGTGTAAAAACTCAATCGTTTGTGAGTTTTTGATTTTTCAAGAATATATTAAAAGTGAAAAAAGTGTTAAATGGCAAAAATGTTATTTTTGCAAATGATTTAAGGTATGGTACCTTAAGTAAAAATGATCATTGAGAAAAATAGGAAATTTTGATGCAAAGAAGTAAATTTTAGTCTTGGGGGTAAAATCGTCAAAATTTTCAGTTCAGAAACTAAACCCCAAAGTTTTATGAAAATGGGGCATAATTGAGAAATAAAGAGATTTGACCCACTAGGGTGTTATTTTGAAATTAGTATATGGTTATTTTCGTAAGAATAACGAAATCGAGCTCGGGTAGGTTAGTAAACCCACGAAAGGCAAAATCGTCATTTTTGTCCAAATAACCTGAACCATTTTGAAATGTTTCCAATGGAATAAGAAAATGACTAGAAAGGGTACCCGCCCTTCGTTAGAAACGATAGGGTAAAGTTAGACAGAAATAAGAAAAACCAGTGGTTTTTAGAGTTGTACATAGTAATGCAACTCAATTTATTAACTAACGGATGTTTCGTATCGAAACATAGTGGAATTTGGCTAATGGCTTTGTAATTGGCCAACAGGATCCTAGGAGTCTAGGAGAAGGGAAATCGAGGTTAAGTTGCCCGACATTCGCATCAAGTAAGTACCCTTTCCACTTACAGTATGAAATGTAGGTTTAGAAAGAAATGTACGTATATGTGTACCTGTGTGTATAATTAAGTGTAAACTTGTATGTTTACTATGATATGAATACCTAGGGGTATAGTCATGTATGAATAATTGCAAACATATTAATGTGTACCAGTGTGTATAGGATGTTATGTACCTGTGAGTACAATGAAAATGAGCATGTGTACGATGATTTTATACCTGTGTGTATAATATGTTATGTACCTGTGTGTACAATAATGAAAATGAGCATGTGTATCATGATTTCGTACCTGTGTGTACAATGATAAATACTTGAGTATGTATAAAGTAGGTATCTGTGTATACATTTTATGTTAAGTACCTGTGAGTACATTATGCTATATACCTGTGCGTATATTAATGTATACTAGTGTGTATAAAAAGTAAGTACCTGTGTGTACTATGCTATGCAAGAGAATTTATGTTTCATGGATAATATGTGATTATCACTTCATGCATGGTATGTCAACCATAATAAATGGACTGGTAAATGTATCACCAGAAATTAAGAGAAGTGTCGTACTGACTCCTAACTCAAGGGGAGTTTAAAGGATATCTTACGGTGACGGTGTTACGTAGACCTAAATGAAATTGCGCAATGGTATGAACACTTGGGCCCTAATAAAGATAAGAAATGATGAAGATAAAGAAAGTTTATAAGAAAGCATAATTGATTCATGCATTCATGTGAATATCTATGTGGGATTTATGGGACTTACTGGGCGTTAGCTCATTAAGTATTTCATGTTGTAGGTATTCCGACGAGAAGGTCAGAATAAGTTCAAATGGTGAGCTGGCGGAGAGATGGATGGTGTGCAGATTGGGTATGGAGTCCGCTGCTGTAATGTTTTCCGCTACGTATGTTTAAAGTTATGTTGAAATGAAATGTTTAAAAGAAAGATGTTGTAAAAGTAAAAGTATTAAATATGTAAATACAAGTATGTGAAAGTATTTTGGAATTACTAAAGTTAATGTAAGCAAATTATTTATTCCCATTTAAAAAAAAAATTTCCTAAATTTTTGCCCTAAAGTAAGTAAGAAAGAGTTTTATCATAGCCCAAAAAGGCGGGTTGTGACAGTTGGTATCAGAGCGGAAATCTTGCCATCCTACTGCACATCGTCGTCTGCTCCATTGCCATAGCTCAAGTAAGATAGTTTGATTTTAAGTATAAGAATGTTCAGTACTACTTTATATGACACTGTTATGTTAATTACGACAATAAATATAGTATATGGCGAAGCCACATCATGATCGTGATATGGAAGCTGATCGAAGAGCCAGCATTGCTTTTCAAGAGGAGATGCCAACGAGGCATTATGGGAGTCGGCAGCCAATGGTGTAGACCGAATGGCTTAGTTGAAGTGATTTTTAACGCTTGTTATATGCCACCGCATCTTCTAGTTTTATTGGCCTCAGGATTGTTGATGAGGGAAGCCTTAGTATATGGTTAAGGATTAAACCTGACAAGCAACCACGGGATTGGTAAGGTCTTAGAGGACAAATTCTAGCTAAGTTGCACCCATACTACCAGCAAACGTTATTCCAGTCTAGGTGATTCTTATGTTATGAGCGGATGGGAGACACCGATTGTACCTATGAGTAAAATCGGTATAAGGAAGATACGTAGGCGAACCGGTAGATCATTACATTCTTAAATTTCGCCATACTAAGATACCACTAATTCCGCCACAATTACCCTTATGGTGCATTTACGATCTGGTTTGGAGAGATCTTCCCAATGTGGTCCAGCAGCGAATGCAGTATCCAGGAAATTACCTTAGTATCCATGATTCTCTTATGGCGGCATTACATGCAGACTAGAATGTAGCCGCACCATTAGAAGATCCTCCAATAGGTATGGATGATCCTCCAATAGGTATGGATGATGATGCTGATGATGATGATGATGATGATGATGATGTTGATGTTGATGATGATAATAATGATAACATTGATGAAGAGCATGTGCCTCTAGAGCCTATAATCGCAAGTGATGATAAGTCGACTGATTCAGATATGGAGGAAGAAGAGGAATCCTAAGGAGGGTTCCGAATATAGTGACATGTTTAAAGTCGAGTTCGACAAAAAAAAAATTCATAAGAAAATCTTTGTGTATTATGACGTACATAGATGAGATATTAGTACAGTTTTGGGCTTTGATGCCTTTGCATATGCATGTATGTTGGCTAGTGGTATCTTTCTCGGCAAGAAGGTATATGTAGCCGGAAGTGATAATTGCTCCCGGAGATGATATGAATAGTTATGTATGAAAGGAAAGTATGTATGTACGTATATTAGTTATGCATGTAATGTTATGGAGAATGTAAAAAAGG
Organism: Artocarpus heterophyllus; assembly: GCA_025403435.1. Classification (NCBI taxonomy): domain Eukaryota; kingdom Viridiplantae; phylum Streptophyta; class Magnoliopsida; order Rosales; family Moraceae; genus Artocarpus; species Artocarpus heterophyllus. Next base: position 17,334,866 of record CM046345.1, on the reverse strand, counting down.
AAATGAAAGAGGTTAATGAAATGAAATACATGAAAGTGAATGACATGAAATGAAATGAAATGAAACGAAATGTACGAAAGGAAATGAAATGAAATGTATGAAAGGAAATGAAATGAAATGTATGAATGTTTATGAAATGAAATGTATGAATGTTTATGAAATGAAATGTATGAATGCTTATGAAATGAAATGTATGAAGGTAAAGGAAAAGAAAGGTATGAAGCAAGATATTGAGTTCCTGTAATTGTGTATGCTTGCATGTATTTATGTTATTTGAATACATACAGTTATTGATTGGATACTATTAAGTTAATAGTATGTACTAACATAGTAACGAAAATACACGATAGATATATAACGATTGATATCAATGGCTGATATACCAGCTGCTACAGCTGTTCCGGTAGTATCCACTACTAAATTTTATGAAAGATTCTGGAGAATAAAGGCCCCGAAATTTGATGGATCTATAGACCCCTTAGAGGCCGACGATTGGCTTACAGGCATAGAAAGGGTTCTGAAATTTATGGGACTTAGTGACCATGAAAAAGTCCTATGCGCTTTGTTTTCTCTCACTAAAGATGCTAGGAGACGGTGGGAGTCGGTAGAAAGTAAAAGGAATGTAGACAAAATGACAAGGCCAGATTTCGTTGAAGAATTTGGCAGGGCTTATTTTAATGTAGAAATCATGGCAGCCCAACAAGAAGAATTTAATAATTTTAAGCAAGGTAATATGTCCGTAGCTGACGCTGTAAAGAGGTTTAATAAGCTAGCACGGCTTTGTCCTGAGTTAGTACCTACTGATCGAGAACGAATAAGACGGTTAATGAGAATGTTCAAAACCGACATTGCCCTTGTGGTCGATATTAGAGGGCAAGCTCCCAAGGATGTAAAGGATTGCATCAAACGGGCGACCAAAGCTGAGTTTAGAATTGCCCATGATAAGGAAGAAAGAGCAAGGATTTTCAAGGCATAGAAGGAGGAGAAAACTTTAGCCAAGCAAAGTCAAGCTGTACAAGTAAAAGGACAAGGAAGTTTTCCAAGTCAAGGGCCGTCCTAGAACGTTCAAGCGGGACGCAACTGCATTGCTAACAGCAAGAGGAAATGGAACGTGAATAATTCAAAGAATCCAAAAGGTCAACCCCATAAGAGGATTAAAGATGTAGGAAACAACAAACCCCTTTGCAGTCAATGTGGGAAAAGACATGTAGGGGAATGCAAGGCTAGCACGAACAAGTGCTATATCTGGGGAAAGAAGGGCATTATGCCAAGAATTGTTTTTCTAATTCCCAAAGTCAGAACAGTCATGCTCAGTAGAGGTCTTAAGGAAACCAATTGCATGCGGTTCAAGTTCATGCACAAATTGAAGGCCCTAGTGTCAGTCAAGGGTGACTAGAAGCTCCAGAACCAAGTGGGCGAATTTATGTCTACATAAAGAAGGAAGAAGATGCAGGAACCTCATCGGTGGTGACATGTTAGTTTTCTGTTATCCACACTGATGTATATATTTTATTTGATTCTGGAGCAACATATTCGTTTGTATCGCTTAAGTTTGCGAAATGAATAGGAAATAAAAGAGATAGGATAGAGCAAACCTTTAGAATTGCACTACCCTCTGGGGAGGTATTAAGTGCTGATTATTGGTTACGTCATGTGTCGATAGTCATATGTGGAAGGGAATTGTATATTGATTTGAGAATAATCAATATACAAGATTATAACGTCATCCTAGGAACGAATTTCCTAAGAAAATACACGGCTAAGATTAGTCATCGTCACCGCAAGGTTACGTTTCAACCTTCCCGAAGTAAGAAGTTTATGTATTTAGGGAAAGTTCCCAAAGCTCCCAAGGCGTTGACTTCAGCATTAAAAGCAAAGAAGATATTGGAAAATGGATGTACCGGTTATCTGATGAATATAATAAGGAAAGATAAAGAAGCTCAGTTAGGACCAGAGAAGGTCCCCATAGTAAAGGAATTTATTGATATGTTTTCGGACGAGTTCCAGACTTACCACTGGAACGAAAAATTTCGTTTGAAATCGAATTGATGCCCGAAACAGCCATGATTTTTTTTAAGGCGCCATATCAAATGACTCCAGGGAAACTCGAGGAACTTCAGGTGCAACTAAAGGAAATATTGGACAAGGGGTTCATCCAACCAAGTTATTCCCCATGGGGAGCACCTATTCTATTTGTTAAGAAGAAGGATGGAATGTTACGAATGTGTATTGATTATCAGGAACTAAACAAGATCATGATTAAAAACAAGTATCCACTCCCAAGGATCGATGATTTGTTTGACCAACTTAAGGAGCGTCAGTATTCTCAAGGATTGATATACTCTCAGGGCATCATCAACTTTGAGTTAAGGAAAAAGATATACCAAAGACGGCGTTCCAAACACATTATGGCCGTTATAAGTTCTGCGTCATGTCTTTTCGACTGACCAATGCCCTAGCAGCTTTTATGGATCTCATGAATCGAAGAATACCTCAATACATTCGTTATTGTCTTCATCGACGATATTTTCATATACTCAAGAACGCCAGAGGAACATTAAAAGCACTTGAGGATTGCATTATAATTATTGAGAAGACATCAATTGTACGCCAAGTTCTCAACATGTAAGTCTTAGCTGGAGAAGGTTCAATTCCACGGACACGTGGTGACACGAGAAGGAGTATCTGTTGATCCTTCCGAAGTTGAGCAATGAATAAGTGGCCTACACCGAAAAGTGTGTCAGAAATTAGAAGTTTCCTCGATTTAGCAGGCTACTATCGACGTTTTGTAGAAGGATTTTCCTGACTTGCAGCACCATTCACTGCACTTACATGAAAAGCAACAAAGTATGAATAGACTAAGAAATGCGAAGAAAGTTTCCAAGGATTAAAAAGGACGACTTACAAGTACACTAGTACTGACAATACCAGATCCGAACTATGGAACGTTTGTGGTCTATAGTAATGCATCAAAAATAGGATTGGGAGCCGTATTTAGGCAAAATGAAAAAGTAATTGCTTATGCATCCCAACAGTTAAAGGATTATAAAAGGAATTATCTGACGTATGACTTAGAGTTAGCGGCAGTTGTATTTGTGTTGAAGATATAGTGTCACTACCTGTATGGAGCAAGCTGTGAGATTTACACAAACCATCAAAGTCTAAAGTATATCTTCACGCAGAAAAAGCTCAACATGAGACAGCGAAGGTGGCTTGAGTTGGTCAAAGATTACGGCTGTGAGATTTTGTATCACCCGAGAAAGGCTAATCCAATAGCCAATGCCCTTAGTCGTAGAACAACGTCCTTGCTAGTAATGGTATAGATGATACCAAAACCTCTCCAAAAGGACTTGATGGAAGCAGAAATAGAGCTAGTCACAGGAAGATTAGCTAATTGATCCTTTCAACCAATTATTTTGGAGAATTTAAAAGAGTGACAAGAAACAAATCCGTCGCTACTTAAAGTTAGGAATGAAGTTCTTGAGAACAAAGAAATAGAATTTAGCATTTTGAAAGATAGTATCCTTCGTTACAAGAGTAAGATATGCATTCCCAATGGTGAAAGATTAAAGAAGCAAGTATTAGAAGAAACTCATGAAGCACCATATGTGGCTCATCCAGAAGCTACTAAAATGTACCAAGATTTGAAAGAACACTATTGGTGGAATGGAATGAAGAACGATATCGCATAGTATGTTGGCAAATGCCTTACATGCCAGAAGGTAAAAGCTGAGCATCAACGGCTAGTAGGCGAATTACAAAAGATTGAAATCCCAGAGTGGAAATAGGATCAGATAACTATGAACCTGATAACTAGGCTACCCAGAACTACGGGTGGACATGATGCTATATGGGTAATTGTTGATAGATTGATTAAATCAACTTATATCCTACCTATTAAACTCAGTAGTTCTGTAGAACGACTAGCTGAACTATACGTAACCCAAATAGTTAGATACCACTGAGTTTCGAAGTCTATCATTTCTGATTGTGATGGTAGATTCCCTTCCAAGTTTTGGAGAAGTGTTCATCAAGTGATGGGAACAAAGCTGACGTTCAGCACAGCCTTCCACCCATAAACGGACGGTCAATCAGAAAGGACCATCCAGACTTTAGAGGATATGTTAAGAGCATGTGTACTAGATTTTAAGAGAGGATGGGATAAAAAGCTTCCTCTGATCGAATTTGTATACAACAATAGTTATCGAAGCTCCATTGGTATGGTTCCATATGAAGCTCTATATGAAAGGAGATGTAGACCACCCTTACATTGGTACGAAACCCAAGAAAAGGCGTTGTCGGCCATAGATTTTGTTAATAGAACAACGGAAGAGGTAAAGTTAATTGGTCAACGAATGAAAATGGCTTTTAGTCGGCAAAAGAGTTATGCTAGTCAACGACGGAGACCTTTAAAGTTTCAAGTAGAAGACTTGGTCTTTTGAAGATAATGCCTATGAAAGGAATTGTAAGATTTGGGAAGGAAGGAAAGCTTAGTCCAAGGTATATTGGCCCATTTGAGATATTGAAATGGATAGGCAGTATAGTTTATAAGTTAGCCTAACCCTCAAATTTAGCATTGGTACACAATGTATTCCATGTGTCCATGCTAAAGAAGTATGTGCTAGACCCTTCACATGTTCTTCAGCCATAAGAAATTGACATATAGGAGAATCTGTCCTATGAAGAAAAAACCAGTTCAAATTCTGGCACGAGAAGAGAAGGAATTAAGGAACAAGAAGATACCTCTCGTCAAAGTTTTATGACGCCACCAACAAGTAGAAGAAGCAACGTAGGAACGAGAGAATGAAATAAGGAAAGACTACCCCGAATTATTTTTATTTTCGAGGTCTAAAATTCTTAAGGGGGCTAGATTGTAATGACTGAGAAAACGTCATCAATAAAACCTAATATTTAATTAGGTTTAATTAATGAATTTATTCTTAAAAATGTGAAATTTTGTAAAAATTGTAGTTTCTGTGAAAATTACAATTAAATATGAATGAGCGGCATTGATTGCAAATTTTATGGCATTTGTAATGCAATGGTGGATATTATAAAATACAAATTTTATGAGTTTGATGACTCAGAGATTTGTGCATAATATCCATAAAATGAATTTCATGTCACAATTAATTGTGAAATTGTGATATAAACGAATGAATGATTAGAATGTAAATAGGACATAGAGGTTGTCCTAACCCTAACCGGGGGTAGAAAGGAGGCCAGAGCAGTATAAGAATACTGCTAAATGAAAACGCAGACACAAAAAATGTTATGATTGGCCTCCAAAAGTAAACGAAAAGTAAGTTAAATATTTTTATACAGTCTAAGGATAGAAAGTACACTTAATTGACCATGGCAGTATAGGAAAAATACTGTGTGGTGAAAAATTACACAGTATAAATTTTTAACTCCACAAAGTGGACACTCCTTGATTTTCTATTGGGCTACATGTCAAGAAAAGTGGCCCAATCACCTTGTGACACCTAGTGGTATACTTATGGGTTACCATGAGTCACCAAATGTGATAAGGATGCATTTATGGCAAGTTTATCACAAAAATTCATTTCTTTCCTTTCCTTCCAAGATCCGGCAGCCATGTCCAAGAGCTCTAAAAAAATTTCTCAGCCCCCAAACTTTGCAAAAATGGCCCCATACAAGTTTTACAAGCAATTACAAGGATTTCCCACAAGTTTTAAGGTAAAATCCTAAACTTTTTCATGAGTTTTCAAGGGATTTTTCATGGGTAAACGGAAAAAATTAATCCATGGTATTTTTGCATGAAAAGGAAGTCCAAGAAGAAGTTCAAGAAGCCTTTGAAGGCTAGAAATCCAAAAAGTGTTATTTGGGAAAGTTTTAAAGTTTAAAGTTTTGAATTTTGTTTTGATTTCTATTCTTTCAAACCCATGAGGGGTTTTGAGCATGTATTTGATGGAATTTCATGTATATGTGATGATTGGCAAGTTTGAGTTGTGAAACTTTGGTTTGTAGTGCAAAATGACAATTTTTGCAAAAAGTATTATTTTTGTAATTTTGATGTTAGACTTTGCAAAAGTGATGTTTGAGCATGAGAATGTGTTGATTAAGGCATGGAATGGTTTTTGCAGGGGTAGAATTGCAAGTTTGAAATGGATTTTTGTAAAAATGCCAAAGGGACTAAATTGAAAGAAAAAGTTCCTTCTGGGCAGATTTGAAAAATAGTCAAAAATGCCACTGTACAGTGAGATTTTGGGAAAAGTTAAAACACGAAAGTTGTAGATCTCGATGAAACTGTTAGGTCACGCGAACGATTTGTGTAAAAACTCAATTGTTTGTGAGTTTTTGATTTTTCAAGAATATATTAAAAGTGAAAAAAGTGTTAAATGGCAAAAATGTTATTTTTGCAAATGATTTAAGGTATGGTACCTCAAGTAAAAATGATCCTTGAGAAAAATAGGAAATTTTGATGCAAAGAAGTAAATTTTAGTCCTGGGGGTAAAATCGTCAAAATTTTCAGTTCAGGAACTAAACCGCAAAGTTTTATGAAAATGGGGCATAATTGAGAAATAAAGAGATTTGACCCACTAGGGTGTTATTTTGAAATTAGTATATGGTTATTTTCGTAAGAATAACGAAATCGAGCTCGGGTAGGTTTGTAAACCCACGAAGGGCAAAATCGTCATTTTTGTCCAAATAACCTGAACCATTTTGAAATGTTTCCAATGGAATAAGAAAATGACTAGAAAGGGTGCCCGCCCTTCGTTAGAAACGATAGGGTAAAGTTAGACAGAAATAAGAAAAACCAGTGGTTTTAGAGTTGTACATAGTAATGCAACTCAATTTATTAACTAACGGATGTTTCGTATCGAAACATGGTGGAATTTGACTAATGGCTTTGTAATTGGCCAACAGGATCCTAGGAGTCTAGGAGAAGGGAAATCGAGGTTAAGTTGCCCGACATTCGCATCAAGTAAGTACCATTTCCACCTACAATATGAAATGTAGGTTTAGAAAGAAATGTATGTATATTTGTACCTGTGTGTATAATTAAGTGTAAACTTGTATGTTTACTATGATATGAATACCTAGGGGTATAGTCATGTATGAATAATTGCAAACATATTAATGTGTACCAGTGTGTATAGGATGTTATGTACCTGTGAGTACAATGAAAATGAGCATGTGTACGATGATTTTATACCTATGTGTATAATATGTTATGTACCTGTGTATACAATAATGAAAATGAGCATGTGTATCATGATTTCGTACCTGTGTGTACAATGATAAATACTTGAGTATGTATAAAGTAGGTATCTGTGTATACATTTTATGTTAAGTACCTGTGAGTACATTATGCTATATACTTGTGCGTATATTAATGTGTACTAGTGTGTATAAAAAGTAAGTACCTGTGTGTACTATGCTATGCAAGAGAATTTATGTTTCATGGATAATATGTGATTATCACTTCATGCATGGTATGTCAACCATAATAAATGGACTGGTAAATGTATCACCAGAAATTAAGAGAAGTGTCGTACCGACTCCTAACTCAAGGGGAGTTTAAAGGATATGTTACAGTCACGGTGTTACGTAGACCTAAATGAAATTACGCAATGGTACGAACACTTGGGCCTTAATAAAGATAAGAAATGATGAAGATAAAGAAAGTTTATAAGAAAGCATAATTAATTCATGCATTCATGTGAATATCTATGTGGGATTTATGGGACTTACTGGGCATTAGCTCATTAAGTATTTCATGCTGTAGGTATTCCGACGAGAAGGTCAGAATAAGTTCAAATGGTGAGCTGGCGGAGAGATGGATGGTGTGTAGATTGGGTATGGAGTCCGCTGCTGTAATGTTTTCCGCTACGTATGTTTAAAGTTATGTTGAAATGAAATGTTTAAAAGAAAGATGTTGTAAAAGTAAAAGTATTAAATATGTAAATACAAGTATGTGAAAGTATTTTGGAATTACCAAAGTTAATGTAAGCAAATTATTTATTTCCATTTAAAAAAAAAAATTTCTAAATTTTTGCCCTAAAGTAAGTAAGAAAGAGTTTTATCACAGCCCAAAAAAGGCGGGTTGTGACACCCATCCTCCTCTGAGTATTTCCCCTCCATTGTAGCCCCTCAACACCGTCAAAATTGACGGAATTGAAGAACTCGCGGTGGCCTACGGTAGCGTTGGCCGTTCTCCGACCAAACTGGCTACTTTGGTGCAATTGATCGAGGGGTTTTACTCCCCTTGATCCTCTGAATCCATTGGGAGGGGTGATGTCGGCCACCTCCTCCAGCAAGGCAGAGTTTCACCATGGGGGCAGCGGCGCACGGCGGCGGTAGGCAGGCGGAGCAATCTGGCCGTTGTTGAGCTGCCACCAAGGGTGGGTTTTGTTCCTATCATCACGGTGGTTGTGTAGGAATAGGAATCACGTTGATTGGACGTCGGACGACGAAGATATCTCGTCGAAAAGAAATGGGTTTCTCCGCCACTTTGGGCGGTGCGTTTTGGGCGGCATGGCACTTCGTTGGACTTAGCTCGTCGAGAGCTTTCCATTGGCGCAGGAGGTGTTGAAAATAGACGCCAGAATCTCGAACGAGATTTGAGGAGAGAGAAAGAATCTGGAGAGAGGTATTTCATTATCAGAGGTATTTCATTATCAGAATCTGGAGAGAGGTATTCTGAAAAACAAATTTGGACTGTCAGAGGTATTTCATTATCATACATATGTGTGCACAATTTCCAAGGTTCATAACCTTGAGCTCTAATACAATTCTGTCACGCCCCGGGGTACGGGAGGTGACGTGGCAGTTGATTTAGTTTAATTAAATAAAAATTTAGTTAAAAACATGAGTTTAAGGGTTAAATTAAATATAAAAGTATGAAAGATTTAAAAACCATTTTATAAAAGAATTCATAATTATTAAACAAATAAAATCATTGAGCAAATCATTAAGCAAGAAATAAAATAATAAATATAGCGAGTATGGGTCCCATTGACCCATAACTTGTGCACACACATTGTACTGACAATATAATAATATAATCACAGTCCAAGCACAAAGAAAGTTAAAACATTACATGCCTTGTTCAATTATTACAAGTAATCTATTGGGCCTTCTACTGCTCTTGAGTTTTGTCTGTTGAGTCCTCTCTGAACCTAAGAGGAAATTCACCTAGAGGGGGAGAAGTTTGAAAATAAGTAAAATGTGAGTGAAAGGCTCAGTAGGACTATATTTTAAGAAATTATTTAATTTAAAAGAAATCTCACTATTTAAGAGATTATTTAAAAGAAAACTAGAATAAATAAATTTAAGTAAAACCGTTCTTACCCAAAACAATTTATTTGGTCGACCAGAAATCTCATCATTTTCTTTTCCTAGGCAAACCATATGAGTAACACCACCGTAGTGGCCCAGCTGGGTTTCGGGACCTACCCCCAAGGTCGATCGCTATACGACCCGATCTCTGATATGGCATCATGCCCTTATGTTTATTTTCATCATTATTCAAAAACCATTTATCGAGTATTATCATTTACATTCATTATGGAGTTCATTATAAAATTCATCTCAATCCACGGTTCATAAAAACAACCTATAAAATTCCCTTTTAATTCATCATTGAAAACATTTTAATAAAAATCCTTTTCAAGGTCAAATCATTTAAAGTTAGGCTACCAAAGAAGGGGGTAGAAATCCTACCTCGATACTCGTGCCTGTGCCCCACACTGTAATCCCGGCCCGCTATACGTTAGCTCTGCGGAACCATGAACGATCCTAAATACAAACTAAGTCAATCAATATCTAGTTTGAGACATTCTATATTCATGATGTCCTAGTGTGCCATTTGTATCTTTAAAATCATTTTATAAAGTTGAAAATTCAATCGGGGTTCAAAACAGTGAAAACGGATAAAAATCACAAAATTTACCCTAGTTCGGTTGGCCTGCCGGTCCCCTGGTTCGGTTGGCCGAATTGCACAGTTCGACCTACCGGAGGACCATGTCCGGTCGGCCGAACATTCCTAGGTTCGGCCTGGCGAACGGATGAATCCGGCCTACCGATTCTTTGAATCTGGCCTACTGAACACGAAGCTCGGCCTGTCGAACACGAAAATTTTCAAAAATCTCAAACACGGGTTTTAGGTCTCCCAAAACTCAAATCTTCGTTTTAACCTATTTTTCTCAAATCCCAAGCATAGAAAACAATCATAGATGATAGAAAAACATAATAGAACACTTTTGAACTCATTTAAACAAGATTTGAACACAAAATCTCAAGAAATCCAAAAATAAAAAAATGAGGAAAAATGAAAAATCTTGAATCGAATCCGTTTTTCTTCAAACAAAGCTTAGATTCTAGGTGTTCTAAGTTCCTTTAACTTAAATCAAGGGTTTTCTAAGCTCAAACAAACTTAGATTTCAAAAATGCATGAAAAATTAAAAATTTGAAAAAGTTTAGAAATTTCAAAACTAACCTCAAATCTAAGCCTCAAATCACAGTTTTTGGTTGCCAAATCACGTTCCCGAGCTTCCTTCTTACAAACCCGAAGCTTGCTTTCAAATTTTCTTTCAAAATTTTGAGGAAAAATTGAGAGAGAAAGAGGGAGACCGAGAGAGAGAGATGAGCGAGTGAGTGAGAGAGGAAGAGAGTGAGAGATTTAAATAGAGAGAAATAATGGACGGTTTTACTGTGCGAAAACTATGTGCCGCCCACGGTTTTGTAAAACTGAATACATTTGACATTTTACAAATTTTTTTGTGTTCCAAAGATTTAAAATGACATTTAAAATAATTAAAAACAATTAGAAGTCATCAAGACAACCAAAACAACTTTACACCTAAAATTTTATTAAATGATCAAATTAATTTTAAAACATTAGTTATGACACACTAATTCATCATTTTATATTATAATAACATTAAATTAATTTCGAGACGTTACAATTATGTTGGAAAAGCATATGCATTCTTGGTGCTTCTTCATCTGTTTTCTATTATTTTATACCCATCTATATTCTTTAGGTTGGATTATAGTTTACGAATTCTTATTTTTGGGTGATGAGTGTCAAACACAAATATTATTTTGTTTGGACATTTGTTAGATATAAATGCAGCGATACTGATATACACAAATTTTTGGTGCCATATAAATTCTTTTAGCATCTTTGAGAATTTTATGCAATATCTTGTGTATTTCAACAGCATGAATATGTAATTATTAGAAGAAAAAAAGGGTACTGGGTTCTTGTGGAAGGATAAAAGCCAATGACAAGCCCAACGAGGAGGCCAAGCCCAATCCGCCGAAGCCCAAGAGTAGGGATCCACTAAGCCCAAAATGCAATTCATAAGGTAACGTGGGTTTTGAGGAGGAGTTGATCAACATCCTGATTTTAGCCTTGTGCACGAAAGAAAATGGGAAAACTGTCCACTAAGTGGGGGGCGTGATTGACTTGTCACAGAAGAATGAATCCCCTCCTTAGAGGGCTATAAATAAGGGAGAGAAAGATTGAAAAAGCATGTCAGAAAAGGGAGAGAATTAAGAACTTAGCAAATAGTTTGTACAAAGAAGAAAGGAGGGGGAGGAGGGAGCGAAAGGACATTATTCTTTTGATTCGCAAAAAGCATAATACAAGAGACTTAGTGTGGGAGCACAAAATTAAGGAAGCAGCACTAAAGAAGTCAGGCCCAACAACTGAAAGCCCAAAAGAGACGTTCAACCCAACATGCAATCCATGCTGTATAACGTCATATCTGAACCCAGTTGCATATAGAAGTTAAAGAGCACTGTAGTTTAGCCAACGTGGATAGAAAAAAAGTGGAGAAAACTATCTGCTTAGTGGAAAGTATGGGAAAAAGGAAAAACCGTAGAATTCCCCTTGATATGAGATATAAATAGCCAAAGAGTAGACAAAAGGGTTTTAGAAAAAAGGGAGAAAAAAGAGATAGAACAAAGAATTTTGTATACTAGGAAGAGAGATAAAGGAGGGGGAGCGAACAGAAGAATCCAGTGTTTTGTTCTTTCAGTTCGCAAAAGCATAATGTAACGGACTCAACTGACGTAGCCCAACTCTTGGGGTGAACCATTATAATTTTTTGGTGTGCTTTTCTTTATTTTCTTGCTTTAATTCAATCTCTCGTTTACGCTTTGTTTCGTTCATTTGATAATGTTCTGCTTTCATTCTTAATTTTACCATTTTTTATAAGTCAATCGTTCCATGATGAAGAGACGACCACAACGGGCGGTGGCTCCTATCTTTTTCATGTTTGATAATTCTCACGTTGCACTATTTTTCTTGATTGATTAATTGTGTAGATCTCAGCATCTACAATTTGATGCCTATCGTGGGGCTTTCCGACCGTTTTGAGGAGATATCTTTATTGTGGACAATTATAGACACCAGAGACGATCGTAGCAGCGACGAACCAGAGTTGGGTCAGCATGACAGGAACCCAAACTCCCCGTGTTTGGAAGTTTGTAGTCTGAAAAGGCTGCTCGAGGAAGTCACATCACAATACAACAAGCGACTGAACAAGCTCACTTGTGAAAATGAAGCTTTATTGGGGCAGATGTTGATGCTCTCCTAACAATAATCTTACTACAAGCCTTACTACTACTATCCCTACACCAGTCCATCGTCGCTTCCTCCTGGGGGATCCGTGGCAGTAGCCCAACCCATACGCGGTCACTTTGCAGACGTCTAGAGCGACTCAGGAATGCAAGACGAACTAACAAGGTGAAAGCCTTGTTCGAATGATGCAATCGTTGGACACTCCAGATAAGAAACAAACTAGGTGCAAAATTAAGGTAGATAAGAAGCTACCGATTTCAAGGGCCTATAAGTCTTAAAGGAAGCCATGACGGAGCAGATGAACACTCTACGAAAGGAAATGAACTCTCAGATTCACCAAGTGACAAGTAGCACCCTTGAGATTGAAGATTTGGCAAAGCAAGAAGGAGAAACTTTGCTCACCAAGAGGATTATGGAGATGCTTCCCCAGAAGAACGAGAATATCTCTTTTCCAAAGTTTGATGGAGGCTTTCGATCCCCACGACCACATCTTACAATACAAGCGGTTGTTGAACTCTATAAACATTCCTTCTGAGATACTCGACAAGATGGAATGTAAGTTGTTTGCTCAGAGCCTCAAAGGGTCAGCCCTCAGATGGTTTTCGAATCTCCCATCGAATTCGGTCGATTCGTTTCACGACTTGAATAAGGCGTTCATGAAGAACTACGCGGTTCATTTGTAGACTAGGAAGATGACGAAAGACCTATGGAATGTTGTCCAAAGTCCTAAGGAACCACTTCGAGTTTACTTAAAAAGGCTCAACAAGGCGGCGTTAAATATCTCATGCTTAGACGAATGGAATCATAAGAGAGGCACTGAAAAAAGGGTTGTTGCACAAGTTGAAGTTCAAGGACAGCATTTGTTCCAATTATCCCTTGTCAATGTGAGACACGCTTGCAAGAGCTTGAGGTTTCATTGATCTTGAAGAGGAGGGCGAGTGTCTCAAAAGGGAGATGGCTCAATCGTGAGAAGAATGCCGTAGAGATCGCTCAGAGTGACACGAGAGAAGCAGACCACCAAGGAGATAGGATATGAGAAGTGATCGAAGGCAACGAGAGAACAGACACCCGCTCTACCCACCAAACTAGGCCTTGAGTATAAGCGTTAGTGAGTTGGTGGCACATTTAAAGGACAAAGATTATGTTAGTTGACTAAACAAGTTGGCACCAAACCCATTGAGAGATACATCGAAGTATTATGAGTTTCACAAAGACTCTGACTACTTGATAGTGGATTGCAAGGCCCTTCGCTATGAGATTGTTAACTTGCTGAAGAAAGGACACTTGTGTGAGTTCTTAAATGATTACAAGAGAAAGGCATTTGATATGGATATAGGCAGGAACAAATAGAGGAAAACTAGGATAATCAAATATACCCTATCACCTCTATCTGTTCGAAAAAGAATTGGGGCAACACTTGGGAGATCGACCCTATATGGCAAGTCAATCTCAATGACAAAAGCACACCAAAGATCAGCTGATTTGCTTGTTGCATCGGTGTTACTAGGAGATGAAGAGGAGCACACAATCAGCTTCTAAGGTTTTAAAGCCACCAAGCTGAGTAGGCCACAAGACGACATGCTCGTACTTACCCTCAACATAGTGAACTGTGAAGTTGGGCGAATTCTTGTTGACAATGACAGCTCGGCTGATATTTTATTTCTTTCAGCCTTGAGAGATATAGAGCTTGAAATATCAAAGATCAAAAGCACGAGCGTAGAGCTTCTAAGATTCAATGGAGATTCGACACCAACACTTAGAAAGATCATGTTGTTGGTTTATGCGGCAGGAGAAAACAAGATGACTAACTTCGTAATGATGGATTGTTCTTGTGTTGGAAAAACAGTACACAGTAGAAATTTAAAAAATTTTAATCAGAGTATTTTCTAAAACATAAGTTTGACATGCTATATGCATACATTAACCAGATCTTATTAACCTTGTATGCTGAAGAGCTCTTACAATTTGTGAAGAGAAGAACGTTTCAAAAGAGCCATAACCAACTAGTCTTCTTTGCTATTCTCTATCCACGATCAGCATGTGTGTGGACACACTCATATAGCTCTGCCCAGACGACTCTTCTTCCAATCAATTGAAAAATACCCAGAACTACCGTTCGTGATTTGTGAACAATATCTCTTCAGAGGAGTTTTAAAGACTCACAGAATGAAGTGCTCACTCTTGATTTCTCAATTGATTTAAATAACGTATGAGTCTCACTCCCTATTTATAGAGGTCAGACTTGGGGTCAATCATTATTAGATAAGACCTCAAAATTTGAGTTTGAATTGGATAAATCCTATCTTATTAGTTCCAGGTATCTTTTATAGAGTCTCAATTTTAATTCAAATGACCCTATAGAGAAGTTATCTGATTCAAATAGTCATATACAGATAAACCCATACAAATAAGATATTATCCACAATAATTCAACGTGTTTATCTTGAACTAATTTACCAAATTAATTCAACCTATAAACCAACATGTTTATCTTGAATTAATTACAAAATTAATTCAACCGATAAACTAACATGAATTATTAAATCCAATTAACTTGAATTTTAGCCAATCTAATAATTTAACATAAGTCATCAATTTATTAGAAAAGCACGCCGTATCGTTACAAGATTTATTATG
This sequence comes from Artocarpus heterophyllus, assembly GCA_025403435.1. NCBI lineage: Eukaryota > Viridiplantae > Streptophyta > Magnoliopsida > Rosales > Moraceae > Artocarpus > Artocarpus heterophyllus. The sequence continues at coordinate 17,319,670 of CM046345.1, read as the reverse complement.
AGCTAGCAAAGGAGACCCAATGGACCTATATAGTTCAAGCTCCAGATAATTATAAAATCCAATATCCTAGATATATGTTTCATAATTATCAACTTTAACGCTACTATTTTAAAAGCTTAGAGCTGTATTCTCGAACTATATAGAATTACAAAGCTCGAATAGCTAAGTCTCCATGACAAATCATAATGTATCATATCCCCATAGAATTATCCATAATTGGCTTAAGGATAAATTATGTCTTACCTTCCCGATTATTTTTCTCTTATGTTCTATTATCTCACAATCAAAAAACTTACCCTCCAAATACAAGATACTATTTGGTTACACCTATGTATCCAAATAGTTGTACGTTTTAGTCTTCTAATTACAGGATAAAGCATAAAAGAAGATATCATCGACTCCTAAGCAGGAGCTATGGATTCCGTATCTATGAATAACAAGTCTGCGTTATCAAGAATCATGTCTCTAATGTACAAGTATGCGTACCAACATAAAATGTGGATATCACCCTTTGGTACATCAAAGACATAAGTCAAGACAACAGGCCCACTATACATCTCAGGATTGAGATATAATACATATGATTGTCTAAAGGGAATTGATTTGCTGAGACTAAATTATTAATCCAAATCAACTACATTTTATGTCTCAATCCAATACATCATCACTTATAACAATGTACCAATGTTTTTATTCGCGGAGTCCACCTTCGATGACCAAGATAAACCATCTTCCGTTAGGGATATAAATAACATAACAATCTTTGCATGATTAAAGCGACCAACTTTATTCCATTGATTACGTACATTATGATTTAGATCGTCATCTTTTGAATCATGTCTTTCACATAATTTGTCCATCATATGCCTAATTCTAAAGGTTTAGACCGATAGTCTCAGATTGTTGTTTGCTTATTATACATCTAACAAATATGAATGTAAAGAGGACAATAATTTGGTATATGAATAATAAATAAATTCTTTATTGATAAAAATGTCTCCAAAAACATATTACATTTTTACTATTTAATACATAAATGTCTAACAATCTCCCACTTATACTAAGTGAGTAAATATGACAAATTCCGTATCCCCATAGCTTCCACATGCCTTTTGAAAACTCTTGCAGTTAGTGTCTTTATGAATGGATTGGCTAAATTGTCCTCGGATGCGATTTTGCATGCAACAACATGCCCGCCCTCAATGAAGTCCTTTATCACATGATACTTCCGATCAATATGCTTACTCTTCTTGTGAAATCTTGGTTCCTTAGCATTAGCTATCATTTTAGAGTTATCACAATACAATGATACCGCCTTGTCCATGCCAAGAACTATCTCAAGATCCCCAAGAAACTTGCGAAGCCACACTGCTTCTTTTGAAGCATCACTAGCTGCCATATACTCGACCTCCATCGTTGAATCTAAAGTGCAATCTTGCTTAACACTTCTCCAAACAATGGCACTGCCGCCCAGAGTTAACATAAAACCTAAAGTCGATCTCCTCGAATACAAACAGAATTAGAAATCCGAGTCAGTATATCTTAGAGGTATTAAATCCTCACCCAAATATACAAGCATATACCATCAAGTCCTTCTTAGGTACTTGAAAATATGCTTGACTGTAACCTAGTGGTTTGGTCCTGGATCCGACTAGAATCGACTTACTATCCTAACCGCATAACTAATATTTGGTCGTATGCAAAGCATGGCATACATGAGACTACCCACTACCAAAGTATAAGGCACTTTCTTCATGTATTCTTTTTCTTCATCAGAATTTGGTGAGTCTTTCTTAGAAAGAGTAATTTTAGACCTAGATGGTTGCCCACCTTTCTTGAAATTTTGCATTGTATACCTCTTGAGAATTTTATCTATGTAGCCCGTTTAAGACAAAGTTATCATTCTATTCTTCTTATACCGAAAGATCTAGATACCGAGAACATAATTAGCTTCACCCAAGTCTTTCATATCAAACTGCTTGGTCAACCATAATTTGACCCATGACAATGCCCTAACGTCATTGCTAATTAGCAGAATGCTATCTACATAATGTAGTAGAAAAACCACCTTCGTATCCTTAATGTGTTTGTAAACACATGGTTCATCCACATTTTGTGCTAACCCATAAGTCTTAATTACTTGATCAAATTTTATGTTCCAAGAACGAGAAGCCTGCTTAAGTCCATAAATTGACTTTAGCAATTTACAAACCTTATCCTCGTTACCCTTAGTCTTAAACTAGTCTGGTTGTACCATATAAATAGACTCATCAGGATAGCCATTTAGAAAAGTCGTCTTGAAATTTATCTGTCAAATCTTGTGGTCGAGAGTCACAGCTATGGACAAGAGAATATGGATGGACTTAAGCATGGCTACAAGCGAAAAGATTTCCTCGTAATCGATTCCTTCCTTTTGCGTGTATCCCTTTGCTACCAGTTTAGCCTTATAGGTTTCAACTTTTCCATCCACTCCTCTCTTTCTCTTGTAGATCCACTTACACCCTATGGGTTTTACCTCTTCAGGAAGATCCACAAGTTCCCAAACTCGATTAGTCTCCATAGACTTCATCTATGTGTTTATGGCCTCTGTCTAGAGTTTCGAATCAACATCCTCTATAACCTCTTCGTAAGTTTAAGGAACTGTCATGTTCAACAGGTTCAGCCAAAAAAGGCTTCACTATTGAACATATACCTCTCAGGTTGACGCCCGATTCTCCCGCTATGCCAAAGCCCCTTAGGTTGTTGCTCTGTTGGTTTTTTTTTTTACATTATTTGGAATGGTTTCATTGGGAACCCCCGGAGTGATTGAATCACTCCCTAACTCCTCGAGCACCACTTTGCTTCGAGACTTAAAGTCGTCCATGTAACTTTTCTCAAGAAAGGTTGTCTTAGTTGAAACCATGACTTTATTTTCCTTTGGGTTATAAAATAACCCTCTTTAGTCCTTTTTCGATATCCTACAAACACACAAACTTCCAAGCGTGCTTCGAACTTATTCGCTTCCTTAAACAGGACATGAGCTGGACATCCCTATATGCGAATATGGTTTAAGGATGTCCTTTTCCCCATCCACAACTCGTGAGGAGCTTTAGGAACCGATTTTGAAGGCACATTGTTCAAAAGATAACATGTGGTTTATAGTGCATATCCCCAAAAGGATAAAGGCAATAATGAATAACTCATCATAGACCTAACCATGTCCAACAAAGTCCTATTCCTTCTTTCAGTTATGCCATTCTGCTGTAGAGTGCCCAACATAGTCAAATGGAATAAAATCCCACTCTCTAATAAGTGTTCCAAGAACTCATTAGAAAGGTATTCACCACCTCGATCGGATCAAAGTGCCTTTATAGGTCCACTTAATTGCTTTTTCACTTCAGCCCGAAACTCCTTGAACTTGTCATAAGTTTCACTTTTTTGGTGCATTAGGTACACATACCTATAACTTGAGTAATCATCAATAAAAGTGACAAAATACTCATTCCCTCTTCGTGCTGGATGTTCATAGGTCTGCAAATATTGCTATGCACAAGTTCCAGAACCCCTTCGGCCCTATTACCTTTAGACCCAAATGGTCTTTTGGTCATTTTACCCTCCAAACAAGATTCACATTATGGTCTAGATTTCACCTTTAAGTGATTCAAAGGTCCACCCCTTACCAACCTTTGAATCCTATTCAGGTTAATATGACTTTGTCGCAAATACCAAAGATAAGTCTTATTAGAGCAAGAAGTTTTAAGTCTTTTAGAGTTATTATCATCAACCTCAGTGTTAAGCAGTAAGTCCATCTTAGGTTTAATAAAATATAGATTGTTTTACATCCATCCATCACAAATAATAGATTTATTAAGAATCACCACTTTATTATTAAAAAAAACTACATAAGAGTCTTTAAATAAAGAAGCTACTGAAATTAAATTCCTTTTAAATTTAGGAACATAAAAACAATCTCGCAAAACTAAATTCCTATAATTACCAAAATAAAGATGAACATCTCCCACTACTTTAGCCAACACTAAGGATCCATCGTCCATCCGAAGAGTGAAATCTTTATGCAGTAGACTTCTCGTTTCTTTGAACCCCTGTAGAGAAACACAAATATGATTAGCTGCTCTAGAATCTATGACCCAAGTGTCATTGGATTACTCAACGAAACATGTTTCAAAAACCAGAAGATCACACCTACCTCCTTGGGAAAGGAAGTCCTTGCAATTCTTCTTGATGTGCCCGACCTTCCCACAGAAAAAACACTTGAGCTTTTTTAGGTTCTTCTTGTTTTTGCCATTTACAAAAATAGAAGACTTTCCGTTCTTAGCCCGTTGCTTCTTTCGATTCCCAGAGTTAGGGTTGGAATTAGAGGCAGCCGTTAAGTTGGCCTTTCCACCACCAAGAGTTTCCCTGATCAGATTTTTAAATCCTATAACTGCAACATCAACTCAATCAAGGTCATATCCTGTCTATTGCTTAAATTAAAAGAAGCTCTAAATGGGATAAACTCTTTAGACAAAGTCTTAAAAACCATAGTCATCTGTGTTTCAGCATTAATGTCAGCTCCATTGGTTTGAGCCTCAATGAGGTAACCCATGACCAACATCATATGCTACTTTACAGGAGTCCCCGGCCTTTGTTTGTAGTTTAGAAGTTTCTAAAGTGCCCCTTGCTATTTTGTTAGGGCCTGGCCTCCAAATATGTCTTCAAATTTATCCAAGATCTACTTCATAGTCTCATAATCTTCACGTTGAGCCTACAACATGTTATTCATTTTGGCCATAACATAATAGCAGGCCTGATCATTAGCATCTTTTTAGCAATCATACCATTGGATTTGCTCATTATGGGAATCTTCTGTGGGCTCGATAAGATACGGTGTTGTCAGCACAAATTTTAGTTTATCAAAGGATAGGACGATATTCAGGTTCTGTTGCTAATCATTAAAATTCTCACTGGTTAATTGTTTTTTGTCAAGTATCGATGACAAAGCATTTTTAGACATTTTTAATCTACAATAAAGAATCATATACCAAACATAAGTAAACAAACCATAATAATTTAGTACGATAACACAATCAAGTAATCATACAAGTGTGGTTATGTGTCAAAACCTTGAAAAAATCACAACCTTACAATAATAATTCCCAACTCATTATTCAACACGCAGCCTAGGGGAGAATTGCCAAATTCAATTAGGAACACAGATCCTCTCTTGATTAATATATGCCATCTAGGACTCGTATAATCCAACATATATTAATAATCGTTTCTTTGGCCATTAATTTTATTAACAGAGCTCCTAGGGAAGGTTAATAATAAAAGTAACATGAGTGTATAACCATCATTTCAATATTTTATCCATGATTTATAATCACCACCTAGGGGTGTGCAATGATAAATCATGCTAAAATACCTTATCCTCTCGGATATCCAACTCGGTACATTATAAAGTCTCTTCCTAGGGGTCAGAACTACTATGTGCTACCTATGGATCAACGATGGAGGCCATAGGTTCTCTCTTCGAAAACCTTCTCGAACTCAATCTTTTGAAATCAAGGTTTTGTTTTAAAAGACATGCATGATCAATTTTTAATGAGCGGCACTCTCTATTCTATATGACATGTTATCAACATACATGGTAATCATATTATAATGCAAACAAGCAAAGTAATCATGCAAAACTACAAGCAAAATAATAATAAATAGCCATAATATTATGGTTCCAACCTAGAAAAAAGAAATTAAAGATTACAAGAAATCAATCGAGACATATTATCGACTCTTCATCATTGAATCTTCAAATTGTATCATTCTTTATGTATTATTCATCTTCAAGTCTTCAAACCCACATAGATTGAAGACTCCATATTTTTGATCATATCCAAATTTAATGTTTCTCAAAATTGTCCCAAAAATAAAATCAAAACTACACCAAAAAATGCACCTTTTTTTTTTTGAAAACATGGCTCTCTACCGGCCTATTGAACTATGAATTCGGCCTGCTGGTGACGTGGTTGACTGTAGCATGTGTATCGCAGTCGACCGTCGTTCAACAGTCGGCCTACCAAACTTCACAGTTTGGCCTGCCGCTAGAGCCAACATTTTGCCCTATGCTGCCGCGGTTGACCGTAGAATGTGTATCGCGGTCGACCGCGCTGTCACCCAGGCTGAATTTTTAAAACCTAATTTTTAAGGTACTTTTTAATTTTATTTTCAACAATTCAAAAACATAAAATTAGAGACTCAAGAAATACCTATGGAATGATATTATCTATTTTCTAGATCTGTCTTGTCTCTGAATGATTATTTAATTACAAAATTCTTATAAATTTAAAATTAAATAATAATTCCTAGATAGTGATGATAGATCGCCATCTAATTATATGAAAAAACTTAGATAAACATTCTAACCTCTATAGAACCATAACCGGCACAAATTAATTAATTAATAATTAAATAATAATTTAATCAACCATAATTAATTAATAAATATTCACCATATAACCTATGACAATATAAATATATTAAAAACCTAGAGTTTTAACTCTCTAAAAAAATTAAATTCAAGCATAAGAGAGATCAAGATCAGAAAATTTATTCATATAGCATGATCATAAACTTGTAATTTATGTAAAAACCTTGGCTTTGATACCAATTGTTGAAAAAATAATACATAGCGAAAATTTAAAATTTTTAATTGGAGTATTTTCTAAAACACAAGCTTGACACGCTATATGCATAAATTAACCAGATCTTACAATCTTGTATGCCGAAGAGCTCCTGCAATCTGTGAAGAGAAAAATATTCTAGAAGAGCCTCAACCAACTAGTCTTTTTTGCTATTCTCTATCCACGATCAATATGTGTGTGGGCATACTTGTACAGCTCTTCCCCAGTGACTCTCCTTCCAACCAATTAAGAACTACTCAGAACTACCGTACGTGATTTGTAAGTAATAGCTCTTCAAGGGAGTTTCAGAGACTCACAAAATAGAGTGCTCATTCTTGATTTCTCAACTGATCTAAATAACATATGAGTCTTACTCCCTATTTATAGAGGTCAGACCTGAGGTCAATCATTATAAGATTAGGCCTCAAAATTCGAGTTTGAATCAGTTTTAGAGTCTAATCCATGCAATCAGATTTACACTCCAACTTTCGCGGTCGACCGTGATACAAAGGCATGGTTGATTGCATCATCGCTAATCCCCAAGTTTGAATCTAATTCAAACTCTATAGGTTGATCCGATAGATTTCATCTCAACCAATTGGATAAATTCTATCTTACTAGTTTGGGTATCTTTTATAGAGCCTCAATTTTAATTCAAATAACCCAATACAGAAGTTATTTGATTTAGTCATATACAGATAAAACCATACAAATAAAATATTATCCACAATAATTCAACATGTTTATTTTGAACTAATTTACAAAATTAATTCGACCTATAAACCAACATGTTTATCTTGAATTAATTACAAAATTAATTCAACTGATAAACTAACATGAATTATTAAATTGAATTAACTCAAATTTTAGGCCAATATAATAATTTAACATAAATCACTAATTTATTAAAAAAACACACCGTATCGTTACAATATTTATTATGAGCTAGCAAAAGGGACTTGATGGGCCCGTATAGTTGAAGCTCATGATAATTATAAAACCTAATATTTCATATATATGTTTCATAATTATCAACTCTAACACAACTTCACTAAAAGCTTAGAGCTGCACTTTTGAACTATATAAAATTACAAAGCCCGAATAGCTAAGTCTCCATGACATATCATAATGTATCGTATCCCTATAGGATTATCCATAATTGGCTTAGGAATAAATTTTATTTTACCTTCCTGGTTATTTTTCTCTTACTTTCCATTATCTTACCATAAAAAAACTTACCATCCAAAGATAGTATACCATTTGGTTACACTTTTGATCCAAATGGTTGAGCGCTCCAGTCTTTCAATTACAGGATAACGTATATAAGAGGATATTATTGACTCCCTAAAGAGGAGCTATGGATTCCGTATCTATGAATAACAAGTCTATGCTATCAAGAGTCATGTCTCCAACGTACCAGTATGCATACCAATATAAAATATAGATGTCACCTTTTGGTATATCAAAAGACATAAGTTAAGACAACGGACCCATTATTCATCTCAAGATTAAGATACAACATATATGAATGTCTAAAGTAAGTTGATTTGCTAACACTAAATTATTAATCCAAATCAATTACACTTTTTTTTGCCGATCCTATATATCACCACCTATAACAACATACCAATGTTTCTATTCGCAGGGTCCACCTCTGATGGCTAAGACAAACCATCTCCTGTTAGGGATATAGACAACATAACAATCTTTACATGAATAAAGTGCCCAACTTTATTCCCTTGATTACGGATCATATGATTTAGATCATCACTTTTAGAATCATGTCTTTTGCATAATCTATCCATCATATGTTTGATTCTAAAGGTTTAGACCGACAATCTTAGACTTTTGTTTGCTTATCATACATCCAACAAATATGAATGTAAAGAGGAGAATAGTTTAGTATATGCCGTAATGTACGAGAAGCATATGATCATTGGATCGAGGCGAACAATAAGGCCCATTGTTTTCTTTTGGCTGGCATGTCTGACGTGCGTAGGATGAAGCACGAAAGCATGGAGACTGCTTATGAGATAATGCAGTCTCTGCAAGACATGTTTGGTAAACCTTCTGAAAAGGCACGCCACGAAGCTGTTAAGGCAGTAATGAATGCCAAAATGAAGGCAAGGATTTCAGTCAGAGAACATGTTCTCAACATGGTTAACTATCTCCATGAGACCGAGGTGAACGGGGCAGTGATAGATGAAGCCACACAGGTGGGGATGATTTTGGAAACCCTCTCCCCTGCGTTCCTTCAGTTCAAAAGCAACTATTTCATGAACAAGATGAAATATAACATGATTGAGTTGCTTAATGAGCTTCAAACCTTCGAGTCTCTTTCAAAAGAAAAGACTAAAGAAGCTGAGGCAAATGTTGCAGAAGCTCAACCTTCCTCTTCTGCTCAAAAGAATAAGAAGAGGAAGGGGACTGAAAGAAGTGGTAAGTCTAAGAATGGAGGGCAACCTAAGAAGAACAAAAGCAACAACAACAAAAAGAGCTCAAACCAAAAGAAGCCTAAAGGAAAATGTCTCCACTGCGGCATAGTTGGGCACTGGAAGAGAAACTGCAAGAAGTATCTTCAGGAGCTCAAAGAAAAGAAGAACAACAGTAAATCAGATTTACTCGTTTTAGAAGCTTTTTTAGTTGAAGATGATACTTCACCTTGGATAATTGATTCAGGGGCAACTAACCATGTTTGTTCTTCTTTGCAGATGCTTAGTTCTTCAAGGGAGCTTACCGACGGGGAACAAACGATGAGAGTGGGAACGGGAGAGGTTGTTCGACAAGAGCAGTGGGAGTTGTTAAACTTTATTTTAGAAATAAGTTTTTAATTTTGGACAATGTTTTTACATTCCTTGTTTTCGTAGAAATTTGATTTTTGTTTCCAGGCTGTTTGAACAAATGTTTAATGTTTCTTTTAATAATAATTATGTTAATATTTCTAGAAATGGTTTGAATATTTGTTCTGCGCATTTGGAAAATGGGCTTTACACTTTAAGGCCCAATGAAAAATCACTGCTCAATACCGAAATGTTCAAAGTTGAACAACCAAAACCCAAGAAGCAAAAGACTTCTTCTGATAATGAAACATATCTATGGCACCTTAGATTAGGTCACGTTAACCTTGGAAGAATTAACAAACTGGTAAAGGAAGGTCTTTTAAAAGAGCTAAAAGTTAGTTTTCTACCAGTTTGTGAATCTTGTCTTGAAGGTAAAATGACTAAGAGGCCTTTCTCTGCAAAAGGCAAAAAGACCAAGGAACCACTTGAGCTCATACATTCGGACATATGTGGTCCATTGAATGTACAAGCACGTGGTGGTTACGAATATTTCATCTCATTTATTGACGATTATTCAAGGTATGGTTACATATACCTAATGCAAAAGGAAATCTGAAACTTTTGGAAAGTTCAAAGAATTCCAAGCGGAAGCTAAAAAGCAACTAGGAAAGACGGTGAAAAGTCTTCGATCTGATCGAGGAGGGGAATACCTTGATACTGAATTCAAGGATTATATGATAGAACATGGTATTCTATCACAACTCACCGCACCTGGAACACCACAACAAAATGGTGTTGCAGAGAGAAGAAATCGAACGTTGCTTGATATGGTGAGATCCATGCTCAGCTACTCATCATTACCCACTTCATTTTAGGGATATGCACTACAAACTGTAGTATATCTTCTAAACATTGTTCCATCTAAGTCTATTTTAAAAACACCTTTAGAGTTATGGAATGGTTGCAAACCTAGTATGCGATATATCCGTATATGGGGGTGTCTAGCACATGTGTTGAAAGGAAAGACTGGGAAGTTGGAACCACGTTTTGAAGTATGCTTATTTGTGGGATACCCAAAGGGAACAAGGGCAGGTTTGTTTTATAGTCCACAGGAAAAGAAAGTACTTGTGTCGACAAATGTCACTTTTCTCGAGAATGATTATATGACAAGCTATAAACCTCGTAGCAAAGTTGTACTTGAAGAGTTACTTTCTGATCAGATCAGACCGCAACCGACAACTGTTGTTGAAGGACAAAATGAGGAGACCACATCTCCCTATCAGAAATTCATACCACCTCGACGTAGTGGGAGGGTTGTGAGACCACCTGCTTGCTACAGGGAACTTGAAGAAGCAAATGTTTCTATCTCTGATAATGGTGAAGATGATCCATTGACATATCGTGATGCAATGGAAGTTTCTGAGAAGGAAAAATGATTGGAGGCTATGAACCTTGAAATGGAGTCCATGTACTCCAATTCAATCTAGGATCTTGTAGACCTACCTGAAGGGATAAAACCCATAGGGTGCAAATGGATTTACAAGAAAAAAAGAGGAGTGGATGGGAAAGTTGAGACTTTCAAAGCTAGGCTTGTGGCAAAGGGTTATACCCAAAAGGAGGGAGTTGACTATGAAGAAACTTTCTCGCCTTTAGCTATGATTAAATCCATTCAGATTCTTTTATCCATTGCTGCTTGTCTTGATTATGAGATATGGCAAATGGATGTCAAGACAGCTTTTTGAATGGCTATCTTGAGGAAAGCATCTATATGGTGCAACCAGAAGGGTTTGTAGTCAAAGGTTAAGAGCAAAAAGTTTGCAAGTTGCAGAGATCCATCTATGGACTCAAGCAAGCTTCAAGATCTTAAAACTTGAGATTTGATGAAGCCATCAAATCTTATGGTTTCGATCAAAATATTGATAAACCTTGTGTTTACAAGTACATCAAAGATAAGAAGGTGGTCTTCTTGGTTCTTTATGTAGATGATATCCTACTCATTGGGAATGATGTAGGCGTATTATCTGATGAAAAGAAATGGCTCGCCAACAATTTCCAAATGAAAGATTTAGGAGAAGCAAGTTATGTTCTTGGAATCCAACTCATAAGAGATCGCAAGAACAAACTGTTGGCGCTGTCTCAGGCATCGTATATCGATAAGGTGCTTATCAGATTTTTGATGCAAAACTCCAAGAAAGGTAATTTGCCTACACGTCATGGAGTTTATCTTTCAAAAGAGCAGTGTCCTAAGACACCTCAAGAGGAAGAAAATATGAGACGGATACCCTATGCATATGCAGTAGGAAGTCTAATGTATGCCATGTTGTGTACAAGACTTGACATTTTCTATGCGGTGGGTATAGTCAGTCGGTATCAATCCAACCCAGGATTAGATCATTGGGTAGCGGTTAAACATATTCTCAGGTATCTTAGGAGAACGAGAACCTATATGCTAGTATATTCTGGTGAGAATTTGATTCCTATTGGATACACTGATTCTGATTTTCAATCGGACAAAGACACATGTAAATCTACGTCTGGATCAGTGTTTACTTTTGGTGGTGGAGCCATAGTTTGGAGAAGCATCAAACAATCTTATATTGCTGATTCAACTATGGTAGCAGAATACGTGGCTGCTTGTGAAGCAGCTAAAGAAGCTGTTTGGCTCCGTAAGTTCTTAAATGATTTGGAAGTAGTTCCAGGCATGGATAAACCACTCACACTGTATTGTGATAACAGGGGTGCAGTGGCAAATTCAAGAGAACCTAGAAGCCACAAAAGAGGAAAGCATATAGAGAGAAAATATCATTTGATTAGAGAGATAATGCATCAAGGAGATGTGGAAGTTGTGAAGATAGCATCGAAAAACAACATTGCCGATCCTTTCAACAAGACGTTACCTGCAAAGAGCTTTGAGGGACACTTGGAAGGCTTTGGTCTTAGAGACATGTCTCACCTACTTTAGGGCAAGTGGGAGATTGTTGGGTTTGGTGCCCTAAAAGCTATGACATTGTACATATTGTTAATAAATAAATAAAGTGACATTTATTATTATTTTGGTTGATTATATGTATTATGAATACATTTATAAACATCAAGAAAATTCCATGATTATTTATGTGACTATAAATTTAGCATATAAGTGTTATTTGCTTAGGGGTAAAATTTATAAATAACAATCTAAATAGTCCGTAATAATTAATTAAAGTTTAGGATCTTTAATTAAAAATTACAAGTACGGTCCAATCTCATCTAAAATGAAATAGTTATTATCTGGACTATTAATGTAGAGATATCGGATTGGAGGCACTTTATATAATGAGATTATATATGACTGAACTAGATAAATTATGAATCTCTAATAATCATCCGTTACAAATAGAGTATTCAAATTTATCACTATGATGATCATATATTTGACAGTCTTAATCTTGAGTATTTATTAGACTCCTATTTATGACATTATGTTTTTTGACTTGCATGGTAAGATTTGTCTAAGCACAGATTATAACTTAGCATCTTGGAAACATAAAGTAATAAATGGCTGGGAATAATATTATATAAATATGGAATCCATTCATTCCCTATAGAAGTTAGAAAAATAGTTCTCTTGAGTGATAATTCAAAGTTTGAACAGTAGAGCGCTCGTTCATAATAAGATTATGAATTAATTGTTCATTAGAGAATTATTGAAACTCAAGGATAAAGATGTAATAAGAGAGGTGAACAGAAATTGAACCTAGCTCTTATTATGAACTATTTATGAAGGATTGATTTATATGTAATGATTATATCAATAGAGTACTCGCTAATTTTCTTTGAGTAATTCACTATAATCTCAAGAGTTCAGTTTCAGGTTTTTAGTGGAGTAACACTAAAACTAATAAATTTGGCACATTAATCAAAGAGTTTAATTAATTGTCAAATTTATTGGAGCTTGGGTTATAGGTCCATAGGTCCCCAATACCACCTCTATAACACTATATTAGATTTTTGCATAAAATAAATTATACATGTTTAATTTAAAATTATTGAATTTTGAATTAATTATTTCACACTTGAATTATTAATGTGACACAAAAAAATATTCTCTGTGACACATAATGTAATGTGATAAATATTGTCACATTTAACTGAGCATTAGTTAATTCATTAATTGATTATTTTTAAAATATATTCTTAAATAAATGTGATTTATTTTTGAATTTAGATTTAGATATATATATATATATATATATGATTTTGAACCAAATCTTTTTATATATATAAGATTTTATAATATATTAATATATATATATATATATTAATATGATATATAAAAAAAGGAAGAATCACATTGATTTGGTCCAATAAAAAAAAAGAAAAAAAAGGTAAAAAGTAAACTTCCTTTTACTTTCACGTTTTAGTTTTAATATATATATATATATATATATATGTGTGTGTGTATAAGGAATCAAGTAGTGATTCGGGAAAAGAAGAAAAAGAAAAAAAAAATCAATTAAAAATTACTAATGGCTCAGATATAAAAAGAAGAGATAACAGTTATCTCAGAAGAATTATTCACGTAATTTTTACAAAATACTTAGAGAGAAAAACTGAGAGTTCTTATCTGAAAAAAAGGTCTGCTATCTCATGTGTTGAGTACATAGCAGATTCAAAAAAGTGTGAGGAAAATTCATTCTTACAGTTTGACGCCCACTCGTCTTTCCATTGGTGTGGAGGCTTGGATTGGAAGATCGTGGTGTCAAATATGAAAGCTAAGATACCCTGATAGTCTTTAAAAATGTTTGTAAAATTACCTAAAGCTTTCTATAATTAAAATTATATATCTATTCCCGATGAACAAAGTTTTCATAAAATTTTTGTTTGTCAACGATCATTTCCTTCCACTGCGTTTCATATTTTAATTCCAACAGTAGCCTTCGCCTAGATCATGCCTCATCTAGGAGTCGAAAATCTGAGCAAAATCTTCCAATTTTGACATAACTTTTGGAATCGCTTAGATATGAAATGCGAGCCATTATCTGTTACTAACTCTCTTGGAACTCAATATCTACAAATGATGTTACGTTAAATGAAACTCTCCACGTTGGAGTCTTTAATATCAGAGTATGCTTCCCCTTCTACCCATTTTGAAAAATAATCAGTAAGGATCAGCATGTACTTCTTCTGCCCATGGAGTGATTGACAGGGGTCCATGACGTCCATTGCATATTTCATGAATAGGAAATGAGCATTTATGGAAGACATTTTCTTCCGCAGGCTGATGGATGAGTGGAGCATGCCTCTGGCACTTATCGTACTTCTTGCTATATTCTTCGCAGTTCGTCAACGTCATAAACCAATAACAGTTTTGCCTTTTAATCTTGTTGTATAACGCTCGACCCCCTGTGTGGTTTCCACATTGTCATTTATGTACTTCCTTCACGACATAATTCAACTCTTCATCGCCAAGACATCTAAGATAAGGACCTTAGTAGGATTGCTTGTATAACTTTGCATTAAGTATCTCACATATTGGGTCTTGATCTTCCAGGCTAGCTGTTTATCATCCGACAATGTTTCCTTCTAAATATATGCGAGGAGTGGCGATCACTAATCCTTCTTTGGATCGATTAAATTAAATTCCTCAAGGCTCGCGTTTATGCTTGGTTTGTCTAGATACTCTACAGAAATAGTTCTTTTTGCATTAACTTCTATGGTCAATCCCAAGTTTGCCAATGTGTTCGCCCTTGAGTTAGCTTCCTTGGGCACTTGCTCGATGGTGCACTCTTCAAATTCCTTTATTAACTTCCTCACTGGCTTCAAGTATTTTGACATCTTCACGTCCTTCACTTCGTATTTGCCATTGACTTGATTCACAACTAATTGAAAATTGCTCGGCATGTTTATCTTCCTCGTCGACATTGCTGTCTCGAGCCATAGGCCTCCCACAATGGCTTCATACTTAGCTTCATTGTTCATCACCTTGAAGCCTAGCCTAAATGATTGCCCAATAGCTTCCTCATAAGTGAAATCAGTAGTATGCCAACTCCAATCCCTTTGGCATTTGACAATCTGTCTACCATCAAAGATCATGTTCTTTCGTTCGCTTGCTCACTTCTTTTTCGGGCTCCTAGGAAAGTTTTGCTATGAAATCTGCTAAGACTCGTCATTTTGGGGTTATCCTGGGTCTATATTCGATGTTGAATTTGCTCAATTCGTTCGCCCACTTGGTCAGTCTCCTCGATAGATCAGGCTTGTGCAATATCCCGAGGAGCATGTGTGTAGTCATCACTACAATTGGGTGGCTTTGAAAATAAGACCTTAGTTTTCTTATCCCACTTACAAGTAAAAGTGCCAACTTTTCCATAATTGGATGCCTTGTCTCTGCTCGAGAAAAGTCTTGCTCATGTAAAGCACAAGACATTGAATTGACCCCTCCTTTTATGAGCGCAAAACTAACAGCAGTAGCAAATACAGGGAGGTAATGAATAGTGGCTCACCATCAATTGGTTTAGTAAGTATTGGAGGGGCCATCAGGTATTACTTTAGTTCAGTGAACGCTCACTCGCAGGCTTCATCCCATTGGAATGTCTTCTTCCCTTTCAAAAGTTTGAAAAAGATGAGATATCTATTTGAAGATGCCGAAGTAAATCAACTTAGTGCAGTGATCCTTCTTGTCAACCTTTAGATATCACGTTTACTTTTTGGGAATGGGAAGCTCTGAAAGGCTTGAATCTTCTTGGGGTTCGCTTTAATGGCCCTTCTGGTTACTAGATAACCAAGAAACATCCTAGACGATATACTAAAGAAACACTTTGTAGAATTCAAAAGCATGTTATATTTCCAGAGCGTCGCAAAACAATCCTTGTGGCATTGAATATGATCTTGCACTTATAATAACTTTACAAGCATATTGTCAATATATATTTCCATTGTCTTCCCTAACTAGTCTGAGTTTTTAAGCCTCTGGTATGTCACTCCCATGTTCTTTAACCCAAAAAGCTTTACCTTGTAATACCATAGCCCTCACTCGGTTATGAATGTTGTCTTCTCCTAGTCTTCTAGATACATCAAGATCTGATTGTACCCTAAGAATGTATCCATAAATGATAAGAGCTGGCGCCCTATGGTGGCATCGACAAGTTGATTGATATGCGGGAGCGGGACACTGTCCTTGGGACACACTTTGTTGAGATCTATGAAATCTATACAAACTGTCCACTTCCTACTTTTCTTGCAAACAAGACAACATTGGTGAGACATTCCGGTATTGGACTAGTCGAATGAATCCTGCTTCAAGCAATCTTCTAACTTCCTTGTTAATTACATGGTTTCGCTCATAACTGGGCTTCCTCATTTTTGCCTTACAAGTCTAGTGAATCCACGTTTAGCCGATGCATTATAACTTCTGGGTTGAAGATATATGTGAAGGACCAAACGAATCTCGAAGCTAAGATTTATTACTATGTTGACAATTCTTTAGGGGTGCTACTATCGGTACATATTTTCTTCAACTCTTTTTCATCATGTTCTTGAATCCCATCATTTGACTCAATGCTTTGTATAAACAAGCCTCATGTGTGGCTTTCATGGCCTTCATGTTGCAGCTTTGAGCGCTCTTTTGACTTCCTTAAATCTCATGGATCCCTTGCTTCGTTGGAAATCGAATGCACTAGTGGTATATTAAGAGCTTAGGAAAGAGTTTGTACAAAGAAGAAAAGAGAGAGTTTGTACGAACTTGGCATATTATCCTTTTGATTCATAAAGAGCCTAATACAAGTGAATCAGTAGATGTAGCTCAACTCTTGGGATGAACCATTATTTTTTTTGATGTGATGATTTAATTTTTTTGCTTTTATTTGATCATTTATGTATGTTTTGCTCATTTATTAATGCTTTGCGTTCAATCTTTAATTTTTACCATTTCTATAAGTCAATCGCTCTACAATGAAGAGACATGAAGGATAATCGGTGGTTCCAAGTGTTTCATGTCTAATATGCTTTTTGTTATGCTAATTTTATTGATTGTTTAATTGTGTAGATCCAGCATCCATAGTACTATATATTTTTAGTACTATAATTTTTAGGGACTTGAATTTAATATTTGGTCTTTATGGCGTAAAATTTCTTTAGATCGCCGGCTATTCTGGTAATTGATATAAAGTGTATATTTCATTCATGGTGATATTAGGTTGTCACTCTGAATGAGATTCAGTAATGTATATGGCATACTATACATACTTGTTTTAATTATTATTTTCACAGTCAAATCGTATTGAGAAATGATAGTATACAAATTCAGATTGCTATCATATATGATACTTGCTGTTGATTATCTATTCGGTGGAGAAAATATATTGTTGTCTTGTGATGAAAATTATAAATGTATGAATCTGTATTATTTGGCTTATTCGAATATCTTTTGTCACGTGTTATATATTATACAAACATATGAAATTTTGTCATCTTTTGGTCTTGATAGTGGTGGATTATAGCTTTTGAAATAAATCACATGGTTCTAGTTTCTATAATTAGAGTATTACAACTCTTTTACTTTGGTTAGAATCATTATAAATATGGGGAAGAGTTATTGGTTTATGATGCATTTTGCTTCTCATGGTTTTTTCTCTATGAGATTATTAGGAATTGTTTCCAGCAT
Organism: Artocarpus heterophyllus; assembly: GCA_025403435.1. Classification (NCBI taxonomy): domain Eukaryota; kingdom Viridiplantae; phylum Streptophyta; class Magnoliopsida; order Rosales; family Moraceae; genus Artocarpus; species Artocarpus heterophyllus. The sequence continues at coordinate 17,301,590 of CM046345.1, read as the reverse complement.
ATGTGGTTTTATAAACATCATTTCCTACATACATGAGGTTATATATAAAATTTTCAATACTTATGTCATGGTGGAATTGAGCATAAGTCTTCATGATATACGATGGATGATTTCAAAACATTTTGAAACATATGTTTTTGATATTGTATTATTTTTAGATTTCACGTATATATTGGAACTTATACCACATGGATATACATATAATGGAATTGCATATTAAAGGATTTGTAACTCATTTTATTAAGCATTTTCAAGCTATAAATTAGTATAAATACTATTATGTAACGTTGCATTAATGACTAATATTTGGTGAATGATGGTTGCTCTTTAGTTTAATATACCTATTAAATATGTGCTTGAATTTTAAGTGTTAAAACTCATAATAAAATTTGCTTACAAGTAGAATTTGAAAAGACTACTTATGTTAGTGATTGACATAAAGTTTAGTCACTATTTTGATGTCGCAACAGTTGACTAGTTAAGTAAATGCCACAACAATCTTGATTATGTTAATGTTGAGTGCTATAAGGATACTTTAATTTAGTCACATAAAGTTAATGACATCAATAATTTTAATTAAATATAATTAAAATATAATAATTTTACGCCACAAGATGGTTATTATATTTTGTGTTTAATTAGAATGTGACAGTCAGCCTTTGTTTATTTAAATAAATATATACATATATATAGGTGCTTACAGGTCTAGAAAATTTTGTTTGGAAATTGAAATCCTAGTCCTATTTATAAAGTAATAAAAAAAATTCATTTACACATTATGATCTAGGCCCACATGAAAGGTTATAATGACGCGTTAGTTTTATTCATTATTTGGATTAACTTACACTTGTAATTTTTTTGCATTTTTGATTTTATTGCATGTTTAATAAGCTATATTAAATTTATTATTACAGCTATGCAATCTTTGTCTACTCGAAGTTTTGCTTCATCTTTTGTTTCTTTAGTGTACTACGAATCTAATATGGCTTATGTTCATGACAATACTTCGTGGATTGATTATGGATTTATAATTCATATTGCCAATACATGCAAGGGCTTATATACCAAAGGAAATCGATGGAAACTAAACATTGAATCTATTTGGGAAATCGTATGCGTTCACATGTGGAAGTAGTTAAGACCTACCGACTTGTTCTTCGATCTGGCATTGTTCTAGATTTTGGAAGAACCTTTTATATTCCAACTTATTTGAGGAACCTTATTTCAATTTTAATTTATTTACCAAATGGTTTTAGTTTCAAATTCAATGGTTTTTCCTTTAAGTTGCTAAAGGATACGTTATCGTGAGAAGTGCTAGCCGCACTCTCTTTCTCACTCTTTTTTATACTCTATTTAATCACTGCCTAATATTTAGAATCCACCAACATTATAAATTATTGATGATGGTCCATATGTCCACATGTTAGGCAGTGAATGAAGAGAGTCTAAAAGAGAGTAAGAAAGAGAGTACAGCTAGATTCCTCATATTATCATTGGTGATGATCTTTTAGACATTATGTAAAATCTACTTATGATTATAACCTAAGGTGATAATATTAGTGTAAGCATGGTATTGCAAACAAGAAATCCTCCATATTGTGGAATAGGAGGTTAAGTTATATCTCCATAGAGATAATTAATGAATTCGTAAATGATAAGAATCCTTACGGCTTTAAATTTTATTGATTTTGGTATTTATGTGGACTGCATTAAAAGGAGATATACTAACAAAACCAAGAAGGATGATGAGAGGACTTTGATATTTTAGAGATTATACATACTAATATTAGCGATCCCCATGATATGTGTTTAAATGGTTAGAGATATCTTATCACTTTGATCGATGACTACTTATGATACATGTATCTATTTTCACTTTATGATAAGAGTGAAGCACTATATGTTTTCAAAATTTATAAAGTAAAGGCAGAGAAACAATTGGATAAACAAACAAAGATTCTGAGGCCAGATAGAGGTGGTGAATATTATGATAAGTACATTGAAAGAGGACAGTTACTTAGTCTATTTGCAAGGTTTCTATAGGAAGAAGGCATTGTTGTCCAATACACAATGTCAGGCTCACCATCTCAAAAAGCTGTGGCTAAAAAATGAAACTAGACCTTAAAGGATGTGGTGAAGAATATGATTAGTAACTTTGATATCTCATTATTCTCATGAAGTGAAGTCTTAATGACAACAACATATGTACTAAGTAGGGTTCTGACCAAGGCACTCCCTAAAATGCCTTTTGAGTTATGGAAAGCTAGAAAACCCAGTCTAAGTCATGTACGTATATTAGGTTGTGTAACACCCCAAAAATTTATGCTAGAAAATAAACATAGGTAATATGATAATATCATATACAAATAACTATTATGTTATATTAAGTTTTGTTTTTTTCAGGTGATGCAACGAGGACTCGGTGTGCTAGAACAAAATTCATGCCAAAATTAATGACTTTTTGTTTATGATGATTTGATGAATTTGCGTTATGGTTTAATTATGTGAATAAGATATATTTGTATATAAGTAGTCTCATATATATATTAATACGTTTATATGTATATATATATATATTATTAATGCGTTTATATATATATATATCTTATTATTACATTTATATATATATTTAGATTTATATATATATGTTAATATGTTAATATGTTAATATATATATATATATATATATATACTCTTATGTATATGGAAGCTTATAACGTGAAGTAATAAAAAAAAAGGAAAGTTTATAAATGGGGTTTATAAATGTATTAGTTGACTGTCGTTTAAAAAAAAAAGGAAAGTTATGTATTATGTTAAATATATTAATAACGTGTTAAATATATTAGTAACGTGAATTAATGAATTTGTTATATAATAGCATGTTTCATTTAAAAAGGGGGCAAGCTTTGACTTTTAATTTTTCATTGAATTCTCATTCATGGTTTTGATTGCTGACAACTTTTTTTTACCCAAAGGAAATATTTTACAACACATAAATCCCCTCATTTATGCTATTCTATGTCATATTAATTCCAAAATTTATTTTGGAATTAATTGATTCAAGGTTTTATACGCTTTTTCTCCTCAACCCTCTCTTCCTCTCACTTTTCTCTAGTTCGTTTAAAAAAAAAAAGAAGAAGAAAATTCAATTCCATCCAGCAAACCTTCGTCCTTCTATTTTCTTTTGTAAACTTTTGTTTCTTTCAAGCCATAATCAAAAGAACTTTAAGGTATGCTTTGTCTTTAACCTATTATTTCATGAAAATTGGATGATTTTCTGTTAGATTGGGTTGTGTTGTTTTGAAAGGATGTTTGATGATTAAGAAAGGCTATATGATGATTGATGTTAGTTCATTGTTTAAATACACACACACAAACACACACATATATATATAATAGGGTTTTGTATGGTTTGATTTTGTTAACTTAATGATTCTAAGTTTTTCATCTCTTAAATTCATGATTTTGTTAAGGGTGATGATCTTATTGATTGATGTTTTAGAAGTATGTCTTCGAATTGTTTATTATGTTTATGTGATTTATGCATATGGTTAGTGTTTATTCGAATTTTTTTATGAATATTTTTTTTAGAATTTTCGTCGCATAGTTGAGGCTGGAAATTTTCTAGGTTTTATATTCAAAATTCAATACTCTGGTTGAAATTACAAATGGACTCTGTTTTTAATAAATTAGATATCATTAGAAAGCTATGGATGTCTACTTTATTTTAAAATTGGTTTCAGGCCATTTGGATTATTTTGTTAATTGTTATGAATTTTTAAAGCAGTGAAGGTCTGGCTGTTAGTTGTTTTTTTTAAAGTTTTGTTATTAGAATTCAAAACTATTTTTGAGTATCAAAATGAACTTCATTTTTAATGAATTAGGTATTAATAGAAAGCTCTAGATGTCTATTTTTATATGACACTGGTTTCAGGTCGTTTAGAATTTTGTGTGAATTGTTATGATTTTTGAAACATACAAAGGTCTAGCTGTCAGTTTTGTAAAGTCTTGTAATCTTGTGTAATTTTTTGTTTTGTTTTGTGTTTTGATATTATATGAGGATGAAATCAGCTATTTAGGTGTTGTTTTAATGAGATGGATGTATTTGGTAGATTATTATAACCTTTTAATAATTTTATTATATTGTGGCATGAACGGTTCAAAAGGCGAGCACTGAGACCTTAATCGCACGTCACCGTTGGAAAATTTTATAAGGTTAAGTAGGGCATTTATGTAAGTACACTCTCACCTACAATATAAATAAAAAAAATGATGAAGATAAATATATGATTTTGATGTTGATGATGGTGTTATAATGTTTTAATATTTCTCTTATGATGATGTTTTGATGAAGAATATGTGTATATAAGTATGTATATATATATATATATATTATGTTTTAAATTGGCGTTGTACACCCTTGATGTTGATGGTGACCGGTGAACGGTCTTTTGTCCGGTGAGCGGACTTTTTGTCATGGTAGGTTTGGGATTAGCTACCTCACTCTTTCTGTGACTAGCGCGCTATGATGGTACAACATCGGGCCCACTATACGATGGTTTTTAAATGTTAAAATGTTTTCAAGGATGTTTATATTTATGATGATGTTTGTTATATTACCCAAAAAAAAATTATTTTGTGAGATACAAGTGTCTTAGTAAGCTTTGCTTATATAAGTTAATTCATGTTGCAGTTAAGGGAAAAGGAATGATGTAAAAACGGAGAAACTTGGAGCGGATGCGGGACGATGTGCGATAGGAAAACGGGAATAATGATCCTGGAATGAAAATATATTTATTTTAAATAAATTTCAAGGATATGTTTGATGGTGATTTTTGATTGGTTGATTATTTTGGAATTCATATGTATTTCGCATTATGGATTTTAGACTTTTATCAATTATTAAAATTATTTTTGTTCAGATAAAAATTAAAATTAATAATAAAAAGATAATAATAATAATAATGATAATATGAATATTAAAAAAAATTCCTAAAATTTGTCAAAGTTTAAAGAAAAATCATTCCTGACAAATTACGAATATTATTTCAGAGTATTATTTTCCGCACTTTAACAAGATAGAAAGATAAGAACAATAAGTTTAACTGTAACGGTCCGTGAGGGGTCGTTACATCCTAGGTCTTCAGGTAGACTGATTGTTTAATAAGATAGCCATTAGGATTTAAAAAATCTAAGAAACACTAGTTATTGAAAAGCCACATCATCACAAAGATATTCCTACATATCTGATTGTTCAACATTCTGAACAAGAGAATGTTGATATAATATTAAGAAGACCTACTAAAGTAGGGAAACCTGAAATTTCTTCTAGTTATTTGTGTACCTACAAGAATCTAACATTAACGTTGGTGATGAAGATGACCTTTTTACATATCACAAGCATTGAGTGGAAGCAAATCCACATTATGGTATAATGCCATGAAAGATAATATAGATTTTATGGCTAATAGCCAAGTCTAGAATCTTGTTGAATTACCTAAAAAAGGAAAGACCATTGGCTGTAATTAGGTCTTTAAAACTAAAAACGACTGCTTAGTAAGTGTTCAAAGATATAAAGCAAGACTTGTAGCCGAAGGATTCACTCAACAAGAAGAAATTGATTATCATGATATCTTCTCTCGTATTTCAAAGGGCTTAGTCCGAATAATCATGGTATTGGTGGCCCATTTTCATCTTAAAAGGAAACGATAATTTGGTTTATAAGCTTAAGAAATCTATATATGGGCAATTCGCCAATGGTATTTAAAATTTCATGATGTCATTTCTTCATTTAGTTTTAAGAAGAATGTTGTAAATCAATGTATATATCACAAAGTCAGTGGGAGTTGTAACACCCACCAATTTTGATGTAACAGATCATGTTAAGTTAGTATCAATGTTAAGTAAATTTTATTAATAATTTATGTTATATGTTATGATTTATGATCTTACTGTTACTAACTAATTATTTCAAGTGTTATGACAGGTGACGACTACATGGAATCGATGTGCTCAAGTGTTCATGTTAATTTTAATGTATGTTTATTTATGATGAAATGATGACTTGAATGTTATAGTGTATGGTATTTTAAGGACAGTTCGGTGGGCCGGACTTTCAAGTTCGACAGGCCAAAAAGTCTGCCAAGAATTGGCAGGCCGATGGAAACCATCGACAGGCCGAACTTCATGGAATCGGCAATTCAAACTATGCAGTGGGCAGGCCGATGATAGCAGACAAGTAGTCAGCAGAAATCTCTCCAAATTTATGGATGAAATAATTAAGTTGATTGGGTGGTTTAATGTGATTAATTGAAATAATTATGGAATAATTTTATCATTTAAGGAAAGAAATTGTTTGACTTTGCATTGATTGGTATTGTTTCCTATTTTTAGAGGGCAAAACATGGTAAGTGATGAATGATTTGTAGACTTTCTCTTGTCTCTCCTTCCTCCATGCCAATTAGCCATCATTTAATAAGAAAATTTCTGATAATAACAGTAAAGATAAGCATTCTCATGTACGTTACTTTTTCCCTTTTTATGATAATTTTATTTTCTTTCCCATACATTTCATTTCTTTCTCACTCCCTTTCTATACCTCACGTTTTCTCCTTTCCTTCTTCTCCTTGCTTTTCTGAGAAAATTTGAAAGAAAATTTGATAATTTCGTTAGTTGAATTCAAGGATTTTGAAAGGAAATTTTTAAGGTAAGAACTCATTTCTTTTGGTGTTTCTAAAAAGCATTTCTCCTCCTCAATTCGTCTACAGTATCTTTGTCTAGGTATTGTATTTTGTTCTTAATTTTTAATATGATGTTCATATGTGTGTTATGTTAATGTTCTTTCAAGTTTCAAGTCATTGCAAATTTTCTAAATTAAGTTATGAATTTTCTATCCTCTACCACTCACAGTAAAATATTGCTGTTTGAAAAGTTTGGCTATGATGCATGAAAATGTGATGTTCGCTCAAGGGGTAAATATGCTTTTTTTGCTATGAAATTTAGTAAGAATGTTCATGTATATGTTATGTTATGGACTGCAAAGTTTGGTAATGTTTTGATGAGTGAATTATATGTTATGAAATTTCTATGAGATTAGGTCAAGAAAACTATTTTAACAATTTAATTTTGGACTTTTGTTTTATGTGATATTCTATATGTTTAAATGATTTTATTAATGATGAAATAATTTTATGATATTGAAATGTATGATAATAAGATGTTAGAATGAATTTTAAAAATTAAAATATATGAGTTTTAATTGTTAGAAAATATATTTAAAAGATTTCTCACTGTCGTACTATTGTTGGCAGATTTCATGTTTGAAATGTATGGTTTGTTTTTACATACTTGATGTAATTTTTATGATTGAAGAAAAATCATGGTAATATGCTTATGTATTAACTTTACCCTTGTCAAGTATAGTGCCAAAAAAAATATGTGTGAATGCTAAGTTTTTAAGTTTTTAATCCATGTAGGTCAGTGAAGTGTATGTGATGATGATTTTATGTTTGGATGGTTATGGTTATGACTTATGTTTGTATGAGATAAACGTATATGTGATGTAATATGAATGGATGTTATATTTATGATGATAAGTATTAAATTTATTTTGTATCTTTAAATGAATAAATGACATGAACACATAAAGGAACGAGCACATCGAGACCGCGACAACGTCAACAATTCATATAAGGTTAAGTAAGCCAGCTTCTAAGGTAAGTACATTCTCATCTGCAACATAAAATGTTTTATAAGGTTTGATATTATGTTCACGATGATATTTATGATGATTTTATGATAATTTCCTTAAAGGGTTTCTTATGAAAGATTTTCATGATTTAAAGTTATGCATGTTTCATTATGGCAAATTTCAAAGCATGAAAGTTATGTATATATGTATCACCTAATAAGTGTTGCACACCAATGTTATGATATGATATGTTATGATGTCATGTTTGGTTTAGGATTAGCTACCCTTCTCCTCTCATGACACTATGCCTACAATGATGATTATGGTGTAACACTTGGGCCCTTAAGATAAAATGGAATAAGTTTGAATATGGTCAAGTAATGAAAGATATGTTTTTATGAAAATGAGCTTAATGCACTATTATGATATGATGATGATGATGATGTTTATGAAATGTTTTTAAATTGTGAGAATTATATGTACTTACTAAGCTTTAGCTTATTTAAGTTTATGTCATGTTGCAGATAAGGATAAGAAAGTCATGGACTAGGCGGAGGATATATAAAGGCGTGTGAGCAAAGTACGATGAATTGTAACCAGAAGAACGCCAAGAAGAAAGTTTATATGATTTAAATCAAGTTTTACATTTTGGACATATTTATTTGTTAAGTTTTAAGAATACAAGAACTATGTTTTAATTTTTTATTTTATCATCTTAAAGAATTTGATCTTCCGCATTTTTGAAAAGTTGAATTTGTCTTAAAATTAAGTTTTCTTAAAAATTTTTGGTTATGTCAGCCTGCCGAACATCATTGGTCGGCATGCCGATGTAAGAAAGATCGGCCTGTCGATCTCATTTTCGGTCTGTCAAACTTTAAAAGTCTTTAAACCCTGTTTTGCTAAGTTTACTGTCGGCCTGCCGGTTGACGAACTCTGGCCTACCGACCTTATTCAATTCGGCCTGCCGACCTTATTCAATTCGGCCTGTCGATGTCCCAAGATCGGCCTACCAAACTGTGGGAGCAAATAGTTTATATACGATGTTATGTGATGTTTTATTTTGATTTTACAATTTGGTATATTTATTTTATTAAAGAAAGTTTATGATTCATATTAATGTGAAATTAAATTATGAATTAAGTTATTGAATGTTGTTTAAAAAAAAATGTGTATATATAGATCCTAGTTATATTTTCCTTAACTAAGTTTACATTTAAAGTTTAAATAAGTATGCATTGTATGAATGTAACGACATCTGTGACGTCCGTAAGGGGGGGCGTTACAGGCTTTGGTATCAGAGTGAATTTTTTATTACAATTCATATCGCCACACGTCGATCTTAGTTCTTCAAGTAAGTATGATTTAAAAGAAGATGTTTTGATGCAAGTATGATGATAAGATTAAGGTTTAGATGTTTAACGATTAATGATCTAGTAGTGAAAACCTGTCTCATATTAGAGGATTATTTCTAAGTTCCTAATTCTTTTAGGAGAGTAAAGATGGACGGTCACAGAAGAATGCAAACACGCACCCAGACCAACGAAAGGCTTATGACAATGATTGTTGAGCTACAAAGGCAGTTGGAGGACACAAAGAAGAGAGATTGCAGAATTAAGGGCCAATGGCCAGAATGACGATCGTCGAGGCAATGATGAGCCTCCTTCTCCTCCTCAGCCACAAGTTAATGAAGTTCTAGTTCCTACTGCTAAACCAAGAGCGGCCTTTCAGGAACCTCTTCTAGTCAGATGGAAGAGGGTTAAGCCAGCAGACTTCGAGGGTTCAAAGGACCCGTTAATCGCATAAGGATGGTTGAAGATGATTGAAGCCACCCTAAGACTTATAGATTTCACAGACAATGAGAAGGTCCTCTGTGCCTCATACTGCCTCACCATGGAGGCTAGAATTTGGTGGGATGGCATTGAATAGAGCAGGAATGTTGAGGAGATGTCATGGGAAGACTTTGTTCATGAGTTCAACACGAAGTTCTTCCATATGAACATCACAAGGAAGCATTATGAGGAGTTCGAGAGCTTGCGCCAAGGGGATATGTCAGTTACTGATGTGGTGATGAAGTTTGACCAGCTTGCTCGCCTATGCCCAGGAATGGTTATGGATGAAAATGAAAAGGTCACAAGGCTGATCAAGGTCCTCAGGCCTGAAATTGCTGCTATCGTTGATGGGGCAAGTCCACCTAGGACTCAAGAGTAGGTTGTTATGAGAGCCTAGCGTGCGAAATTCCACTTGTCCAAACTAAGAAGGAACCAGCCTCAGTCGGGCCAACAAGCCAATAATGCCAACAATCAGAACTGCCCTCCACACAGGAACGACAACAACAATAACAACCAAAACTGGAGGAATAACAAGAGGAAGGGCAATCCTCAAAATCAACAAGGCTAAGACAACAAGAGGCATAATGATGGTCAGTCCAATAATAATAACAGGCGGTTTCAACCATGTGCTAAATGTGGAAAGAAACATCCAGGGGAATGCCGCTTGGGGACAAACTAATGTTTTATTTGTGGGCGTGAAGACCACTTTATCAAGAATTGCCCCAAACTGATGAACGCCAAAGCCCCTCAAAGAGCTCCTCCTCAAGCCCAGCTCCATCATATGCAAGCTACCCTTGAAGGGCCACTTATCAGTCAAGGGAGACTTGAAGCCCCACCTACGAATGCCCGCATCTATGCCATGACGAAAGAACAAGTGGCTACTGAAGCCTCCAATGTGGTCACAGGTCAGATAACAAGTTTATCTAATGATGTTTATGTCCTTTTTGATACGAGTGCCACACATTCTTTTGTATCTATGTCATTTGCTAAGAAGTTAGAGGTTCGTTTAGAGCCTATGAGACAGGGATTCACTACGACACTACCCTCTGGGGATGTGATATTATCTACGCACTGTCTGCATATAGTACCCCTATGGATTTCTGATAGGAAACTTTTCATCGACCTCATTCTGATCGACATGCATGACTACGATATAATTCTTGGGATGAATTTTCTGAGCAAGTATAATGCTTCTATTGAATGCCGGAAACGAAAAGTGATCTTCCATCCTGAAGGTGATCAAAAGTTTGTGTATGTTGGCGAGTCTAGAAAGAAATCCAACATGTTTTTATCCGCAATGAAAGCAAGGAAGTTATTAGCAAGTGGCTGCATGGGCTATCTGACAAAAATTGTAGACAAAAGCCAAGAAGAAAAGATAAGAATTGAAGATGTGCCTGTAGTTCATGAATATGCAAAAGTGTTTCTGATGATTTGACAAGTCTACGCCAGAAAGAGAAGTTGAATTCGAGATTGAGCTCGCTCCAGGCACCAACCCGATCTCAAAAGCGCCTTATAGAATGGCCCCGGTAGAGTTAAAGGAGCTTCACACGTAATTAAAAGAGCTACTCGACAAAGGATTCATCAGGCCGGGTCACTCACCTTAGGGAGCTCCAGTCTTGTTTGTAAAGAAGAAGGATGGCACTATGAGACTCTGCATCGACTATAGAGAGCTGAATAAGGTGACAATCAAGAACAAATACCCGTTGCCTTGAAACGATGATTTTTTTTATCAGCTTAAGGGTGCATCTATGTTCTCAAAGATTGATCTACGATCAGGATATTATCAGTTGAAGATTAAAGAAGGAGATATTCCTAAGATAGCCTTTAGATCGAGGTATGGTCACTATGAATTTATGGTTATGCCTTTCGGTCTAACGAATGCACCAGCAGCCTTCATGGATTTGATGAACAGGGTATTCAAGGATTTCCTCAAAAAATTTGTTATTGTATTTATCGATGATATCTTTGTCTATTCAAAGAATCAAGAAGAACATGTAGAGCATTTAAGGATTGTGCTGGAGACTTTAAGAAGACATCAGCTATATGCAAAGTTTTCTAAGTGTGAGTTTTGGCTCGACAGAGTATCCTTCTTAGGGCATGTAATATCCAAAGATGGGATTATGGTGAACCCTACTAAAGTAGAAGCTGTTCACAATTGGAAACAACTAACGAATGTAAGTGAAATAAGGAGCTTCTTAGGGCTAGCAGGATATTATTGGAGATTCGTAGAAGGTTTCTCCAAGATAGTAGCTCCATTCATGAATCTGACTCGCAAAGGAAAGAAGTATGAATGGATAGAAGCATGCGAGAAGAGTTTTCAAGAACTGAAGAAGAGGCTAACGACAACTCCAGTATTGGCTATTCCAAAAGGAAATGATGGATTCGTAATTTATAGTGATACATCCAAGATGGGCCTCGGAGCTGTTTTAATGCAAAATGAAAGGGAGATTGCCTATGCCTCAAGACAACTGAAGGATTACGAAAAGAACTATCCTACTCATGACCTCGAGTTAGCAGCAGTCGTTTTTGCGTTGAAAATATGAAGACACTATTTATATGGGATCCAATGTAAGATATTCACTGATCATCAAAGTCTGAAGTACTTCTTCACGCAAAAAGACCTGAACATGAGACAACGAAGATGGCTAGAGTTGGAAAGAATTATGACTGTGAAATCCTTTATCATCCTGGAAAAGCTAACTGAGTAGCTGATGCTCTAAGTAGGAAGTCAGATGCCACGTTGATGTCAATGCAAGCAATGTCTCCACCTTTAAGAAAAGAAATTCTAGACTTCGGTTTGGAACTTATAACAGGTCAGTTCTCAGCACTCTCTCTTGCTCCGACGATGTATGATGAAATTCGGAGAAAACAAGATGAAGATGTAAGTCTTGTAAGGATTAAGCAGGAAATGAAAGAAGGAAAATGTCAAGAGTTTCATATTGCGGATGACAAAACTTTGTACCTCAAGGACCGCTTATATGTTCCCAATGTTGATGACTTAAGGGAAAAGATCTTGGCGGAGATTCATGACACTCCTTACTCTATTCATCCAGTGCAACAAAGATGTATAATGATCTAAGGGGTAACTTCTGGTGGTTTGGAATGAAACATGATGTTGCTTTGTATACGAATATATGCTTAACATGTCAACAAGTTAAAGCTGAATAGCAGAGACCTGGTGGTGATTTACAGTCTATCCAAATACCGGAATAGAAATAGGAGGATATAGCAATGGATTTCATTATCGGTTTACCCAAAGCTATGAATGGTTATGATACAATTTGGGTAGTTGTGGATCGACTAACTAAGACGACGCATTTCATTCCCATCAAGATCACTTACTCTATGGAACTGTTAGCGGAACTCTATGTCAAGAAAATCGTACTACTTCGCAGAATTCCTAAGTCAATCATCTCATACCGTGATGGCAGGTTCACATCCAAGTTTTGGAAAAGCGTACAGACTGCTATGGGAACCAGGTTACATTTCAGTACAACCTTTCATCCTCAGATAGACGGCCAAACGGAGAGGACAAATTTAATCTTAGAGGATATGCTACGGGCTTATTTTCTCGATTTTAAAACCAGCTGGTGTAAAATGTTGCCATTAGCAGAGTTTGCTTACAACAACAGCTTTTAAGCGACAATTAGGATGGCACCTTATGAAGCTCTGTATGGGCAAAAATGCAGGTCGCCTATATGTTGGCACGAAGCTGGTGAGAAGAAGTTAATGGAAAGCGTTGATGCTGAAAGAACTGATTTTGTTAATGAAACATCTAAGATGATAAAGTTGATAAGAAGAAGAATAGAGACCGCTCAAGGCCGTTAGAAGAGTTATGCTGACAAGAGAAGAAGACCCTTAGAGTTCACTGTGGGCAAATCTGTGTTTTTGAAAGTTGCACCGATGAAAAGAGTTATGAGGTTTAGGAAGAAAGGCAAGTTAAGTCCAAGATTTATCGGTCCTTATGAAGTTGTTAAACGGATAGGCAAGGTGGCTTATCAGCTGAGATTGCCATCAGAAATGTCAGCAATGCACGATGTGTTCCATGTCTCTATGCTCAAAAAGTATGTCTCGGACCCTACGCATGTGATTGAGCCATAAGTGATCGAGATACGAGAAGACTTAAGTTATGAAGAAAAGCTAGTAGATATACTCGATCAAAAAACCAATACCTTGAGGAATAAAGAAATTTCATTGGTCAAGGCGTTATGGCGAAGTCATCAAGTTGAAGAAGCTACGTGGGAACGTGAAGATGACATGAGATCTAAGTATCCACAATTATTCTGAGTTTCGAGGACGAAACTTTTATAAGCTGGGGAGAATTGTAACACCCACCAATTTTGATGTAACAGATCATGTTAAGTTAGTATCGATGTTAAGTAAATTTTATTAATAATTTATGTTATATGTTATGATTTATGATCTTAATGTTACTAACTAATTATTTCAAGTGTTATGACAAGTGACGACCGCATGAAATCGATGTGCTCAAGTGTTCATGTTAATTTTAATGTATGTTTATTTATGATAAAATGATGACTTGAATGTTATGATGTATGGTATTTTAAGGATAGTTCGGCAGGCCAGAAAGTCTGCCAAGAATCGGCAAGCTGATGAAAACCATCGGCAGGCCGAACTTCATGGAATAGACAGGCCGAACTGTGCAGTCGGCAAGTCGGCAGGCCGATGACAGTTGACGAGTAGTCAGCAGAAATCTCTCCAAATTTATGAATGAGATAATTACGTTGATTGGGTGGTTTAATGTGATTAATTGGAATAATTATGGAATAATTTTTTCATTTAAGGAAAGAAATTGTTTGACTTTGCATTGATTGGTATTATTTCCTATTTTTAGAGGGCAAAACATTGTAAGTGATGAATGATTGTAGACTCTTGTCGCTCCTTCCTCCACGCCAATTAGCCATCATTTAATCAGAAAATTTCTGATAATAACAGTAAAGATAAGCATTCTCATGTACGTTACTTTTTCCCTTTTTATGATAATTTTATTTTCTCTCTCAGACATTTCCTTTCTTTCTCACTCCCTTTCTATACCTCATGTTTTCTCCTCTCCTTCTTCTCCTTGCTTTTTTGAGAATATTTGAAAGAAAAAATGATAATTTCATTAGTTGAATTCAAGGATTTTGAGAGGAAATTTTTAAGGTAAGATCTCATTTCTTTTGGTGTTTCTAAAAAGCATTTCTCCTCCTCAATTCGTCTGCAGTATCTTTGTCTAGGTAATGTATTTTGTTCTTAATTTTTAATATGATGTTCATATGTTAATGTTCTTTCAAGTTTCAAGTCATTACAAATTTTCTAAATTAAGGTATGAATTTTCTATCCTCTACCACTCACAGTAAAATATTGTTGTTTGAAAAGTTTGGCCACGATGCATGAAAATGTGATGTTCGTTCAAAGGGGTAAATATGCTTTGTTTGCTATGAAATTTAGTAAGAATGTTCATGTATATGTTATGTTATGGACTGCAAAGTTTGGTAATGTTTTGATGAGTGAATTATATGTTATTAAATTTCTATGAGATTAGGTCAAGAAAACTGTTTTAACAATGTTAATTTTGGACTTTTGTTTTATGTGATATTCTATATGTTTAAATGATTTTATTAATGATGAAATAATTTTATGATATTGAAATGTATGATGATAAGATGTTAGTATGAATTTTAAAAATTAAAATATATGTGTTTTAACTGTTAGAAAATGTATTTAAAAGATTTCTCACTGCCTTACTATTATTGGTAGATTTCATGTTTGAAATGTATAGTTTGTTTTTACATACTTGATGTAATTTTTATGATTGAAGAAAAATCATGGTAATATGTTTATGTATTAACTTTACCCCTATCAAGTATGGTGCCAAAAAAAAATATGTGTGAATGCTAAGTTTTTAAGTTTTTAATCCATGTAGGTCAGTGAAGTGTATGTGATGATGATTTTATGTTTGGATGGTTATGGTTATGACTTATGTTTGTATGAGATAAACGTATATGTGATGTAATATGAATAGATGTTATATTTATGATGATAAGTATTAAATTTATTTTGTATCTTTAAATGAATAAATGGCATGAACACACAAAGGAACGAGCACATCGAGACTGCGGCAACGTCAACAATTCACATAAGGTTAAGTAAGCTATCTTCTAAGGTAAGTACATTCTCACCTGCAATATGAAATGTTTTATAAGGTTTGATATTATGTTCACGAAGATATTTATGATGATTTTATGATAATTTCCTTAAAGGGTTTCTTATGAAAGATTTTCATGATTTAAAGTTATGCATGTTTCATTATAGCAAATTTCAAAGCATGAAAGTTATGTATATATGTATCACCTAATAAGTGTTGCACACCAATGTTATGATATGATATGTTATGATGTCATGTTTGGTTTAGGATTAGCTACCCTTCTCCTCTTATGACGCCGTGCCTACAATGATGATTATGGTGTAACACTTGAGCCCTTAAGATAAAATGGAATAAGTTTGAATATGGTCAAGTAATGAAAGATATGTTTTTATGAAAATGTGCTTAATGCACTATTATGATATGATGATGGTGATGATGTTTATGAAATGTTTTTAAATTGTGACAATTATATGTACTTACTAAGCTTTAGCTTATTCAAGTTTATGTCATGTTGCAGATAAGGGTAAGAAAGTCATGGACTAGGCGGAAGATGTATAAAGGCGTGTGAGCAAAGTACGATGAATTATAACCAGAAGAACGCCAAGAAGAAAGCTTATATGATTTAAATCAAGTTTTACATTTTGGACATATTTATTTGTTAAGTTTTAAGAATACAAGAACTATGTTTTAATTTTTTATTTTATCATCTTAAAGAATTTGATCTTCCGCATTTTTGAAAAGTTGAATTTGTCTTAAAATTAAGTTTTCTTAAAAATTTTTGGTTCTGTCGGCCTGCCGAGCATCATTGGTCAGCATGCCGATGTAAGAAAGATCGGCTTGCCGATCTCATTTTCAGCCTGTCGAACTTTGAAAGTCTTTAAACCCTGTTTTGCTGAGTCTCTGCTAGCCTGCCGGTTGACGAACTCTGGCCTGCCGACCTTATTCAATTCGGCCTGCCAAAGTCCTAAGATCGGCCTGCCGAACTGTGGAAGCAAATAGTTTATAAACGATGTCATGTGATGTTTTATTTTGATTTTACAATTTGGTATATTTATTTTATTAAAGCAAGTTTATGATTCATATTAATGTGAAATTAAATTATGGATTAAGTTAATAAATGTTGTTTCAAAAAAAAAAGTGTATGTATGGATCCTGGTTATGTTTTCCTTAACTAAGTTTACATTTAAAGTTCAAATAAGTATGTATTGTATGAATGTAACGACATTTGTGACGTCCATAAGGGGGGGCGTTACAGGAGTAAAGTGATTTTCTTACTCTTATATGTGGATGACATTTTGCTTTATGAGGTTAAGCATTTTCTCTTGCAATAATTTGATATGAAGTATATGGGTGAAGTTTCTTACATTATTGGCATAAAGATTGAAAAGGATAGATCTCAAAGGACATTAAGATTGTCTCAAGAAACCTATATCAATAATGTTCTTAAGAGATTTTGTATGAAAGATTGTTTATTTGGTATAGTGTCTATTGTTAAAGGTGACAAATCTAGTTTGAGCCAATGCCGAAAAAATAATTTAGAGGAGGAAGAGATGAAGAACATTTTGTTAGCTCCAAGATTTCCAAGGAAATATTTATTTTTGATTTGATGACAATAAACAATTGATTGCTTAGGTGCTAATAATTTATCTTGGGTGTGTAGAGCCATTTAGTGATATTATTTTAGTATCTCAAGATAATCTAAAGGATTTTCTATCAAGACTTGAAACAAATGAATGTGAAGATGGATAAAAATACCGAGAGCTTAAAGATTAAAGAAATGGCATCAACAAGCATGAAGAATAGTTTAAAGTTTTATTTCTAAGCCTATATGATTTTAGAGCATGCACAAGAAATTTATCAAGTTTAATTGGCACAAATCTTGATTTATACTTAAACTTGATTTCAAAAGTTTTTAATAGTTTTCTAAATTAAGTTGAAAAATATTTGAAGTCTTGAAATTATGTTCCAGATTGTTTTTACATAATTCTATTTATTTTCAAGACTTAGAATTGTTGTTTAAATGTTTCAAAACTGGTTTTAAACATAAAAATTGTTCAAATGAATAAATTGTTGTAAAACAAATTTTTGAACAAAGGCACCTTGCTAACAAGCCCAATCGATCGGACAGTACATACACTAGTTGACCAGACCAGCTCAGGCAGGCCTGGATCCAATGATAGCTCAGTCGACCGAGCTACTCTTATAGCGGTCCATCGAACTCTCCAACGCTAGTTTTATAGCCATTGTAAATGCACCTCAAACAGTCATAAACGGTTAGTTTCGAGTATTTATCTATAAATAACCTCATTTATGACCTTGTTACATAAGAAGAACACCTAGAATAAACATTGTATTAATTTCTAAGTCTTCAATAAGCTTTTGATCAATATTTGAGCTAAACTTGTTAAATATTCTCATTGTGTGCTTGATCATCTTCTAGGTTATTCTAAATTGTATTATATCAATTTCTTAAACATTTCCAATCATTGTAAACCAAGTGAAATAGATTTCCAAAGCCTTAGTAAATTTGGGTTTGCTTTGGGTTTTGCAAATCTGCATGTAAAATTGGCGGGTTACTTTGGTTAGTCAATCTCTGTGAAAATTGATGGTTGTAAGAAGGTGTGGTGAACCTCAGGTAGAAAAACTTATTGTGATTGTACAAAGAGTGACCGTGCTGAAAAGACGATCGTGGTAATGGAAGTGGCCGAGTCAAAGACTTTGTTCAGTGACAGTGGATATACGCGTATTACCGAACCACTATAAATCACACTTACATTTCTCTATCCCTATCTCTTTACATTAATACATCATATTTGGTTAAGGTTATTACATTAACATTTGTGTGTTGTGCAATTAATTTAGTAAATTTTAATAATTGTGAAAAAGTTTTACAACTCAATTCACCCCCTCTTAGGTAGCTATTCTTGGGCTAACAATTGGTATCAGAGCAAGAAGCTCAAAGTTATTTTTGAAAATGATTTAACAATCTTGAGCATAGCTACTCGAATTTTTTAGAAATATAGAAGGTCATCTTACCACTAGACCTCCCTTCTTCTACAAGGATGATTACAATTATTGGAAAGCTAGAATGACAATTTATTTACAATCTGTTGATTATAATCTTTGAGTCATTGTTAAAAATGGTCTATATGAACTACGATAGAGGTGAACAATATTTTAGTTCCTTAAAAACCTGAAGATTATAATAACGATGATAAAAGAAAATTGTCATTAAATGCTAAAAATGTAAATATTTTGTATTGTGCTTTAGATAGGAATGAATTTAATAGAATCAAATCATGTAAATCCACTCAAGAAATTTGACACGCTCTAGAATTAATTCATATAGGAACGAATCAAGTAAAAGAAACCAAAATGAATTTTCTCCTTCATGATTATGAATTATTTAAAATAGAAGAACATGAGACTATTACCGAGATGTATGCTAGATTTATGAATATTGCTAATGGTCTCAATTCGCTTGGTAGGAATTTCAAAACAAGCGAGTTAGTTGGAAAGATTGTTCGATCCTTACCTCTTTCATGGCATGTCAAAAAGGACAATGTTAGAAGAAACAAAAGATTTATTAAACCTATCTCTAGAAGAGTTGGTAGGGGCTCTTATGGCCTATGAAATTTCAAAAAGTCAAGATAAAGAAGAAGAAGACATGAAAAAGAAATTTGGAATTTCTTTTAAAGCTTGCACTCTTAAAGAAGAAGTTTCAGATAACAAGGAACCAATGGAAATTGTCAATAAGTATTTTTTGATCCCAGACAACAATGACGATGATGAGGTAAGTGTTTCTAACTATTCTGATGATAGCAATGATGATATTGATGTTAAAGAATTGCATGATGATTATAAAAGACTTGCTCTTAAAAATTTGGCACTTAAAAAGAAAGTTTCTATTCCCTTAGATGAAATCAAAGTTTTGAAAAATGAAAAATTTAAAAGTGAGGCTTTAATAGTTGAGAATGCATCTTTGAAAGAAAAAGTTGATGATGTGACAAAAATCGTTTTGAAATTCACCAACGGAAAGAAAAATTTTGATTTAATGCTTGGTGATCAACATTGTGCTTTTAACAAAGATGGTTTATGATATAAACCACATATTGAGCAAAAATATTTCAAAAATTATTTTGTTAAAACATCAACTTGTCCTCAAAGTCCAAATTATGTGTGCAAGTATTGCAATCAAGATGGACATACTTCATCTTATTGCTATATTAAGAAAAGTACATATTTTGGAGTCAAATAAGATTCTGAAAGGCTCCAAGACTATTGCAATTGGACCCAAAGCCATGTGGGTATCAAAAACCAAAAATTAATTTGTTTTGTAGTGAGAACAAAAAGATTCTTAGATAAAAGAGAATTGCATCATATGACAAAGAATCTTTCACGTGAATTTAGAAATACCACAAAAGTTGTCGATGAACAAAAGAAAGGCTAAATGCATTTGTATGAAACATGGTCCGATTATTGGCCCAAGGTTTCAATCTAAAAGAAGGATATGTGTTTCTAACTTATTGAATTTGAATTTGATGCTTACTTTGTTATGGTAAATTTTGTGATATTTGTTTAAAATTGTTTATGGATCATTTATATCATCTTCTAACCATTCATATTGGTTGCTCAAATTTTTCTTATGTAGCGTTTTTATTGTTCATATGTTGTGTTTAATTATTTTATGAACGTTTAAAATTATTTTTAGATTTTTTTCATTTTAAAAATTTTGAAAAGCAAAATCAGCTACGATATTAGCTACACTTTCAGCACCCGGTCAATTGAGGTACACACAATCCGATCGATCAGATTGTTGGGGAGTCCATCTTTGGACCCGGCCTGACACGACTTTAAAAGGAGAAAACCCTTATTTCTCCTCATTTCTTCTGTCATTTTTAGCCTAGTAGTCACGAAATCCACCCAAAAGTCTACTCATTGTGTTTTCTTAAGTTCCTAACTGATTCCCTTGGATTTTTAACTTCTAATCTTTGTCAAAATTTTCAATGGGTGTTCATCAGCATTTGACTTATATGAAAGGAACAATGGTATTTTTAATCTTGTTTATTCTACTTAGATTCGAAGACTATACACCAAGTTCTCTTGAAAAACCATACTCAGTTTCAGTTCTCATTGCCTTAGCTGTATGTATGAGCTGTTCTTTTTATAACAATCTTCACTTGTATGCAGGCTATCTTCTCTGATGACTCAGATGACGAAGAGGATACTACCTCTAATATCAACAAAGTGGAGCATCCAGAAAAGATGGTCGAAGCAGCTAATACAGCACTCAGTCGTTTCATGGCAGGTGACTTTTTGGAGTCCTTGGGTAAGGAACTAGGTCTGGAGGTTCCCCCCGAACTAGCTTACTCAAAGAGCAAAGCCATGGCTTCGACTTCGGAGAAAGAAGTTAATGAGAATTCAGGATATGATAAGACCCCGTCTAATGATGAGAAGCCTACTGGAGATAACCATGGGATTCTGCACAACCAGGAGATGTCTCAAGATGGCAGAGACAAGAAAAATGAACCAGTTCTTGGTGCCCCTGGCACAGGTAGTAGGCATTCCGAGATTGGTTCTGAGAATAAAAATCAAGTGAATTTGGAAAAGAATTGTTATGAGGACGGGAAAGTTAAAATATCACGCTGGAGTTCAAGCAACAGTTCTTCGTCAGAAGATGAAAGGAGGAGAAGACACAACAAATGACATCGAGATAGAAGCAGTGATTCAGATAGTGATTCATCCAGCGATCATCGGGATCGTCATCATTCTAGATCGAAAGGGAAGAGGAAAAAGCATTCTTGAGAGAAGAGCAGCAGCAGCAGAAGGCATTCTAAACATCATGATCAGAGAAGCAGGGACTCTCCAAGTAGATCTCGTCATGGCAGTGAGAAGGAACGTGCAGAAGCTAAGAGGGAGAAACATAAGAGGAGAAGTTGAACAAAAATTTCAGATGGAAGTTTAAAATAAATGTAGTTCAGTCTTTGGAAAGAATTTTTCTTCGTCTTTTCTCAGGCTTTCCATTAAAATCAAATTTAGTTGCTTGAAGAAAGGATAAATTATTCAAACTTGAAAACTGAAATTTCAAAGAACGGAGGTACCGATATGTACCACCTCTGATACAGGTTTGTATGCCCGATAAAGCTTAGTATCGCTGCATTTTCGTTTAAAGTTATATGTGGTGTTAATGTATGTATTGATTATGGAGAACCAGCATATAGGGAACAATTTTCTTCCCTCAATTTTGAACATCCATTTCCAATCTTCAATAAACAACTTCGTGGATCGCTTACTCTTGCATACATGTTAATGTGACAGAGTCTACTGCATCTTTTGCTTCTCTCTCTCTCTCTCTCTCATTTCCTATATCCATAACTCAAATGGTGCGTAGTCCTGTCTCTGTCTAAATTGTGGGCCGTGCCAAGCACAACACGATCCATTTGACAGCTTAGTCCAAGTGTCTTGAATTCGTTGTTTGGTGTGATGCCAAAAAACTGTCCATATTAGGAGGAGCACAATCACCATTTTTCTACAACTCGTTTCTCTCTTGCGCTTGACAAAGCTCTTAAATTTGGTGGCGATGAACCATCAATGGCTCTGAGTAACGGAAACAAGTCTCACCAACTACACATAGAGAGAGGTGTTAGAGTATTGAGCAAAGCAAAACGAGGGAATAGAAAGCTGCCACAAGTCTCTCTACACTTCAAACTGTGTAAACTTGAAGCTTTTCTTAATTCCTTACTATCTCCCATAAGGTTTAAGTTGGTAACTTTGGAACTCGGAACCAAAAGTAATAGACTCCTGATCAAGTTTCTTCTTCAATCTCCTCCAAGTCCTCAACTTATCGGACTGTATTAACCCTCTGTAGAGCGTCTCAAAATGACCTTCTGAGGAAGAAAACCCTTTTCTATCATCTTCACAAAGAACTGATAAGCCTCTCTCCACTTCCGCTCCTCGCACAACCCATGAACCACCATCGTATACGAGTCTGAATCAGGCCTTCTTCCGCTCTCCTTCATGTCATTCCAAATCTCCCTCACAATTTCCAGACGATTCATCTTCAAGAACATCCCAACCAATATGTTGTACGTGTGCATGCAAACCCTCTTCCTTCATCCTCCTATACAACTTCAAGGCACCATCAACGTCCTTTCTCCCTCTAAACTCCTTAAAGAAACAATTATAAGTCTCCGCGCAAGGACTAATCCCGTCTCTGACCATCTCACCAACCAACTCTTCTGCATCCTCGAGCCTCCCACAGGAACACAAACACTTAATGAACGAAGTGTACATCGCCACTGCTGGGGACACCCTCTTCTCTCTCATTTCCTTGAGCTTCTCGACCGACATCTTGGGCTTATGCGCCCGGCTATAAACATGAAGCACGATCGAGAAGCTCGTCGTGTCGGGCTCGATCCCCCTCTCACGTATTTCGTCGAACAGCTTCTCCGCATTCCTTATAGTCCTTTCAAACCTCCCCTCAGGGTGCAAACTCGCCTTCCTACAAACCCCATTCAACAATACATTGTACGTAACAACATTAGGCTCTATCCCTCTCTCCAACATGTAGTTTAAGAATCTCTTCGCCATATCCGTCCTACCAATCCTACACCACCCGCTTATCAAAACAGTGTACATCTTTACGTCCACAACAAACCCATTTCTTCTCCTGTTGAAAACCTCAACCGCAAGCCGTACATGGCCGTACTTACATAACGTGTCGAGCAAGAAAAGGAAATCCTCTGACGTCGTCTCGGCCCTGACGAAGGCCTCGATATCGTCGAAAGCCCGGACGGCCTGTCGGGTAAGGCCGGCGGAGATGAGGCGGCGGATGAGGATGAGGAAGGTGTCGGAGGTGGGCTTGTAGGCGGTCGACCGGTCCATTTGCACAATGAGCTGCCAAACGACGTCGAACTGGCGGACCTTGGCGAGGATGTCGATGACAAGGTTGTACGACGTCGTGTCGAGGGGAGGGTTGGGGAGGGACTTGGAGAAGTGAAAGAAGGCGAGGGCGATTTTGGGAGAGTGTTGGAGGCGGAGAAGGGTTTAGTGGAGGAGGTGAGAGGAGAGAGAAACGCCGTGGAGCTGGAGAGAGGATTCCATGGCGTGGAACGGGTTGTGGTGGCGGAGGAGGATTTGGGAGATCGAATCGGCGTCGTTTGAGGGCTCGAGAGATGGGAGGTGGTGGTTGTGATTGAGAGAGACGGAGACGGAAACGGAAACGGAAACGACGTCGTTTGTGTCGAAGAGGTGGTCGGAGGAAGAGGAGGAGAAGAGACGGCGAGAGGTGGAGACGACGGCGTTTTGAGTGGTGGGAAGAAAATGGGTTCCGAATTGTTTGGATGTAAAGCAGAGTTTGGCCATGTTTTAATGGGTTGCAAAAAAATACGGCCATTTATCCAAAAGCCCCTTTCAATACTCTTGGAGAGTGGGAAATTCTGTCCTATGATGGTAGACTTTAGTGTTTGAACTTTAAAAGAGTTTCGTTTTCAACTCCTTTTTGTCTTTTGCTTCTGCGCTTTCTCCACGAACTAGTGCAAGTGCAACCTTAAAACAAAACAAAATGAATTTCTAAGATAAAAGGCATGCTACCCATCGTTTGGGTGGGCTGGGGGAGATAAACCGCGTGTTATTTTTGTCGTTCACGAACTAAAACGACATTTAGTTTTCTGGTTCAAAGTTTTCCCTTTTCCATCTTAGTCTACATTACCTATCTTTAGTCTCAAGGTTGCTATAATTGCTATAGTTTTTAAATTAACATTTTCAGCTCTAATTGCTTTCCCAAATACCCCTTTAATGTCATAATACGGGCTCAACTCTTAGACAACTTAAGCAATTGCATAAAGCCCCACTTTTTTAGGCATTGATTGACATCCCACTTCTTAAAAGTTGGAATAATAATAGCTTAATTTTTAAGCATTAGTAGATTGATTTAAAAATAAATTAATGTAACTAGTAAATCCTTTGAATATGCATTGGAACTCCTATTTGAAATGTTAAACGTGAAATTAAAATATTATCATAAATCAGCCAATAGAAATAGAGCATTTCTTTTTTCTTTTTTTTTTTTTTGAAAATCACTCTTCAAATGTTTTTAAATATCAAATATTTTTTAATACCAAAGCACTCTTTTTCACAAGGAAATAATGATCTCTTCAAATATTTCTTCTAAAAACAAGATAAAAGGTCTAATTAGCATACTTCAAATAACCTTTTTCAATAAACATACAATTGTATTTGTTTCTCAAAAGAAATATAAGTAAATGGTTTTTAAGAAGTAGGAAAAATTTAGAAAATTCTTCTTTTTATTGTTAATAAATATTTAATTCTATCTATTTTACATTTTAGAAGAAGAAAAAAAATTTAATATTTGTCATGTAATTGTATTTTTCAATTTTTGTTATGTAATTTTTAAATTTTTGACTTTTTTCAATTTATTAAATTTAATAAAATATAAAATGTAATTGATGTTTTAATTTTTGAATAGGCCTCTTTAAAATTTTTGCCTGAGGTCCCAAAATACCTAGAGCTGGCCTTGTTCGAGAACATTGTTTGAGCCAAAAAGTTTCAAGTCAAACCAACTTTATTACAGTATTTTGCTCACGAAAATTTGAATTGTTACAATGTTTTTCAAACCTTTTGTTTAAATTATATTCCCAAAAACGGGTTCCTAATATATGATCAACAAGAATAATATAGGTTATATTTTGATTTTTTCAATGATAAAAAAAAAAAAGATGAGTGGTATTTTTAAGCTCTAATCCGATGTCACTCTTACAATTATTAGAACTACAAGTAGGAATAAAAAAGAGACTAGTCCATATCTACGTTTGTAATTTTGAAGGGCCATATATATCAATCACAGGACCTTACTATTTTAGAGGATTAAGTTTAAATGCTAAGAAATAAACGTTTTACAGATGAGAAAGAGAATCATGATTAATGTGTTGACTTTTCACTTGGTAATTACAACATTACTATTATTTAATTTTTAAAAGTATGGTTTTTTTTATAATTTTAAAAGTTAAATTTATAAAAAAAAAAATAGAGATAACATTCCAATAATATTACACAGAAGAGTAAAATTGAATTAACAGTTAAATATGCAATTTTTATAGTGCATTGAAAATGCTATTAAACAAGTCTTTTGAGTGTTTAAAGCAGGGCAGCCTCAAAGGTTAATGAAAGTCACACACACCTCCCTGATATCAGTTTTTAAGAAGTTCACTTCATCATAGAAAATAGCTTTAGTGCTAGATTTTCAAGGCTTTCTTTCTTTCTTTCTTTCTTTCTTTTTTTCCTCAATCCTATTCTCTTATGTTTCTTAAAACAATCTTATAGCAATTCTTCAACTGGTTAAATTTTCGGAAATGCTAACTTCTATCGTAGATGCTGTAGGGATTTAGGGTAAATGATCACCATTTTAGGTTTTTTTAGTTAAAAACCCAAGTTTTTAAAAATTAGAGAATGGTCGTTTTTATATGTCAATGATATACTGTAGTATATTGATGTACTGATGTTAATCGGTATATCATTGACGTAATGCAGTAAATCAATGATGTATTGATTTATAATTTATCATTTATTAATTTGGTGATTTATTCACTCAATAAATTATCGATTTCTCGATGATAAATCATTAATAGATTAATGTTAAATCAATTCATTAGTGATAAACTAATGTTAATAAATGATGTACACTAATGAGATATTTTGGTGTTTATCAATGATGTACACTTGTAAAAAAAAAGACCATTTTCCTAACTTTCAAAAAATTTTGCCATTTCTTTAATTTTAAAATTTCAATTATTTATTTAAAAAAATAGTAAAAGATATGCCATTTGCCTAATTTTTCATTGTACAATGAGAAGAATGATAAGGTATTTCAAAAGAAAATATGAAATATTTAGGATATTTCATATTGGAAATGCCTAAATTGAATACAAAGTTTCACTTATATGTCGTTTGACAAGTTGGTTAGGACTTAAGTTTTAAATTTAAAAACTGTAGCATTTAAAAGCTTTACATTGCAATTAGTGAGAACTAATTAGTGTTGGAAAATGAATAAACAACAAATTTTTAAAAATTTTTAATTGAAATGTTTTTCCAAAAACAAGTTAGATATGCTATGTATATAAACTAATAAAAGATTTTGTATACCTCTTTATAGCTTGGAAAACCACAGGACTTGCTATGAGAGAACTCAATCGGAAGAGTTTCAACCAACTAAGCTTCCTTGATATTCTCTTTCCACGATTGGTATGTAGGTGGTCACACGTCGTTCAGTCTTTCCATAGGCAACGTCTCTTTCCAGCCACATGAGAAAAGTGAGAGCTAAGATTCAGGATGATGAATAACAACCCTATGGGAGTTTTAGAGTCTTTCTAGCAAAATACTTTTCTCTAAATCTCTCAAGTGCTCTGAGAAATAATAGAAAATTGTTCCAATTAAATAGACGTCAGATTAGGATTAGGACTAGTCCTTATCAGATTAGGCTTCAGAATTTGAGTTTGGATTAACCTCTCATCACAAAAACGAGTTTGATATGGATTTCCATGATGGCAGGGGCAGTCGACCGTCTAGTTGCAATGATCCATGAGATGCATTTTTCCAGCTTCCAAAAGTTATCTAATTAACTCGATTTAAACCGATTGGATAATTACAACTTTATTTGACCTAGGTATCCTTTATAAGGCCTCGGTTTTAATTCAAATAATCAAATAAAGAAGTTATATCATGACTTGAAACCCGGGTGTGACGTGGAGGCTTAGTTTAAGAAAATAATTTAAGCTTAGTAAAATTTTTATTTTAAAACTTGTACTCAAATTAAAAATAGAATTAATTAATGTGATATAATTATTTTTTTAAACCAATCTCCAAATAAAAAAGAATAAATAAGAGCGTTTATTTCAATTTCCATTTATTTATAGAAAATGACCATTTAACCCTTCTAGCTATATTTCTAAGTCTACTCGTTAATGTGTTTGAAGAAAACCTCAAAACATAACCAACAAGGAAAAACGCCTCTGGCATTGGTTTGGGATTCATACACAATCCCACGTTCAAAAAATACAACAGGAA
The DNA here is from genome assembly GCA_025403435.1 of Artocarpus heterophyllus. Lineage (NCBI taxonomy): Eukaryota > Viridiplantae > Streptophyta > Magnoliopsida > Rosales > Moraceae > Artocarpus > Artocarpus heterophyllus. The sequence continues at coordinate 17,273,842 of CM046345.1, read as the reverse complement.
TTTAAATAGGTGCGATACAAACAGCATCAACCATAGTCTAAAATAAAGTCCAACAGAAGAAATAACAGAAATTAAGGTTCTACATGTCTCGACTGAAAAGAAAGGGAAATAAACTACAAATAAATAGCTCTTCACTCGAGATCTAACCTTACCTCGAAAACTACAACTCTTATGGTCTACTCAGTATAGTTCTTAATACCACCTAGAGGGGGTTAATTTAAAAACACAAAATGAGCGAAAGGCCCAATAGGATAATATTTAAACAAATTTTAACATATCAAAATAATTAAGGTATTTAAATATACAAAGGATAAACAAGTAAATAATTGGAATGTTAAAGATTGCAAATGTGGTGATGTAATTGAGAAAGAGATGAGACAATTTTAATTAAATTCCTTGTTTTGTATATCATATATATACTTACAGTGTTTCAGTCATTTCACTCTTAGAGTGTAATTGAGAAAGAGGTTTAAGGGCTTGCCTCCAAGGTTACACTCTACATAACTCAATCTCTAAGGCTACTAAAAACCAACCGTCAAGAGCCGTATATCCTTGACAGCGTTTAAATACTCCATTATACTTGGAGTTTCTTATCCCAAGTCTAAATTAGAATTTTCAAATTCATTCATCCAAAATATGAAACTAATCATATTTACATCTTATATACATTTTGCAAACTCATAGCAATATGCAAAAATGCATTTATAAACAATCTTGTAATAAACATGCTTATCTCAATTAACATAACATGGCCAAAACAATAAAATCATAATTTGAAACATGGCTGCCAACAAAAGGGATTATAAATCCTACCTGTTTAGCAAAATGTCTAAGGAAAGCCTTAATTCTTACAAATCAAACTAGCACAACGTAAGTTCTAATGTTACCCAATCTTGACGGTTTCTAACAAGGTCAACAAGGAAAAAAAACAAGAACAAACAAAGCCATAAACTTGTATTATGTTTAAATCAATCTCTAGTATGCCATTATATGCCTTAAAATAATCATGAAACATAAATTGATTTTCTACATTTTTAGAACACAAAAATAGGGGTTTTAGGGATGTTTAAACATGACAAAACTCAGAGGAATAGAACCAGAATGAACCAAGAGGCTCGTTGGCTTTGGGTGGAGGTGGCAGTATCTTATGCCACTACACCCCTGTCAACCGTCCTATATAGGGTGCGGTCAACTGCGCCTCCATCGAGCTGGGCAGAACCCAGGTTTTTTCCTCCTTCGGCCTGATTCGAAAAATATCAAGTTTTTGATTCAAACCGATTCTAAATGATCCAAAACCATTCCAAAATGTTTAGTAACCATTTTATGATTCTAATAAACATGTTTTCATAAATTTTTACACCAAAAATCATCATTAAAACTATATTTCTAGAATTGTTCAAAATAAAAACAAAAATACGTTCACATTCATTTTTTAAGCTCTAAGCCTCTAAACATCAATCATATAATCATAAAAAACTGATTTTAGACATTCCTAATATGTTTCTAACATCAATGTCAAATCAAAATGGAAGCTAATTTTCTGTTTTAGTTCAAAACTCAAGTTTTAGCTCATCAACACTCCAATATGCACATTAACACAAACCAAAAATTTGCATGAACATTGAACACAAAAATCATGCATTAAACTTGAAGAAAATGCAAACTAAAAACCAAGTTCGGTTTAGAGAAAATCTACCTCAAATCTCTTTTGAAAAGCACCAAATTTTTGGATTAAAAACCAAGCTTGAAGTCTTGAAATTGGCTGGTCATGAAGATGACATTTTTGGTTGGTTTTTGAACAAGAAAGGGGTTGTATTTCTTGGTGTTTTGGCTGCATTTTTGGTTGGTTTTTGCTGTGTTCTTACTGAGTTTTTAGCTGTGTTTTTGGCTGAGCTTGGACAAGAGGAGGGGTTGCCTTTTGAGGTGTTTCGGCTGGGTTTGTTTTGCTTCTACTAGGTTTAGTTTTGCTACAGCAAAAATGAAGAGAGGGAGAGGGGAGCACGTGTGGGAGAGAGGGGAAAATGGTGTGTGTGTGTGTGGAGTTTTAAGTAGTGTATGTAGGACTCTAGGTGAGGGGGGGTCTCAATGCATGGAGACTAAACAGATTTTGATTTGTCTTCTTGGGTCAGGGATGCACAAGTGAGAGGAGAGAGTGTGAGGTTGGGGTGTTTTTAAAATAAAAAAAAAATATGGGGTGTGAAGGTGAATAGTGTAAATAGTGGGTATAATTTTGAAAATTAAAATTGTGAAAAAAAATAGTTTAAATGTGTAAATGGGTATTTATTTTATACGGCATGAAATTTTACATTGCAAATTAAATAGGCACACTAATTGATCGAATTTCCACATAATAAATTGTAATTAAAATTTTGGGATGCTACAAGTTATCTTATTAAAACAGTCATATACAGATAATCTCATACAAATAAAATATAATCAAATAATTCAATATGTTTATTTTGAATTAATTCATAAAATTAATTCAACTAATAAACTAACATGAATTATTAAATCCAATCAATCAAATTTTAGCCAATCTATAAATAACATAAGGTCCTAATCCGTAGGAAAAACACGCCGTGTCATTAAAGAAAATATTATGAGCTAGCAAAGAGAACCAGGTAGACATATATAGATCAAGCTTCTATAATTATAAAATAACATATTCCTGACATGTACATTTTATAATGATCAACTCTAAAGCTATTCCAAAAAAAGCTTAAAGCTGCACTCTTAAACTATATATAAATTATAAAACTCTAATAAGTTTATCATCCATGACACATTATAATGTGTAACATCCACTTAGGATATTCAAAATCAGCTTAAAGGTAAATTTTGTTTTATCTTCCCGATTATATTTATCTTATGTTTTAGTATCTCACTATTGAAAGACTTACTATCCATAACCAATACAAATAGTATACTATTTGGTCACATATATGTATCCAAATGGTTGAGTGTTTGAGTTTTCAATTACAGGATAATGCCTATAAGAGAATATCATTAACTTTACTAAAGAGTTATCGATTCTATATCTATGAACAACGAGTCTATGTTATTCAAGAGTCATGTCTCTAACGTACCAACATGTATACTTCATATAATTCAGGATGTTACTCTTTGGTACATCAAAAGTCACAGGTCAAGAATAAGGACCCATATATTTATTTCAAGATTAACATGTAACACATATGATTATCCAAAGGGATTTGATTTATTCAAATGAAATTATTAACTAAATCAATTCATATTTAGCCCCGATTCAATATATCATCACCAATGTCAATATAGTAATGTCTCTACTCGTGGAGTCCCACTTTGATGACTAGGACAAGCCATCCCCTATTAGGAATGTAGACAACATACCAATCTTAACATGAGTAAAGTATCCAACTTTATTCCCTTGATTGTTGATTTTTTGCATTTAGACTATCACCATAAGAATCATGTCTTTTGTATAATTTGTTCATTATATGCACGACCTTTATGGTTTAGATTGATAGTCTCAAACTTTTGTTTGCTTATCATACATTCAACATAAAAGAACATAAAGAGGACAACATTTGATATATGAAAATGAACACTTCATTGATTAAATGTCTCAAAAACTTATTACATTGTTTAATCCTAAGGGCATCTAATCTAACAATTAGTTCTAATACATGAGAACAACCTATACGAAGAGACTCTTAACATCCTTTTTAATGGAGACACTTGCGCCAACGAACCCTAACAAAGATTTATTTTTTGTGAATCTATTTATCCTCAAAAGAAACTAAATATTTAGTTTTCCTTTATAACTAAATCTTACATTACAATAGTTATATTTCCAAACACATGTTGCCTCTTTAAAATTGTGTGCGAAGTGATCATTTGGTGCATTTGTGGTGGCGTGTGTGTGAAGAAGTAAGGGTTGTAGGGGAAGGTCAAAAATAGATGAGCAAAGTGAAGAAGAAAGAAATGGTGTGTAGGAAGGGAAAAATTACAGTTTCTAACATTAGTAAGTGGCTTCACTTCATTAGGTCAAACATTTTTCTTAATTACATTCATTTAAAAAAAAAGGCTTTTAAGATTGAAACAAGACCTTGAACCTTCCTAAAACAAATGTCGTTATCTGTTCAATGTTGGCTTTTTGCTTGTCATGAAAACGACATTTTGTTTTTCTAATGAAGTTAGCCGCCGTTTATGTTGGATAATGACAAGCACATACATGTTTTTTTTCACTCCTTATTTTGAGGCTATCAAGAACTCTTTGCGTATATTTTATATTATATAACCAATCCATACCTTTCCCTTTCAGCGATGGATTTTGACAGAGAAAAAAAAAACCTAAACATATGCCCTATAGAAATAAATAAACATAAAAACTTCAAAAATTAAAAAGAAATAAACTTGGAATTAAAAGAAGCAAACACCGTTGTATTTTAGTAGTATTTCTTAATTCCCCTCAAGGGCATATAAGTCTTTTGGGGTCAAATTTTATTATTGAAGGAACAATAGTGATAATTAAAAGTTGCAATCTAAAGAAATAAATAGGATATAATCTAGAATATATTTTATATTGATTAGTGTAAAATTTGTTTAGCAATTCATGTAGCTGCTTGACAAAAGGCAATACAATAAATTTAAACAAAATAGAATTTAGAATTTTAAAGGTAAAAAAGCATTAATTCTTTTCTGCTCTAAGACTCGGACCTTAAGTGTTGTTTGTTCTTTTAACGGCAAATACTGCTAGAGCGCTTGACTCTCAGTTAAAACCAATTAATTCTAACTAGCAGATAGTGTAAAACTCTCACATGCTACAATAAAAAAGCAAAAAAAAAAAAAAAAGAAGTTGTGACAATGTAAAGCTTTCACATGCTAAAGTGTTTTTAACTAAACTTGGTTTAAACCATTGGTTCTAATTAAACTTCTATAGATGTTGGATCTATAATCAAATGCAAAATATATTAATTCAGTTTAATGTGTTTCTTTCAATGAATTTAGGCCCTCAAATCACTGTTATTTAGATCTGTTTAGTTTCAAAGAAAATTTGTTAGATTAATTGCATAAAGTAATTTAAAAGCTAAGCCAGACGAAATGAAGCAATATTGAAAAGGTAAAAGATACCACACATAGATTTATAATGGTTCACTCTATAAAGAGAGTTATGTCCACTGTTCTTCACTATGTAAAAATTCAAGATATTACAGATTACAAAGATGATAATGAGAATGAGAAGAAATTTCAACAGAGTTTTTGTATATTTGTTTTTGTGTGTCTACAAATAAAGACAACATTCCTCTATATAGAGGATGAGGAGAAGTTGTGACTTCTAACTGATAGAATAGGGATGATAATGCTTAAGGTAACTGTAATATAGGACACATGTCAATCTATGATAGGTCGTAAGAATCATGCTTTCCCCACGTCTCAATTCGTGGGTGGACATGCTCATAACTATTAGTTTATGTGAATTGATCCCATCGAATGAATACTTGGAGAACAAACCTATAATGATAGAATATTATCCGAACAAACTATATAACGATTTTATATTTGATCGAACCCATTGAAGCCTTAACTTGTTTATACGTAAGAAGGGTATTTCTCTAGTCGAATAGCTTTGAGTCATTTATAGTTGTGTTCGACTCCCTATAATCGCAACCCTAAACCCTCATTTTAGGCCTTTAATGGACAATTTGGATATGACCAAATTGTAACCCAACAGTTAGTACTCACTCCTTGTCGATTTAATCGACTATTGGAGTGAACAAAGCTCAAGCTTTAGTATAAAGACATGTCATCCTGATCGAAACTTTGCATTCACACTAGAATCATTGCCCTTTCTTAGGAAATTACGATACTCAACTACCCACAACACAGGTCACAATGTGATTGGAAGGCTCCAAAATATCTCTAATGTGTGTACCTGACTCAAAAAGATATTGTCTCGATTTGAGTAGGAATTCAAAAGACGCGAAATCTTATCCATAAGATGAAACCAATCTCAGTCGTTGATCAAATTGCTCCAGACAATATATTCATCCATTCTCTCCCTCTCTTCATTTCACACAGTTTACTTCAAACTCAAGACTATTTTCTTCCGTTTTCTCAAGCTTTCTATGTTGGACATGTATGCCCTAAGGAGTAAAAATGTAATATGTTTTTGAAGACATTTTTATCAATAAAGGATTTATTTATTATTCATATACTAAATCTTGTCCTCTTTACATTCATATTTGTTGAATGTATGTTAAGCAAACAAAAATCTAAGACTATTGGTCTAAACCTTTAAGAATTGGGCATATGATAGACAAATTATGCAAAAGACACAATTCTTAAGGTCACGGTCTAAATCATAAGATCTGCAATCGAGGGAATAAAGTTGAGCGGTTTATTCATGCAAAGATTGTTATGTTGTCTATATCCCTAATGGGAGATGGTTTGTCTTGACCATCAGAGGTAGACTCCGTGAATAGAAACATTGGCATATTGTCATAGGTGACGATATGTTGGATCGAGGCATAAAGTGAATTGATTTGGATTAATAATTCTGTCTTGGCAAATCGATTCACTTTAGACAATCATATGTGTGTTGTATCTTAATCCTGAGATGAATAATGGGCCTGTTGTCTTGACTTATATCTTTTGATGTACCAAATGGTGACATCCATATTTTATGCTGGTACGTATGTCGGTACGTTGGAGGCATGACTCTTAATAGCGTAGACTTGTTATTCATAGATATAGAATCCATAGCTCCTCTTTAGGAGTAGTTGATATCCTCTTATATGCGTTATCCTGTAATTGAAAAGCTAGAGCGCTCAACCATTTAAATACATAGGTGTAACCGAATGATGTACTGTCTTTGGATGGTAAGTTTTTTGATGGTGAGATAATGGAACATAAGATAAAAATAAGAGGAAAAGTAAGACAGAATTTATCCTTAAGTTGATTATAGATAATCCTATGGGGATACGTCACATTATGATATGTCATGGAGACTTAGATATACGGGCTTCGTAATTTTATATAGTTTGAGAGTACAGCTCTGAGCTTTTCGTGGAGTAGCACTGGAGTTGATAATTATAAAATATATATCTGGGATAGTGGGTTTCATAATTATCGAAAGCTTGAACCATATAGGTCTATCAGGTCCCCTTTGCTAGCTCATAAAAATCCTATAATGATACGACATGCTTTTCTAATAATGGTGGCTTGTGTCAAATTATCAGATTGGCTAAAAATTTGATAGGATTAGATAATTTATGTTTGTTTATCAGTTGAATTAATTTTGAATAAATTATTTTAAGATATACTTGTTGAATTATCAGGATCAGATAATTCATTATGTTTATCGGTTAGATTAATTTTGAATAAATTAATTTAAGATAAACGTGTTGATTTATCAAGAATATTTATTTTCCTAGAGATTATCTAGATACGATTGTTTTAATCAGATAATTTCTCTATTAGTTATTTAAATCAAAACTGAGGCTCTATCCCAAGAATCTTGGGTGGGAAATAAAAGATTTGCATAGATCATTTATCGTAAGTTTGGCAAGCCGATCTTTAAGTTTGGCCTGTCGATGGAGCAAGTTTGGCAGGCTGATCTGCTAGTTTGGCCTGCCAACCGAGCGATAAATAGATCACGCGTTTTGAAGCAAATTGTATCTGATATTGATTCTAATTTGAATTTTAGAAGTTTTATCTAATGAGGACTAACCCCTGAGCCCAACCTCTATGAAAAGGGGAGTGAGACTCATTATTGTTTAGATTAGTTAAAAAATCTAGAGTGAGACTCTATTGGTGAGACTCAAAAACTCCCCGAAAAATTATGATTCACAAATCATGAACTATAGCTTTGGGTATTTTTTAATTGGTTTAAAGAAGAGTCGCCTAGTAGAAGAGCTATACGAGTATGCCCATATACACAATGATCGTGGATAGAGAATAGCAAAGAAGACTAATTGGTTAAAGCTCTTCTAGAATGTTACTTTTCTTCACAGATTGCAGAGCTTTTTGACAAACAAGGTTAGTAAGATCTGGTTAATTTATGCATATAGCATGTCAAACTTATGTTTTAGAAAATACTCTAGTATAAAAAATTTTAAAATTTTGTTGTATATTATTTTTCCAACATTCTAGCGATTGCCAGGCAAGATTCCTTTCCTTTGTGTTGATTTCCTTGCAATTTTCTTTCTATGGATTTGTTTCTCTTTTGATTTCAAACATTTTAGTTCCATTTTCAACTCATTTTCCAAGAAAATCCATGATTTCTTGTCTGTTTGGCTCTCTTGAGTTTAGAACCCTTAAGAACTCCTCAAGACTTTTCAAATCTCAAAAATGTTAGCCCTCAGATCTTCAAAACACTAAATTTCCTTTTAAGAATTAGTTTTTATGAAGATGTTGAAGGCCATCGATGTTAGTTTAAGTTCGAGTAGGGGTGACGATCTGTGGTCTAGTAGCGACGATAGGGAAATCAATGAGTGGATTAGGGAACAATCCAAAATCGAATGGAACTCCAAAATTGACGATGTCGAGACCAGCAAGAAAGCAAAAAAGGGCTCAGCAAAAAAGAGAAACAGGATTACGGCTGCTTTGAATTAAATCGAGCAAATCGAAATGCTCAAAAATAGAAAATACATCTCACCAAAAAAAGGAGTTTCCTTCTTTGTGAAAAACCTAAAATCGATTCTAACCGAGGGGGACTTGTTAATACATACAGACATTGGGAAGAGAAATATTGTCGATTAACCATGACTCGATTGAACTAACTACTCGATTCCCTTTTCCTTTCACATTCGATTATATTGGTAAGTATTGACACTTGATATTTATTTTAAGCAGTAATTCTAACTAATCCTTAGCATTGTCTCTTTGTAGATTACAAGCTAACCATCTAGCCCCCATTAAAGAGAGGTTTTGTGTGAGGCTTGAAGCTCTACTTGCATTGAAGGGACGGACTTGGACTAAAATCTCCCACCCTGATTGACTTGGAAAGTCATAAATTTGGAAAAGGTCTAGAGAAATCCCAACAGGTATTCCCATTTGCTTTCTAAAACGAGTCGATTGGATCTTTGTATGTTGCGGTGCACTTCAGTGGCTGTACGATCTGTTGAAATTCATTACTCCTCTCTCTAACGAAGAGGCTCTTTTTGCAGATGTTGCGCTATCATCAATGAAGAGATCTCATTACCTTCATTCGATGATGCCATGAAGAGGAAGGCTGTAGCGAGGGCTATGGCAAAAAAGAAAAAGAAGAGCGACGTTAGCAAATCCTCTATCCAGGAAAAGTCGACTCCCCCAATCGATACTTCTGATTTCCCTTTGCCACTTCCATTCTACATTCAGCCCTTAGTGTTAAAGAAAAGGAAAGTCATGGAGCCGTTTGGTGTTCTCGAAGACATCAAAGTGAGGATTGCTGATGAAACTCTTGATGTCCTAAAGAATGTTAACATCCTTCAAGACAAGGCGGCTGCATTAAAAGCGTCAAAGAGTTTTAACTTCACATTGGACGAAGATACTTTTGATGGGAAACCATTCTCTTGGTTGTGTAACGAATCCACCTTGGCTCGTGGACAAGTAAGGCATGAAGTCTTGACTTGAAACTTTTTTAACTTGTCACATTGACTTATACTAAGCCTTTCCATTATACAGGCCCTTTACCTTCATAATATTTTTGCATACAAAGCTGCTTACAAGTACAAACTATTAATTTCGACTATCAAGGATCTTCAATAGAAGCTTGAGAAGGCCAAGTTTGAGAGGGACGATAGGAAGAGGGAGAGAGACGATGCCATCCATTCATTGGCATGGTCGAATAAAAAAGTTCTTAATTTGAGTAGAAGTCTCCGTCTAGAGGAGGAAAAGGTAAACAACTTAATTAAACGGATGGAGACGAAGACCCAAGAACTTAAAGAGATTAAGGAGCAACTACTCGGTATTCATAGCGATAGATCCATTAAAACAAGGCTCAAGACACTGAAAGAGTTTAAATTAGGTCGATTTACTGCCTTGATATTAACAAGGAAATTGCGAAGCTTGAGGAGCTCATGTCTCCTGATGAGTCTGATGTCGAGGAAGTCAATGTAAGCGAGGCTGATCACGAGGAGGCTAAGGCTAAGGATTCTTCAGTTCCTGATTCTTTAAGGATCGAGGCATCATTGGCAAGCGAGCAAGCCATTATTGCCCCATCTGTTCAAGCAATAGATGGGGAACATGATCAAACGGTAGAAGGGGAAACCTCCAAGATCGATTGATATATCGATTGAGTGAATGAATTCATTCATTTTCATTTTTCAATCCCCCTTTTTTTGTAGTGAACAATTTGTGTTGAACTGTTCTTATTTTACTCCATATATTGAATTGTTTGGATTGTTGAACTAATCATCATTCGCTTTGTTCCACTATTTTTGGTAATATCAATCCCCTTTCAAAGTTTAATTCATTAAGAATAATTGAACTTTGAATTCGTCAAGCTTTAATACTTGTGGAAATCGAACGCTAATTATAACAGTTTAAATAGAGCTTGAAAGAATTTGCCATAAAATTTAAACCTATAAAATGGCCTAGTGAGCCGAAGTTTTTTAGCATGAGCCGAATAACGTTAATTCAAATGTAAGATCGAATACCGATAAATCGATTCAACTGGTAATGAACCATGATGTTATGAATAAGAATCGACCAAGCATTCGATGAGTTGATAAAAAGCCATTAAAATGGTGAGCCATGATGGCAATATAGAATCAAACTTGACACAAGCTGATCGAACCATGAAAACGGCGATATAGGACTGAACTCTTGGCGAGTTGGAGCCATGAAGATGGCGATGTAAGATCAAACTCAGAACGAGTTGATCGAGTCCACAGTTGGAACTTCATAGAAAGCCATGATGCTGGTGATGTAAGATCGAACTCGAAACGAGTTGATCGATTCCATAGTTGGAACTTAATAGAAAACCATGATGATGGCGATGTAAGATTGAATTCAAGGACCTAGCAGAAAGCCATGATGATAGCAAGCCTTAGGAAAGATGGTTGTTGTAATAATAACATGGCTACAGCCGTTTATAATTCACAGGCCGCCTACATACCAAGTGGGGGTTAACAGTTTTAAATAAATTAAATAAAGGTCAAAAAATTAAAAATAAAACTTCAAAAACAAATTTTCTTAAGACTTAAATGAAAACTCTCAAATCAAAATAAAAATATAAACAACAAATAAACCATGATTTAATATAGCACCTTTAATTTAATAATATAAAACTGTCATCATCATCATTTCAACCTTAAATATATCTTAATATAGTCACAGAAAGTAACATAAGATGCTTACATTATCAAGGAGAACATTCTCAGTAAAAGAAGAGATTCCAACTGAATACAAATACATAGCTTCCTCAATTATGTTTCTTGTCACTACCTCACACTTTGTGAGTCCTGAAAAGATGAAAATATAGGGAAATGAGCGACAACATGCTCAATAGGAAAACCATGACTCATATTTAGGTGTTATTGCCACATTAAAACCTATATGGTTAGTTAATTCTCAACATTATTTATGAATATTATCATATTCATTTCCAGTGGATATCCTATGATTGTTTTTGCCAAGTTCCATACATATATATATTATAGTTCAGGATTTAATAAAGCTCATCTGTATCCATCGTGCAATATAAGATCATTACAAGAGTGTCCAATGAGGGGACATCAAGCCCAAGATCCTCACCAAGTCGATTCCTTTACAATGCATTCTAGGACTTTCGACCCAAAGGAGCGTCATCACCTCCCCCCTATTTTGCCTTTTAGGGTATTCATGCCCAAGGACATAACCGCCACCCTATTCACGCCCTTCCTCTTATAACCACCACTGTTATGTATAGAGTATATTTCCCAACCATACTTCACAATTTATTCAATATATGTCAAAATAATTTATTCCTCAATATACATTACAGGACGAGTTCATGCTAATGTCTTATAAGTGATATTCATATGATAACAGTTCACCACACACACGCGCACACATATATATATCTTGTAGTATAAAGAAACAATTTTATTTCCATAAAACCTTACAAAAGATGAGTACTAGATCCTCTACCTCTTTGCGAATACAATGTTGATAAATTCCAGCTTATGATACCAAGTTCACCATGTAAGCTCCAAGTACCTCGTTATCCTACGACGTATAAAATAACCATACTTTAACTTAAATCCTACTCTATAATCATGTCAATTTACTATATATTCTTATTAGTGTGCCACAGTCAATAATCCTTAGAACATTTCATAACACAAAACAATAAAAAACAGATGAGTTTGAACTGATCGATTGGCCTGCCGATCAGTTGCTTCCGGCCTACTGATCAAACTACACATTTCAAACCTCTCTGCTAGCCTGCCAATCTGTAGGTTCGGCTTGCTGGTTTGGCAAAGTTCAGCCTGCCAGTCTATAGGGTTTGGCCTATCAAACTTGGTAGTGTTCAGCCTGTCGATCTATAGGGTTCGGCCTACCAAACTTAGTAGTGTTTGGCTTACCGATAGAAGAATTTTTGAAATTTTCAATTTTCTACTTCAAAGGTTTCAAACTTTAAAACTCAATTTGACTATTTTTATCAACTTCCAGGACATAGAAAATGCATAAAAACTAAGAAATATCACACTCAAATACATATAGATCATCTTTTTTAAAATTTTCATACTCAACATATAAATCTAAGCCAAAAATCAAAACTTTAAAACTAGTTCAAAAACTCATTTTAAACAAAGATCTATGTAAATCAAACTTCAAAAACATTGTATAATTACCCATAAACATCAAAAATACATTTATCATAAATCTCATTCTAAAACACAGGATTTAGATCAAAGTTTTAACTTAGAAAACCGTACCTTAAGCTTGAAGAAAAATAGTGATTTTGCTTGCAAAAATCCTTGATCTTTAGTTTGTGACTTTGGAAGATCTAAGAAATTAACCTCGGATTTCTCTCCTGATTACCTTGAAGTTGGGTTGATGATCTTGATTTTGAAGTAAACGAGGGGGAGAGAGAAAAAAGAGAAAACGAGAGAGAAAGAGAGAGTTGACGTGAGAAGAAAAGTTAAATAAGAAGAAAGAGAAAGAAAAGAAAAAGAAAAGAAGGAGGGACAAAATGGGATGGGAGCAAGTAAGATCAAGTCTCCATCAGAGACTTTTGGAGCAAATAATGCCAAATGGCATTTTTAATTAAATTATAGTTCCAAGGGCATTTTGGTCAATAAACTAAATGGGTATAGGAAATTTGGAAAATTTAAAAATAGGTAGAAATAAATCATGTGAAATAGATTTTAAATGAAATAAAAATTTAATTAGCACATTAATAATTAATTTAATTATAATGATACCCATTATGAAAATAACGGGTGTTACAGCTCTACTCCCTTAAAGAAATTTCGTCCTTAAGATTTCAAACCTAATGATGCTAGTACAAATCACAAATCCATTATGATTCCAGTTTTGATTCTACACACTTAATGTTATTTATCTCTAAATGTGGGTTACCATATCTCCATTCATTTACGTAAAATATCAATCTTACTCTAAATAGTAAATCCTTCAACAAGAGTATTTCTAGCAGGTTTCGAATTTATAACACCACATTAAGGCCTAGGAATTCTGATCTGAGAAGTACACATGCTGATCATACTATTTTTCCAGTCCTTCATTGTCTATGGATCGTGATTTACAATTATAATAAGGAGATTGCCAAAGAATTTTCTTGTATACCTTATCCTCGGGTTCCTTTGTCTTCTATGTAAGAAAAAATCATGGATGGTTGATTTTATATTCTAAGTAATAAACTAAAACATAATCATAAAATATATAACACAAGCATTTCTATTCAAAATTATACATTAAACTCATACATAAAAAGATTAAAAGGAATCTTGTACTTGTAACCAAACTCAACAGATTCCATAATAAACGGCTACCCTCATGACACAAACATCCAACCTAAATGACATACTTATATTTTCTACGAAGTACTTCCACAATTGACTTTGGTACTTCTACAAAACATTAACAGAATACTATACATTACAAATATGATATGGATACGTTTCGAAAGTATAAGGCACTCCGTATAACCAACTATCCATATCATGCATGCTTAGAGAATGTAAAAGCATCGATAAATAAAAGATCAAACCTTAAATGGGATGCGTTTCGAGAGTATTAATTACGCCATATCACTAGCCATCTGACATTAAGGTCAATGAATATAAAAGTTTTAACAACAGCATGCCATAAGAAATACAGAGTATGGGGGCAAACGGTTATTCATGACACATGAAATACAGACATACATGCCATAGATAAAACCAAAAGATTACATGTGGAGATTCAAATCTAATGTCCGCTTTTGGTTTTCCTTCTTCCATTCAAGCTTGGATGTTGCAGTGTCGGACTTCGGATGGATGATTTGCATCCTATTTAACAATCTCTCGACTGTTAAAGCAGTAACAAAGATTTGTCTCCCCGACTCTATGATGAAATTTTATTCCATAACGTAATCTAAAAATTTCAAAAGACCATCATAAAAACCATTTACATTTAAAAGTCCCAAAGGTTTGGAGTGAATGCCTAATTAATTCCTCCTAGCAACTACGAATATTTCCTCAAGAGTACCTAAACCGCTAGGTAATGCTATAAAAGCATCAGAATTATCAATTATGGTTTTGAGACACGAAGGGTTGTCCATAACTCCTTTTTCCTTACTATGGTCTGCCTACAAAGGTGCTAGAATACGAGGGACAATCCCTACGGCTTTGGTATCAGTAGACTTAACTACTATCGCTATATTTCCTATCATTTCTAAACTACCACCTCATAGACTATGTTAATCTTTCTACATGTCAAGACTTGTCCTATTTTTCTTATGGCTTCTAGGTAGGCTTTATCTTTTCTAGGGCTGGAACCTCGAAAGACAAAGACATTTTTTATTTTCTTGGTTGACGGAAGGTAGACATATTTGGTTTAAATGACTAGTTGCTTTATGTCTACTCCATTTAGACTCAGGGTTCTACATGAGATTTTAAAGATGATGATATGCAAGAGGACTAAGGAGGTAGACGAGTAGGTAATGAACCAATAATCCAAAAATCTAAACAAAATATTGCACATGTAAGAAAGTAAGAAAAAGGTATTGACAATTATGGAAATCCTAATATACTTTTTGAAAAATTTAAACTCGAACTGTATAACTTTTGACAATTGAAAATACATTGATAGAAGACACTCTGACACAATTATAGATCTTTTGATAAATGTGCACCAAACTTAGAAAATCAATATAAACGACAAACTACTATAGAACTTTTTAAATTTGAGACACAAGTCTTGAAATATCTGGATAAGTTCCAAAAATTCAAAAATATTACAGTACAACATGTGATGTGTCTGACGAAATAATATATTTTATTATTATTATTATTTTTTTTTGTTAAGACAGCCATAAATTAAATGAGACACTAACACTTACTGTGTTAATTTAATAATCATAATTATTTGGACTACAAAAGCAAATGTTTAAATAGCTTTTACTGAAGAGAAGGATAGATTATTGAACACCAACTAAAATGATTTCAAACAAACATTGAATAACCTTTATAAAGCGATGACTTATTCCCCATTCAGTTTTCTTATGACTTAGCAAACAGGATCTTGAAATACCATATTTTGAGACGTTGTCTTTCTACATGGAATTTAGGCCAGAGTTTAAAGATGGGACCTTGAACATATCCACTAAGATGATCTTGAAGAGAAGTATGGAGGTCATCCAAGTTCTCCTTAGAAAGTTCATCCCTGCAAAACTTTATTTTATCCTCTCTATTTATAGACACAAATCCAAGCGAAGTATATTTACCATTACAATTTTATCATCCACATTTGTTAAAAGTGACCGCAATGGCACGAGCTCTTCTTTTCATCACACTACAACTGGTAGCCATACCTGATAAACCAACATCTTGACTGAAGTCATTCGGACGGATCTTCTTCTCTATCGACATCCTCACATCACTAAGGATGCCAAAACGTATAAGAATCCACAACTGAGTGATCCTAGTCTTGTATTTCTTCTTGAGAACCTTCTGCGAAAGTGATGAAAAATACTTTCTCAGGTGTTGGTACTTTGGGTCCATGGTGAAATGAAAAAGGAGTAAATAGAACAGAAAAATCAAGACAGTAAGTTGCAAAATCCTAGAAATCCTTCTTCTTTTAGAGAGAGAAAGAATAAGTCTAGAGAGAAGGAAGAGGATTTGTGATTTAGAGAGAGGATGACGAGTTTAGAGAGAGAGGGAACTTGGAGAAATGAGCTCCTATGCACAGTAAACATATATGTAGACAACGATTGAATCACTGTATATGACACGTATAGAGACCACGTGCGAATGACAATGTTTTTTTTAAGTGGGCTAAAATTGGTTTAGAATTTGAACTAGGCCCAAATGTTCTAAGTTGAAATGGGTTGGGTTGTTTCAACCTTAACACATTTGGAATGAGTTAAACAATTAACATGAAATTTGAAGCCCAACTTATATAGATCTTAAGCCCAATTCAAAGCCCAATTCTTTAAAACAATTTAGCTGAGATAAAAAAGAGTTTGATTTGATAATAATCTGAGGTTCTCCTAAATGTTATCCAAATCGTTCCATATCACCAAAATCCTCTTGTAACTCAGATAATTTGCTTTAATCAAAACCTTGTTGAACAATGCATACACTCCTATCTTATCCTTAATACTCAGCATTTGTTAATATATATTCACCATTAACACTACTAAGGGTATGAACGTGACTAACCTTGACATCAATATGCTTTCTGTCTTCTAACATAGACCATATCAATGAGCAAAGACCATTGATATTACCACCTAAGGGCACCTACAATCCTTACAATCCCACTTATATAATCTTTAATTTCCTCATATAAAAAACCTCAAGTAACTAAAAGATTCACATCTAAACATCTAAAATTAAAACCTTTTATCATAAAGGTCCACAATCATTACAAGTGCCTTAAGTATTATGATTTACGTAAAGAAACTTCTATTGGTCATTTTTATATTACATCTATTCATAAAGACTATTAACATCACTTAAATACAATGTATACAATAGAAATATTCCAACCTTGTAATTCATAAATTCTTTGACTTTATAAAATCTCAATAGATGAAAAGATTAAAATTTATCTCACTCAAGGTTCAATGTTATGGATTCCTAACTTATCTCATGTTGTAAATAGAACATCCAAGAAAATTTAGTGAGACTTAAGTACTCTATCAAGTCCACGCATAATCACTACACAGGTTTCAATCAATTATGAAGAATTTGGCACAACTATGCCAAACTTTGAAATCAACAACTCAAACCTTGTATTTCTTATCATTTCTTATGAGATAAAAGGCTTATAGATCCTTGTATTTATATGAATCTCTCTTAAGCAATCTACATATAAATTCATTCCATATATTTATCGTACCCATATAACCGTTAATACTTTCATTCTAAGGCTTTTCTATGTCGCGAGATCCTCTTAGACTGTATAAATGAACCTGAAAGTTTGATTTGATGATGACATTAAAAATTCAACTTTAGAACCATCTCAAAAAGGGATTTTTAAAGTAGTGCTACACTCCCTAGGTAAACCAAACCTAGGCTCTGATACTAAAAATTCTATAACGCCCCTAAGTAGGGGTTAATAGTTTTAAATAAATTAAATAAGGATCAAAAAATTAAAAATAAAACTTCAAAAACAAATTTACCTAGGACTTAAATGAAAACTTTCAAATCTAAATAAAAATATAAACAATAAATGAACCATAGTTTAATGTAGCACATTTAATTTAATAATATAAAACTGTCATCATCATCATTTTAACCTTCAATATATCTTAATACAGTCACAAAAAGTAACATGCAATGCTTACGTTATCAAGGAGAACATTCTCAGTAAAAGAAGAGATTCCAACAGAATACAGATACATAGCATTCTCAACTATATTTCATGTCACCACCTCACACTTTGTGAGTCCTAAAAAAATAAAAATCTAGGGGAATAAGCAACAACATGCTCAGTAGGAAACCATTACTCACCTTTAGGTTTTTATTAATTGCCACATTAAAACCTGCATGGTTAGTTAGTTCTCTCAACATTATTTATCAATATTCCCAAGTTCATTTCTATTGGATATCCTATGATTGTTCTTACCAAGTTCCATACATACATATATATATTGTTAGACATGTATGCCCTAAGGAGTAAAAATGTAATACGTTTTTGGAGACATTTTTATCAATAAAGAATTTATTCATTTATATATACCAAATCTTGTCCTCTTTACGTTCATATTTGTTGAATGTATGATAAGCAAACAGTAGTCTAGAGACCGTCAATCTAAACCTTAAGAATTAGGCATATGATGGACGGATTATGCGAAGACACGATTCTTAAGGTGATGGTCTAAAACATATGATTCCGCAATCGAGGGAATAAAGTTGGATGCTTTATTCATGTAAAGATTGTTATGTTGTCTATATCCCTTTTGGGAGATGGTTTGTCTTGACCATCGGAGTTGGACTCCGTGAATAAAAACATTGACACGTTGTCATAGGTGACGATGTGTTGGATCGGGACATAAAGTGAATTGATTTGGATTAATAATTCTGTCTCTACAAATCGATTCACTTTAGACAGTCATTTGTATTGTATCTTAATCTTGAGATGAATAGTGGGCCCGTTATCTCGACTTATGTCTTTTGATGTACCAAAAGGTGATACCCACATCTCAATAGTGGTATGCATGCCGGTACGTTGGAGGCATGACTCTTGATAGCGTAGACTTGTTATTCATAGATATAGAATCCATAGCTCCTCTTTAGGAGTAATGATATCCTCTTATATGCGTTGTCCTGTAATTGGAAAACTGGAGCGCTCAACCATTTGGATACATAGGTGTAACCAAATGGTATACTATCTTTGGATAGTAAGTTTTCTAATGGTGAGACAATGGAACGTAAGATAAAAATAATCGGGAAGGTAAGACAGAACTTGTCCTTAAGCCGATTATGGATTTTCATATGGGGATACGATACACTATGATATGTCATGGAGACTTAGCTATACGAGCTTCGTAATTCTATAAAGTTCGAGAGTGCAGCTCCAAGCTTTTAGTGGAGTAGCGTTGGAGTTGATAATTGTGAAATGTATATCTGGGATATTGGGTTTCATAATTATCATGAGCTTGAACTTTATAGGTCCATTTTGGTCCCCTTTGCTAGCTCACAAAATCCTGTAACGACACGGCGTGCTTTTCCAATAATTAGTGACTTATGTCGGATTTATCAGATTGGGTTAAAATTTGAAAAAATTAAATAATTCATTTCTGTTATCTGTTGAATTAATTTTGTAAGAAATTAGTTCAAGATAAACTTGTTGAATTATTGCGATCAGATAATTCTTGTCTGTTTATCGGTTGTTTTAATTTTGGACAAATTAGATCAAGATAAACTTGTAGAATTATTGTGAATTGATTTATTTTCTTAGAGATTATCTTGATAAAGTTTGTTTTGATTAGATAACTATTCTATTGGGTTATTTGAATCAAAACTGAGACTTTATCCTATAGAATCTCGGGTGAAAAATAAAAGATTCGTGGAGATTTTTTCTCGGGAGTTTGGCCTGCCGGATGACGTGTTCGGCCTGCCGATCAACGAGAGATAAGATTACGCGTTTTCACGTGGATCTTATCAGATATTGATCTGAACTTGATTCTGTTTCAAATTTTTGAGACCTATTTTGATAAGGACTGACCCTAGGACCAATAGCTATATAAAGGGAGTGAGTCTCATGATTTACTCAGATCAATTTGAGAGATTAAGAGTGATACTCTTAGGGTGAGCATCTGAAAACTCCTTGAGAGCTTTTGTTCACAAATCACGAATATTAGCTTTGGGTTCTCTCTATTGGTTGGAAGGAGAGTCACCGGTGGAAGAGCTGTACATGTGAGCCCACACTCACTCCGGTTGTGAATAGAGAATAGCAAAGAAGACCAGTTGGTTGAGGCTCTTCTGGAACGTTACTTCTCTACACAGGTTGCGGAGGTTCTTTGGCACACAGAGGTTAGTAAGATCTGTCTAATTTATACATATAACATGTCAAACTTGTGTTTTAAAAATTACTCTGATATTAAATTTTAAAATTCTGTTGTGCATTGTTTTTCCAACAATTGGTATTAGAGCCATGGTTTTTACATAAATTTACAAGTTTGTGATCATGATATATGCATAAATTTTGTGATCTTAATCTCTCCTATGCTTGAATTGAATTTTATAGAGAGTTGGCACTCTAGTTTTCTATAAATAATATATGTTGTCATGGATTATATAGTGAATGTTTATTAATTAATTATGGTTAATTAAATCATTGTTTATTTATTTATTAATTAATTAATTTATACCGGTTATGGTTCCTTAGAGGTTAGAATATGTATCTAAGTTTTTCATGTAATTAGATGGTGGACTATCATCTCCGTCTAGGAATTGTTATTTAATTTTAAATTTGTAAGAATTTTGTAATTAAATGATTATTCGGAGAAGATGGAACGAGAAGTCGGATCTTAAAGATAGATGATGGCGCCTTCAGATATTTCCTGAGTCTCTAATTTTATGTTTTTGAATTGTTGAATATAAAATTGATGAATTGCATTAAAATTGTATTTTCTGGAATAAGGGTTTTCTGCTCGGTCGGCATGCTGGACATCACAATTCGACAGGCCGATGGTCATAGATCGGCAGGCCAGACGTGTGGTCCGGCAGGCCGACAGTGGGACAGAAATAGGCTGGCTCTACCGGTAGGCCAAACTTTCATGGACCAGCAGGCCGATGTATCATATCGGTAGGCCTAAGAAGCAAGATCGATAGGTCGATCACATAGATCGGCCTGCTAACCGAGAGCTGGAGAATTTCTAAAAAAGGTGCTATTTTTCGGTGTAGTTTTAATTTTATTTTTAGGACGATTCTGAGAAACATTAAATTTAGATATGACCGGAAATATGAAGTATTTGATTCATACGGGATTGAAGACTTGAAGATGGGTATTGCATGAAGAATGATACAGCTTGAGGATTCAAGGATGAAGAATGGATAAATGTCTCGATTATTCTCTTAGAATCTTGGTTTTCTATTCTCTAGGGTGGAACCATAATATTACAGTTATTATTATTTTGCTTGTAGCTTTGCTTGATTGCTTTGCTTGTCTGCATTATAATATGATTTATCATTTATATTGATAACATGTAATATAGAATAGGGAGTGCCGCTCATATTAAAATTATTCATGCATAATTTTAAAATAAAACCTTGATTTCAAAAGATTGAGTGGGAGAAGGTTTTCGAAGAGAGGACCTAAGGCCTCCATCGTTGGTCCATAGGCAGAAAATGGTGGTCCCGACTCCTAGGAAGGGATTTCTATCATGTACCAGATTGGATCTCTGAAAGGATAATGTATTTTAGTATGATTTATGGTTGCACACCCCTAGATGGTGATTATAAATCATGGATAAAATATTGAAACGATGGTTATACACTCACGTTAATTTTATTATTAACCTCCCCTAGGAGCTCTGTTAATAAAATTAATGGCCAAAGAAACGATTATAAATATATGCTGGATCATACGAGTCCTGGATGGCATATATTAATCAGGAGGGGATCCGTGTTCCTAATTGAATTTGGCATGACTCCTCTAGGAGCTTGTTGAATTCTAAGTTGGGAATTATCATTGTAAGGTTGTGATATTTTCAAGGTTGTGATACATAAACACATTTGTATGATTTTACATGATTGTGTTATCTTATTGAATTATTATATATGTTTGCTTATATTTGGTATATGATTCTTTATTATAGATTGAAAATGTCTAAAAACGCTTTATCATCGATACTTGACAAAAACCAATTAACCGGTGAGAATTATAACGATTGGAAACGGAACCTGGATATCGTCCTGTCCTTTGAGAAACTGAAATATGTACTGACAACCCCTTGTCCTCCCGAGCCTACGGGAGACTCAAGTAATGAGCAATTCCAAGCGTACGATCGCTGGAAAGATGCTAATGATCAGGCCCGCTGCTATGTTATGGCCAGCATGAACAACGTGTTACATGCTCAACATTAGGATTATGAGACTGCGAAGCAGATCTTAGATAATCTTGAGGATATGTTTGGAGGCTAGGCCATAACAAAGCAGTAAGGGGCGCTTCGGAAACTCTTAAACTGTAGACAGAGACCAGGGACATCTGTAAAGGAGCACATGATGTTGGTCATGGGTTACCTCGCTGAGGCTCAAACCAATAGAGCCGACATCGATGCTGAAACTCAGATGACTGTGGTCTTTGAGACTTTGTCTAAGGAATTTATTCCGTTTAGAGCTACTTTTAATTTAAGCAATAGACGGGATATGACCTTAATAGAACTGATGAAACAGTTACAGGAGTTTGAATTACTGATCATGGAGTCTCCTGCTGGTGGTGAGGCCAACATGGTAGCTGCTTTTGGTTCCAATCCTAACTCAGGGAATGAAAGGAAGCAACGAGCCAAGAATGGGAAGTCTTCTATTCCTACTGCTACCAAGAGCAAGAAGAAGAAGAAGAAGAACCCAAAGAAGCTTAAGTGTTTCTTCTATGGAAAGGTCGGGCATATCAAAAAGCATTGTAAGGACTTCCTTTCCAAAGGAGGTAGGTGTGATCTTCTATATTTAGAAACTTGTTTGGTTGAGGAATCCAGTGACATCTGGGTCATAGATTCCGGTGCAACTAATCATGTTTGTGTTTCTCTGTAGGGGTTCAAAGAAATGAGAAGTCTGCTACATGAGGACTTCACGCTTCGGATGGGCGATGGATCCTTGGTCTCAGCGGAAGCAGTGGGAGACGTCCATCTTTATTTTGATAATTATAGGAATTTATTTTTGCAAGATTGTTTTTATGTTCCTAAATTTAAAAGGAATTTAATTTCTGCATCTTGTTTATTTAAAGACTCCTACGTGGTATCTTTTAATAAAAAAGTGGTGATTCGTAAAAATAAATCTTTTATCTGTTCTGGATGGATGCAAAATAATCTATATTTTATCAAACCTAAGATGGACTTACTGCTTAATGCTGAGATAAATGATGATGACTCTAAAAGACTTAAAACTTCTCACTCTAATAAGACTTATCTTTGGCATTTACGCCTAGGTCATATTAACCTGAATAGGATTTAAAGGTTGGTAAGGGATGGACCTTTAAGTCACTTAAAGGTGAAATCTATACCTCAATGTGAATCTTTTTCGGAGGGTAAAATGACCAAAAGACCATACGGGTCTAAGGGCAATAGGTCCGAAGGGGTTTTAGAACTTGTGCATAGTGATGTTTGCGGACCGATGAACATCTGGGCACGAGGAGGGTATGAGTACTTCGTCACTTTTATTGACGATTACTCAAGATATGGGTATGTGTACCTGATGCACCATAAAAGTGAAACTTATGTTAAGTTCAGGGAGTTTCGGGCTGAAGTGGAAAAGCAATTGGGTAGACCCATAAAGGCACTTCGATCTGATCGAGGTGGGGAATACCTTTCTGATGAGTTCTTAGGACACTTGTTAGAGAATGGGATTTTATCCCATTTGACTATGCCGGGCACTCCGTAGCAGAATGGCTTAGCGGAGAGAAGGAATAGGACTTTGTTGGACATGATTAGGTCCATGATGAGTTATTCATCATTGCCTTTATCCTTTTGGGGATATGCACTGCAAACCGCATGTTATCTTTTGAACAATGTGCCTTCAAAATCAGTCCCTAAAACTCCTCACAAGTTGTGGACAAGACGGAAGACATCCTTAAACCATATTCGCATATGGGGATGTCCAGCTCATGTCCTGTTTAAGGATCTGAATAAGTTGGAAGCACGTTCGGAAGTTTGCGTGTTTGTGGGATATCCAAAAGGGACTTAGGGGGGTTATTTTTATAACCCAAAGGAAAATAAAATCGTGGTTTCAACTAATGTGACTTTCCTTGAGGATAGTTACATGGACGACTTTAAACCTCGAAGCAAAGTGGTGCTTGAGGAGTTAAGGGGTGATCCGTTCATTCTAGAGGTTCCGAATGAAACCATTCTAATCGGCGTTAAAAAACCAAACAAACCTGAACAACAACCTCAGGGGCTTCGCCGTAGTGGGAGGATCGGGCGTCAACCTGAGAGGTATATGTTCAATGGGGTGGTCTTCATGGCTGAACCGGATGAACATGATAGGGATCTTTATACTTACGCAGAAGCTATGGAGGATGTTGATTTAAGACTCTGGACAGAGGCCATGAACATAGAGATGAAGTCTATGGAGACTAATCAGGTCTGGGAGCTTGTGGATCTTCCCGAAGGGGTAAAACCCATAGAGTGTAAGTGGATCTACAAGAGGAAAAGAGGAGTAGATGGAAAGGTCGAAACCTTTAAGGCTAGACTGGTAGCTAAGGGTTACACGCAAAAGGAAGGAATTGATTATGAGGAAACCTTTTCGCCTGTAGCCATGCTTAAGTCCATCCGGATTCTCTTGTCCATAGCTGCTGCTCTCAACTACGAGATTTGACAGATGGATGTCAAGACGGCTTTTTTGAATGGCTATCTTGATGAGTCCATTTATATGGAATAACCAGAAGGGTTCAAGGTCGTGGGTTAAGAGGGTAAGGTTTGTAAGCTGCTAAAGTCAATTTATGGACTTAAGCAGGCTTCCCGTTCTTGGAACATAAGGTTTGATCAAGTGATCAAGACTTATGGGTTCTCACAAAATGTGGATGAACCATGTGTTTACAAACACATTAAAGATGGGAAGGTGGCTTTTCTACTGCTCTATGTAGATGACATTCTGCTAATTGGCAATGACGTTGGGGCGTTGTCATCGATCAAAATATGGTTGATCAAGCAGTTTGACATGAAGGACTTGGTTGAGGCTAATTTTGTTCTCGGTATCCATATCTGTCGGGATAGGAAGAATAAAATGATAGCTTTGTCTCAGGCCGGATACATAGATAAAATTCTTAGGAGGTTTGCAATGTAGGATTCCAAAACCATCTAGGTCTGGAATTACTCTTTCCAAGAAAGACTCTCCAAAGTTTTATGAAGAAAGAGAATACATGAAGAAGGTGCCTTATGCTTTGGCAGTGGGTAGTCTCATGTATGCCATGCTTTGCACATGACCGGATATTAGCTATGCGGTCGGGATTGTAAGTCGATTTCAGGCGGATCTAGGACCGAACCATTGGGTTGCGGTAAAACATATTTTCAAGTACCTGAGAAGGACTCGAGGGTATATACTTGTGTATTCAGGTGAGGACTTAACTCCTCTAGGATACACTGATTCAAAATTTCAATCCTGTCTGGATTCTAGAAAATTGACTTCGGGGTTTGTGTTTACTCTGGGCGGCGGTGCCATCAGTTAGAAAAGTGCGAAGCAAAATTGCACTTCAGATTCAACGATGGAGGCTGAGTATGTGGCGGCTAGTGATGCTTCAAAAGAAGCAGTGTGGCTCTGCAAGTTCCTTGGGGATCTTGAGGTAGTTCCTGGTATGGATAAAGCGGTATCACTGTACTGTGACAACAGTGCGGCGGTAGCTAATGCTAAGGAACCAAGATTTCACAAGAAGAGTAAGCATATTGATTGGAAGTATCATGTGATAAAAGACTTCGTTGAAGGCGGGCATGTCACGGTGTGGAAGATTGCGTCAGAGGACAATTTAGCTGATTCATTTACGAAGACACTTACTGGTAGAGTCTTTGAGAGGCATGTGGAAGCTATGGGGATGCGAAATTTGCTGTATTTACTCACTTAGTGCAAGTGGGAGATTGTTAGACATGTATGCCCTAAGGAGTAAAAATGTAATACGTTTTTGGAGACATTTTTATCAATAAAGAATTTATTCATTTATATATACCAAATCTTGTCCTCTTTATATTCATATTTGTTGAATGTATGATAAACAAACAGTAGTCTAAGACCGTCAATCTAAACCTTAAGAATTGGGCATATGATGGACTGATTATGAGAAAGACACGATTCTTAAGGTGATGGTCTAAGACATATGATCCGCAATCAAGGGAATAAAGTTGGGTGCTTTATTCATGTAAAGATTGTTATGTTGTCTATATCCCTTTTAGGAGATGGTTTGTCTTGACCATCAGAGTTGGACTCCGTGAATAGAAACATTGGCACGTTGTCATAGGTGACGATGTGTTGGTTCGGGACATAAAGTGAATTGATTTGGATTAATAATTCTATCTCGGCAAATCGATTCACTTTAGACAGTCATTTGTATTGTATCTTAATCCTGAGATGAATGGTATGCCTGTTATCTCGACTTGTGTCTTTTGATGTATCAATGGGTGATACCCACATCTCAATAGTGGTATGCATGCCGGTACGTTGGAGGCATGACTCTTGATAGCGTAGACTTGTTATTCATAGCTATGAAATCCATAGCTCCTCTTTAGGAGTAATGATATCCTCTTATATGCGTTGTCCTGTAATTGGAGAACTGGAGCGCTCAACCATTTGGATACATAGGTGTAACCAAATGGAATACTATCTTTGGATAGTAAGTTTTCTAATGGTGAGAAATGGAACGTAAGATAAAAATAATCAGGAAGGTAAGACAGAACTTGTCCTTAAGCCGATTATGGATTTTCATATGGGGATGCGATACACTATGATATGTCATGGAGACTTAGCTATACGAGCTTTGTAATTCTATAAAGTTCGAGAGTGCAGCTCCAAGCTTTTAGTGGAGTAGCGTTGGAGTTGATAATTGTGAAATGTATATCTGGGATATTGGGTTTCATAATTATCATGAGCTTGAACTTTATAGGTCCATTTTGGTCCCCTTTGCTAGCTCACAAAATCCTGTAACGACACGGCGTGCTTTTCCAATAATTAGTGACTTATGTCGGATTTATCAGATTGGTTTAAAATTTGGAAGAATTAAATAATTCATGTCTGTTTATCGGTTGAATTAATTGTGTAAGAAATTAGTTGAAGATAAACTTGTTGAATTATTGCGATCAGATAATTCTTGTCTGTTTATCGGTTGTTTTAATTTTGGACAAATTAGATCAAGATAAACTTGTAGAATTATTGTGAATTGATTTATTTTCTTAGAGATTATCTTGATAAAGTTTGTTTTGATCAGATAACTTTTCTATTGGGTTATTTGAATCAAAACTGAGACTTTATCCTATATAATCTTGGGTGGAAAATAAAAGATTCGCGGAGATTTTTTCTCGGGAGTTCGGCCTATCGGATGACGTGTTCGGCCTGCCGATGGGGCCTGTTCGGCCTGCCGATCAGGCTGTTCGACCTGCCGATCAGCGAGAGATAAGATTACGCGTTTTCACGCGGATCTTATCAGATATTGATCTGAACTTGATTCTGTTTCGAATTTTTGAGACCTATTCTGATAAGGACTGACCCCAAGACCAATAGCTATATAAAGGGAGTGAGTCTCATGATTTACTCAGATCAATTTGAGAGATTAAGAGTGATACTCTTGGGGTGAGCATCTGAAAACTCCCTGAGAGCTTTTGTTCACAAATCACTAACATTAGCTTTGGGTTCTCTCTATTGGTTGGAAGGAGAGTCACCGGTGGAAGAGCTGTATGTGTGAGCCCACACTCACTCCGGTTGTGGATAGAGAATAGCAAAGAAGACCAGTTGGTTGAGGCTCTTCTGGAAGGTTACTTCTCTACACAGGTTGCGGAGGTTCTTCGGCACACAGAGGTTAGTAAGATCTGTCTAATTTATACATATAACATGTCAAACTTGTGTTTTAAAAATTACTCTGATATTAAATTTTAAAATTCCATTGCGCATTGTTTTTCCAACATATATATATATATATATATTAGTTCAAGATTTAATAATGCTTATTTGTATCCACCGTGCAATATAAGATCATTCCAAGAGTGTCCGATGAGGGACATCAAGCTCTGGATCCTCACCCAATCGATTCGTATACAGTGTGTTTTGTGAATTTCGACCCAGGGGAGCATCATCACCTCCCCCTATTTTGCCTTTTAGGGTATTCGTGCCCAAGGATGTAACCGCCGCCCTATTCACGTTTTATTATTCCTCTCATAACCACCACTGTTATGTATAGGGTATATTTTCTAACCATGCTTCACAATTATTCAATACATGTCAAAACAATTTATTCCTCACTGTACATTATAGGACGAGTTCATGCTAATGTCTCATAAGTGATATTCATATAATAACAATTCAACACATATATATATCTTGCAATGTAAAGAGCCAATTTTATTTCCATAAAAACCTCATGAAAGATGAGTAATAGATTCCCTACCTCTTAGTGAATACAATGCTAATAAATTCCAGCTCACAATACCAAGTTCATCACGTAACCTCCAAGTACCTCGTTATCCTATGACATATAAAATAACCATACTTTAACTTAAATCCTACTCTATAATCATGTCAATTTACCATCTATTCTTATTAGTGTGCTATACTCATTAACATAAAATTCTTGGAACATTTCGTAACACAAAACGTTAAAAAACAGATGAGTTTGAACTAACCAATCGCCCTACCGATCAGTTGCTTCTAGCCTATCGATCAAACTACATGTTTCAGACCTCTCTACCGGCTTGGCGATCTATAGGCTTGGCCTGCTGGTTTGGCAGGGTTTGGCTTACCAGTCTACAAGGTTTGGCCTGCCAAACCTAGCAGTGTTCGACCTGCCTATCTGCAAGGTTTGGTCTACCGACAGAAGAAATTTTAGAAATTCTAGTTTTCTATTTTGAAGGTTTCAAACTTTAAACTTAATCTGACCCTTTTTATCTGCTTCTAGGACATAAAAATGCATAAAAACTAAGAAATATCATAGTCAAACACATATAGTTCATCTTTCTTAAAATTTCCATACTCAATATACAAATCTAAGCCAAAAATCAAAACTTTTTAAAACTAGTTCAAAAACTCATTTTAAATAAAGATCTATGTAAATCAAGCTTCAAAAATGTTGTATAATTACCCACAAACATCAAAAACACATTTCTCACAAATCTCATGCTAAAGTATGGATTTAGATCAAAGTTTTAACTTAGAAAACCTTACCTCAAGCTTGAAGAAAAATAGTGATTTTGCTTGCAAAAATCCTTAATCTTTAGTTTGTGATTTTGGGAGATCTAAGAAATTAACCTTGGATTTCTCTCTTTATTACCTTGAAGTTGGGTTGATGATCTTGATTTTGAAGCAAATAAGGGGGAGAGAAAAAAGAGAAAACGAGAGAGAAAGAGAAAGTTGACGTGAGAAGAAGAAAAGGGAAATAAGAAGAAAGAGAAGGAAAAGAAAAAGAATAGAAGGGGGGACACAATGGGATGGGAGCAGATAAGATCAAGTCTCCATCGGAGACTTTTGAAGCGAATAATGCCAAATGTCATTTTTGTAATTAAATTAAAGTTTCAAGGGTATTTTGGTCAATATACTAAATAGGTATAAAAAATTTTAATAAATTCAAAAATAGGTAGAAATAAATGGTGTAAAATAGATTTTAGATAAAATAAAAATTTTAATTGGCACATTAATAATTAATTTAATTATAATGATACCCATTAAGAAAATAATAGGTGTTACAGTAACTCATCTTCTTTAGTATTCAAATTCAAAATCGACAAATAATATCAACTTATTAAATAAGTTACGTATTAAAAATGAGAAAAAAAAAGTGGAGGTAAATCCTTTCTAAATGAGAGTGTATATAAAAAAAAAAAAAAACAAAGGCATAAAATGAGAGTTTAAACATAAAAGAAAACTTTGGAGTAACAAAATCTTGTTTTTGCTCCTACAAGTGGCCTATGTACGAATCACATAGGCTTAATTCTATCTATTTGAACAGAAAATCAGAAATTTAGAAGACAAAATGAAGAGCTTTTAAAGTTCATGAGCAAAATAGTGATTTAAAAATTCAAGAAGCAAACTAAGGAGTGTTCAAAGTTCAAAAGGCAAAGTGGTGATTTTAAGTTTAGGCGACAAAGTGAGGGAAACCTAAAGTTTATGGATCATCTGTGTTAATAACCCTTTTTGAAAAAAAGAAAATAAAAGACGTTGCGTTTGTTTTAAAGTCGCATCATCTATTTCAATAACGGAATGTCGTTTTTATCTAAAAACTTGCAGTCTTTTTTTTTTTTTAAATTCATGTCCCCTTTTTTTTATTTATTTTAGAGCTTTTAGCACTAATAGCCCTTAACTTTAGGATCTTTCTTACTTTACCCCCTCAACTTTAAAAACCACCACTTTACACCCTGAACTTTCAAAACTCCTCACTTTGTCCTTGAACTTAAAAATCACTATTTTGCCCTTGTATCAAAGCTCCTCATTTTGTCTTTTATTTTCCAATTTTTTGTTCAAATAAACATGATGAGGCCCACATGATTCGCACGTAGGTCACCTCTAAGGGCGAAAATGAGTTTTTATCACTCTTAAGTTTTATTTCATGTTTACACTCTCCTTTAATTTTAAATTTTCTGTTATTTAAGAAGAGTCTGTATACACATTTCTTCTCGATATTATTTGTTGATATTTCTTCATCTTTAATGCGTAACTCATGTTTTTTAGTATTTAAATTTAGATATCAGCAAACAATATTGATTTATTAAATGAGTTACTGATATGTTGATTCTCATACACGCAAGTACATGTAGTCATATCAAGTAATATAAATGATGAGTTGAGTATCGTTCTCACAAAAATTGATTTTAATTAATATGTTATTAAATTTCTACTATTTATATTGATATTTATTTAGTTTATTTTTTCATTATCTTATTATTTTATTTTTATTTTTTTACAGAATTAGAAAGACGGGGAGTGTTTGAAATTAACTAAGTTAGTTAAAAGACCTAAAATAATTAAATAAATAAAAGAAAATAATTAAAATTAGAATGCAAAATAAAATGATAATTGAAATGCAAATTAAAATAAGGAAATGTAGAAATCAAAAAATAGAAAAATTAAATGACAGCAACAAAATTAAATTCAAATTCAAATTCAAATATTAATTGCAAATAAATAAAGTTATGATAAAATTCAAGAATTTGTAAGCAAAAATAATAAAATTGGTTACAGGTTTACCTTTCACCGTTAGACAATAATTTTATAGTAGTCGTGGAATTATTTCCAATCTTTCCATCGAAATTACCAATCATAAATAGCAATAAGCTCTGCTATCTCGATCTTTCCTTACTTTATAATTTATCAAAACAAGCTTTTTAATAAATTTCTTTCTATTAAATAACCTAAAACAAGCTCTCTAGATTTAATCCAATGGAAGTATTAACTTAAAAAAAATAGGTTGATCTAAACAATAAACTCATAAGCTCGGTTCATTCAACTTAGGTTATATTTCACATCACAATCTAACAAAAGCCTCCCGCAATGATATATCATAATTTGCTATTGATGGTTACAAATATAAGACAATTACAGGTCTAGATTTTAATGTAGCATTAGGTGATTTTATAGTCTTATTTAGTTGCAACCTAAATTAAACGAGAAAATAACCATAGGCATTAATTATAGTGAAACATAAACAATCTCAATTGAAAACTTGGAAAATAATTCATTCAAACAACTACATAATCATGTTCAAGGCTTTGAAATCACCTTTAACCAAAACTAAATTTGGCTAGCATAATTGAAAATAATAACAATAAAATAAAATCTAACAACATTTGCAGCTCCAAGAATTTGCTACAGCAGCCTCCTTGGATTCCTCATTCTTTCTCTATTCTTTATATTTTTCTCTTAAAATTCTTAGTGTTTACTGACTTTCTGAATGAGAAGTTGATTGAAGAATTGATGATTTGAGTTGAAGGAATGCTGCCTTTTTATAGGCAGAGCCATGTGATTCCTTTCCAAATTTGATAGATGAAACAAGACGGATTCACCACGCTTTTCACATCGGCGGCAACATAATTTAGTAGCAATCTACAAGTTGATAGAGCAATTGAATATAATTAAGCCACGTTTATCAGTTCAAGATTAGTGTATTTTTTTCTTCTTTTCTTCCTTCCACTGGCAGCTCGTTCGAGTGCAAAACTGGGATTGAGTTCTTGTGTTTCGCAGCTCACGGAAGGGCAAAAATGGCACGATCTTGCCCGTGACACAAGTGATGTGACGAGTAGAATGGAGGGAAAAATAGGTAGGCTAGCTAAGAGAAAAGGGAACTATTGATCTGTTCTTTGGTCATGCTCTTCGACGGACGAGATTACGAGTACAGTGCACTCCCCCATAGCGAATCAGGTGTTGCATTAAGTAGCCCATATGGGTAGGCCCTCTTTGTCACAGCTTGGCTTCATGGCTTTAGCTCGGCTCGGCTCGGCTTCAGGCACATCAAGAGGAGTGGCTTGGAGTGGCTCAATGGTTGGCTTGGCTCATGGTTGGGCAACTCAAAAGTAGCTGCCCAATTTTTTTCCAATTTAATTCTTTCACCACCAAAGTCTATTTTCTTGTCATTTTTTCTTGCATTTCTCCCCCTTATTCATATATTCACACAAATTAGCCCAGAAAAAATTATTCTTTTACAAAATAAAAATCATTAACAATAAGTAAATATTATTAAATACACATTTAATATAAAACTAAACTAAAATTAAAAATAAACTTTTGAATAAAACAAACATTAAAATCAAAATCAAAATAAAACTTAATTAAGCTTACTATTTTAAAATAAAGTAATTAATACTTAAAAACATTTCTATAAATTACCAAGAATATAATTAAACAATTAAAAACATGAAATTAAACGTATTTTGCAGAAATCATACTAAAATGCTAGAAACACACAAAAATACTTAATTAGAGGTTTTAATAATAAA
This sequence comes from Artocarpus heterophyllus, assembly GCA_025403435.1. Taxonomy (NCBI): domain Eukaryota; kingdom Viridiplantae; phylum Streptophyta; class Magnoliopsida; order Rosales; family Moraceae; genus Artocarpus; species Artocarpus heterophyllus. The sequence continues at coordinate 17,240,892 of CM046345.1, read as the reverse complement.
TAAATTGTTAATTAAGTTATTTCAAACTCATAAACACGTACATTTTTACGTGTTATAAGTTACACATTAAAAATAGAAAGAAATATACAGGCGTACCATTCCTAAATAAAAGTTTGGATAAAAAACAAAGGAATCAATTAAGACTATAAATGTAAAACAAAACTTAGAGTGATATTCTCATTTTTTGCGTTTATAGATTATCAATGTACGAATCACAGGGGCCTAATTCCTTCTATTTGAACGAAAAATCACAAATTTTGGAGACGAAGTGAGAAGCTTTGAAAATTCAGGGGTAAAATGGTGATTTTTAAAATTTATGAGGTAAAATGAAGAGTTTTAAAAATCCAAGGATTAAAGTGGTGATTCTTAAAGTTTAAGGGATAAGATAAGGTTGACTCTTAACTTTAGCTTGTTAGTGTCAATAATCCTTTATTTTAAGTTGGGGGATGAACTTAAGTTGTTTGTATTTCTAGAATTTCGATTCATTTTTCTCCCCATCTCCTTCTTGCTTTCTTCTTCTTTCTAGAAAGATCCATGTTTTTCTTTGAGCCGATAGAAAATTCTATGACATGGTATGGGAAAAAAAAAAAGAAAACAATGTTTTAACCAAATTTCATGAAAATTTGAAGGGTATGCACCCACTGGTAGAAGAATTTTCTTACCTCATAGAAAGTTCTCCTAAATTAGTAGAAAGAATATATCAAATTGTGCTATATTATTACATCATACCTTTATTTAGAATGATATTGCTCCTTATTTTTATTGTAATTGCATGATTGATCATGTAAGGATGGTCTGGTCAAGAAGCCCACTCCGACTCGATCTTTTAAGTGTCTTCTCAATAATGTATATGCCATTTATACAAACTTATGAAATTTGATTCAAATCTGTCTAGACAATCACTTTTTCAATATAAAATTAAATACAAATAATACTGAGAAGAGCAATATTATTTGTCCTTATAGGTTTCAATCTTGTCCTTTTATAAGAGGTGAGCCACATCTATAAAACTTATTTGGATCTCTCATGTGAGGCTTACTTTTTGTGAGAAAATAAGGTTACAATTGTTATACAACATTTTTCTAAGAGAGAAATGGATGAAAAATTTTGATTGTTTTGGCGAGCACTTTGGTTGTACTTTGTCATAATTTATTATTATTTTTTTTTTCACAAAAAAGTATTGTTGTACATCTCAACAAGTCCCTCACAAGGGTGGCCCCACCCAATAAATATTTCCCTATTGTAATAAAAATAATTTTTCTTGAATAAAACACTTTGTTTTGATTATTCACAATAAAAAAGGTCATGCCTGAATTTAAAGATTGAAAATGCTGGTTACGGTGACCGAAAAGTAAAACTCATTTTGTATCTTTACCCTCTTGTGGCTCAAATTTCTCTTGCCATTGAAATCTTGATACACGTCTAGCGTCTTCTTCTTCTTTTTCTTTCTTTCTTTCTTTTTTTTTTTAACTTTTATATTAGATATATATGTCTAGTTGAAAATAACCAAACTATCCTTAATAGTTAATAGCCAAAGTGCCAAATTATTCTTTTTGTTTTTTTCCGAGAGGACCAAACTGTCCTTTTTCAAAGAACATATATTACATCAGACGAACTTGGCCGGCAAAGAGGACTGCCTCTGACATATACTAAAAAAAAATCAAATGGGTTTAAATTTCTCTCATTTTTAATAATTTTTTTTTTAAATTTTGAAGCCCGTCTTATGCTTTTTCTTGACAAAATAATTCATATGCTATTTTTATTTGTAAAAATGAGAGAATATATTTTCATCAAGGTCTATTAAGTCCTGTTTAGCAATTACGATTCTAATCTTTTTTATAATTTTAATCATTTTGCTACAGTATTTTTTTTATAAAATTTAAACAAAAAACAATTTTAACCATAAAAAATGGTTCTAATCATTCTCCCAAACAGATTATAAAAAAGTGTCCAAGTGGCAGTTAATTTTTCATATTGTATCATAGAATTCTTTATAAAAACTATATGTATTTTAAGAAACTTCAAGCAAAGTGAAAAAGATCTTTGTGAAATAAAAGCAGAAAACGAGTTAATTTTATTTTTTTCCCCGTTGAAAGTAACAGAAATGAAGTTCAACGGATAACCTTGGCTGCAATAAGAAAATAACGCATCCGGTGGGCCCTCTAGAAAGACAAAGACGTAATCCAACTAATTAATTAAAAAAATTAATATCAATAGTATTGTTTGTCGTTTGCAATTTCTTTTTTCATTAACTTGTGAAACATGGCCAAGAAGAAAATAAGTACGGACTATTAAATCTATCTGGGCCAGAGTTAGATTAAAATAGAAAAAATGTAACAAACATAATTCCTTTTAAGGTAAAAATAATTAAGAAAGAGTTAGTTGGTTGTAAGTAATGGTTTATAAATAAGGGTGCCATCTCTAATAATATGAGACTATTTGCGGTAAAATTTAAGGTTAAATCGTACAGGCTTAAATTTAAAACGGACAATATTATACTAAATTAATGTATGGATTTAAAAAAAAATAGAAAAATTTGGTCATAAATGTGTATAAAATTTGGTCATAAATGTGTACAATTTATATCCACAAAGAAAGAGTTAGGTTTATGAATAGAACTACTACATATTAGTAGTCTACTAATAACATCACAAATAAATGAACAAAAACATGTGGGACGCCTCGTTTGACCCCCTCTATCACGCAGCCTCAGCCTCTCCCATCATGTTTCTTGACATTATAATATAATATAAATTTATATATAAAATTTTAATTTCTACCAACCCAAATATACTATCTAGCAGCCAAAAAAAAAAACGCTATCCGAAAAAGTAGGCAGAATTTTAAAGGAAAATTTTTTGATTTTTCAAATAATACTTTTATAATTAAAAAATTACAGGGTCATTTTTTCCTCCATTTATGTTAATATTACATAGTTCCCTTGATCTGCAATGAATTAATTGGAAAAGGGACACCTATTATATAATTTTCCTTGGATTAAAAACTGTCCAAAACGTACACTTATTGTTCTTTTTGGCACCAAAAAAAAAAAAAATACGTCTCTTTTTTTCTGACAAGATCATGAAACCATAAGTTCTGACAGATATGATTCTTATATCATATTAGTTACCATAAGCTCCATTCAACACGCGCTTTTCCCTTCCAGAATATATTGACTAATATTAAAACCTTAATATGATACCTTTTCTGGCTTCATCTTTTTTACTTTGAGATTTTCAGAGTATGATGAAAATAATATGAAATCCCGAGTTGTTTATATTCCCATTTGTATTATTATTATTATTTTCTTTCCGGTTGTGGCTGTTATTTTTGACTTCTGGAACAGTTCTGAATGCTTGGTGAAATGGCTTTCTAGAACACTTGGTCCCTACTCTTCCATATATTACCCATTTTTTAGCAGTTTGACAATTACAATTGTTGGAATCCAAAAATATAAAGGTGGTAGAAATCAATGCTGAAAATTACTTTTATTGTAGCATGTAAGTGTGTTATATTATAACATGTAAAAATTTTACATTGTTTATAACTGAGATTGTGATAAAAACTGAATGGTTCCACCACTATTAAACACTTCCATAGTATCTGGCAGTCGATGACAAAACACAAAAGAAAAAATGGTAAAAAAAAGGAAAAAAATAATTGGTTTGAACTTTCCATTTTGTCTGAATTACCTTATTAATGGGTTAGTTTAATATTTTTGTCTTTCTCATCTTAAATTTAACTATTCATGATTCATCAAGTAGTTGAATTTTCTTATACTCTGGATTCTAGATGGGCATGGCCCAAAACCACTGTTCCCTTTCAAAGTTGGTTACTTGCCATTTCTGCTTGCTACAAGTCAAAACTGTGATTCTGGTCATCTCTCTCTGGAGAGAAATATGGAGAGAGAAACAAAAGAAGAAATTTTCCCCACGCTTCTTCCCTATATGCTTCCCAGAACATGTCTTAACTTGGGTACTTCTTTATTTTTCATAAAAGGCTTTGATAGATTTTTCAAGTAGCAATCTTTGTTTTGGTCTTGGTCATTCATAATAAATATAAACGTAATATAGAAAGAGTCATAAGTTTTGGCTGAAAGTTTTTTTCTCTCTTTCTTTCTTTCGTTTCTTATTGTATTGTCCTTTTTTAGATTTGTTTATTTGTTTTAGTTTGTTCATCTTCTTTCTTTTTCCCAGAATTAGACCTTGTCCTGTGTTTCTGGGCTTGAAACCTTTCTTGTATTTTTCCAAACTTTTCTTTCTCTGGAGCCAAAACAAATCTGTTACATATTCTTTGATATTTGTGTGTTTGAACAACTTGAGTTGTAAAGATCTGTGGAGAGTTTAGCGTCTGAAAAAAGAAGAAGAAGAAGAAGAAGAAATAATGGTTGGACAAAGAAGAAAGAAGAAGCAACATTTTGGCAGAATCCATGCCTTCTCTTGTGGGAAAGCTTCATTCAAAGGTGAACATTCACTGATTGGAGGACCTGGCTTCTCAAGGATTGTCCATTGCAATGACCCTGAAGGATTTGATGCTTCACTTCTCAACTATGGAGGCAATTACGTCAGAACTACCAAATATACCCCCGCAACATTCTTGCCCAAGTCATTATTTGAGCAATTCAGGAGGGTGGCAAATATGTATTTTCTCGTTTGTGCCATATTGTCCTTCACATCACTCTCTCCATACTCGTCTGTGAGTACCGTTGTCCCTCTTGTGGTTGTGATTGGAGCTACAATGGGGAAAGAGTTTCTTGAAGATGTTAGGCGCAAACAGCAGGTATAAGCATTTTTTTTTTTTTAATACCAGCTTCAATATGCAAATTTCTGGTTCTGGTAAAGCTCTTTTTTTTTTAATAAATCAACTTAATTAGTGCATGGAACTTAATTAGTAAATGGATGTTTGATTAATAAAAAATGTCAAACCAATTGTTCTTCCTGACTCAAATTGTTTCAGTGGTACTTATAATGACATTTGGAACTTATTAAGTACAGTTTAAAAATTTTGCCAAGATATGGTTTTATTATATGTATATAATGTATTGAAGGAAACTCTCAAATTGTTATAGATGTAGTTAAAAAGTAGTTAGAATGAAACTTGGAACTTATGTAGGTATTACTAGAAACTTTGCCTAGATTTTGTTACATACAAAGTTTGAATATCTATTTTTTTTCTCTTTTCCCTTTATTACATTCTAGTTTATCTTTATAGTTCTCTGTTTTCATAAGCAATATGTGTAATTTATGCCCTTTATTCTGCTTATGAAATTGTTATCAGGATATTGAGATAAATAATCGGAAGGTAAAAGTGCATAACGGCGATGGTGTTTTCGAAAATACTAAGTGGAGGGATTTGAAAGTTGGGGATATAGTAAAAGTGGAAAAGGACCAGTTTTTCCCCGCTGATCTCATCTTACTTTCATCAAGCTTTGACGAAGCAATTTGCTATGTTGAGACCACCAACCTTGATGGAGAAACCAACTTGAAACTAAAGCAATCAATGGACGCAACCTCGAATTTGCATGAAGACTTGAGCTTCAAAGACTTCAAGGCAGTAATCAGGTGTGAGGACCCAAATGCAAATTTGTACACTTTTGTTGGTACCATGGAGCTTGAAGATCAACAATACCCTCTTACACCCCAGCAGCTTTTGCTTCGGGACTCAAAGCTGAGAAACACAGATTTCGTTTATGGGGTAGTAATCTTTACCGGTCATGACACAAAGGTTGTACAAAACTCAACAGATCCACCTTCTAAGAGAAGCAAAATTGAAAGAAGGATGGACAAGATTGTCTACTTCTTGTTTGTAGTCTTGTTTTCGATGTCTTTTATCGGGGCTATTTTCTTTGGACTTGCAACTGAGGAGGACTTGGAGAATGGGAAAATGAAAAGGTGGTATCTTAGACCGGACGATACCACGGTTTACTATGATCCCGAGCGGGCAGCTACTGCAGCAATTTTGCAGTTCCTGACAGCCCTTATGCTGTACGGTTATTTGATCCCCATTTCCTTGTATGTGTCAATAGAAATTGTCAAAGTTCTTCAGAGCATTTTCATCAACCAGGATCTTCATATGTACCACGAGGAAACTGACAAGCCTGCAAATGCCCGAACCTCGAATTTGAATGAAGAGCTTGGCCAAGTTGACACTATACTTTCCGACAAAACAGGAACTTTGACTTGCAACTCCATGGAGTTCATCAAGTGTTCCATTGCTGGGACGGCTTATGGATGCGGGATCACCGAAGTTGAAAGAGCCATGGCCAGGAGAAAAGGTTCACCTTTACTTGAAGACCCGGGTCAACAAGAGAACCATGCTGAAGATCTGGCACATGCTAAGCCATCCATTAAAGGATTTAACTTTGTGGATGAAAGAATCATGAATGGTAAATGGGTTAGCGAGCCTCATGCAGAGGTAATCCAGAAGTTCTTAAGGGCATTGGCTGTATGCCATACAGCATTGCCTGAAGATGATGAAGAAACGGGAATGACAACGTATGAAGCAGAATCACCTGACGAGGCGGCTTTTGTTATTGCAGCAAGAGAACTCGGGTTTATGTTTCATGAAAGGTCTCACACAAGCATCTCGGTCTATGAGTTGGATCCCATCACTGGAATTAAAGTTGATAGGTAAGCTTTTTGCAGCTAGATATTTTAACTGTTATTCAGCACTGTTCATTCATTCTATGATTTATATGCTTAAATTCCATGTTTTTCATGTTGTTTCAGAGTCTATAAGCTTTTGAACGTACTGGAGTTTAGTAGCTCAAGAAAGCGGATGTCGGTTATTGTAAGAAATGAGGAAGGAAAGTTACTACTAATTACAAAAGGGGCTGACAGGTAAGTAATCTTCGAAAATAGTTAATTGATGGTAAGTTTCTTTATTATGTGATGGGAGATCTTTTTATACTCATTCAATTTGCTTTCCGTAAGCAGTGTTATGTTTGAAAGACTTGCAAACAATGGAAGGGAGTTTGAAGACAAGACTAAAGAGCATATTAATGAGTATGCTGATGCTGGTTTAAGGACTTTGGTTGTTGCTTATCGCGAACTTGACGAAGAAGAGTACGACGAATTTAACAAGGCATTTACTGAGGCTAAGAACATAGTAAATGCGGATAGGGAGGACATGATCGAGGAGATAGCTGAAAAAATTGAGAGGGAATTGATTCTTCTTGGTGCTACTGCAGTTGAAGACAAACTACAAAATGGGGTATGTATTTTTAATACATTTGTTATCAGCATGACTTTTTGTTTTTCATCTTTTTCTGTTATATTAAGGAGCTTGAAATCTTGGGTAACTTGTATATAGATTGTACTAAAAATTCTTTATCTGGTGATCAATAGGTTCCGGAGTGCATAGACAAGCTTGCTCAGGCTGGAATTAAAATATGGGTACTGACTGGAGATAAGATGGAGACAGCAATCAATATTGGGTATGAATTTGATTAATGAGTGAATAAAAAATAGATGAAAGTGTAATATACAGGAATTTTTCATCGTATATATTTTTCTCTGCCAGGTTTGCCTGTAGTTTGCTTAGACAAGACATGAGGCAAATAATAATTAGCTCTGAGACTCCTGAAGTCAAAGCATTAGAGAAAGGAGAGGATAAATCTGCTGCTGCCTTGGTAAAGCCCCTTGGTTCCTCTTCATTCATTCTTTTTGCCCCTTATTTTGTAGCATAAAATAGTGATATATCTTTCTGATTGTTTAGGCACTCAAAGCAAGTGTCCTCCACCAAATAACTGCAGCAAAGGACTTGCTTCTTGCATCAAACGAGAATTCCGATGCCTTGGCTTTAATCATCGACGGAAAGTCTCTCACTTATGCTTTAGAGGATGATGTCAAGGACCTCTTTCTGGAACTTGCCATCGGATGTGCATCTGTTATATGCTGCCGTTCGTCTCCCAAACAGAAAGCACTTGTAAGTTTTATTGCTTTTGCATTCCTTTTTGAGCTTTTGATGTTTCGGATTTAACAGTAGATCTGTCAACGAATTTAGTTTATTTGTATATTCATCAGAAAATGGTGTTAAATCTTAATTAACATAATGCAGGTTACAAGACTGGTTAAACTTAGGACTGGTAACACCACTCTTGCGGTTGGTGATGGAGCAAATGATGTTGGAATGCTTCAAGAAGCTGACATTGGCATCGGTATAAGCGGTGTTGAAGGAATGCAGGTATATGCTGAAAACAAAAACCATTTCTCAAAGGTTCTCTTTATCCAAAGATGGTAATTATTGGACTTACCAAATTCTAATTTTAGCAACCACTTCTCAATATTTTAGGCAGTCATGTCTAGTGACATTGCAATTGCACAATTCCGATTCTTGGAACGCTTGCTGCTTGTACATGGCCATTGGTGTTACAGAAGGATGTCATCAATGGTAAGATTAGATTCTGAAAGAACCAATTTGAATTTTCTTCTGTCCTTGCGAGTCTCAAAACTAGTTTCAGGTATGAATTGAAAAGGTTGACTAAATCCTTTCCCTTTTTTTTTGGGTGCAGATATGCTATTTCTTTTACAAGAACATAGCTTTTGGCTTCACTATTTTCTTCTATCAGCTATATGCATCATTCTCGAGCCAATCTGCGTACAACGATTGGTACTTGTCACTATACAACGTCTTCTTCACTTCTCTTCCCGTGATTGCCTTAGGAGTGTATGACCAGGATGTCTCAGCCAAGTTCTGCCTCAAGGTATCCACTACCCTAATGCCTTTCAATTTCCAAATTTTTTACACCAAAGTTTTGTTTCTTCATTAAGAAACATTATAGCGAGAATTTTATAATAGGGTATTGAAAAAAAAAAAGGCCCTACCTGTAAGCCTCTGTTTTGAACTGTCATATCTATATGAAATACTGTTAGTTTTGTGTACTTTTTCTTTTTGACGTGATTTTGACCAGATCCAATGTATGGAAACATGCACTTCCAAATGATAGTCCTTACCATAGAATGCTCCAAATTATGAATATCATTACACTTTGATGGTTCTTTTATCAAGTAAACCTTTATTGACATCTACTTTCTCCGATTTCTGTGAAACAGTTTCCATTTGTATACCAAGAAGGTGTACAAAATGTGCTATTCAGCTGGGTTAGGGTCCTGGGATGGGCCTTCAATGGTGTACTAAATGCTGTCCTGATCTTCTTCTTCTGCATCCGGGCAATGGAGAGTCAAGCCTTCCGAAAAGGCGGGGAGGTTGCTGGCCTGCAGGTCCTTGGTGCCACCATGTATACGTGCATGGTGTGGGTCGTGAACTGTCAGATGGCACTATTCATCTCCTACTTCACATACATACAGCATATTTTCATCTGGGGTAGCATCATTTTCTGGTACATTTTCCTATTGGCATATGGAGCTATAACCCCCGACTTCTCGACCACTGCCTACAAAGTCTTCATTGAGGCCTGCGCACCCGCTCCATCCTACTGGCTCGTCACCCTTTTGGTGGTTATTGCTTCCCTCACGCCGTACTTTACTTACTCCTCTGTCCAAATGCGGTTCTTCCCCATGTACCACCAGATGATCCAGTGGATGCGGAAGGATGGGCATTCATATGATCCTGAGTTCTGCCAAGGTGTGAGGCAGCGATCAATAAGGCCCACAACGGTAGGGTACACTGCCAGGATCGAAGCAAGATCAAAACGCTTCGAGGATAAGCCTCAAGAAGTTTGATGATGCACATACTTTTTGATCTTTAGTTTTCCTTAATCATTTCCAAAGGTGTTGTACATTGAATCCAAAGAGAGAATTCTTTATTTATCTCTTTGTACATAATTTATTGCAGACTAAAGACAGGTGTTTGGTTTGGGCTTGGAAAGAAAGCGTGTACCAAAAGATGAAGATTTCAAGCCATTATTATGGCTTCCAAGTCCTCCGGTTTCTCGATGGGGATTCTCCTTCTCCAAGAGTTTTGGTCTTTTTTGGCAGCCTTGGAGACAATGATATACTGTTTAATAGATGTACCATGGTACATAAATAATAAATATCAGTTCAATTCTATATAGTATCAAACGAATTTTATTTTATTTTATTTTATTTTTTTATGTGTAACATGAATAACGGGGCATTCTCCCTTTCTTGGTGTACATCTATAATGATTAAAAGTCTATTGCTTAATCAATATGCATTTTGAAGGAACTTCACGTTTGTACTTCAATTTCTTGTCCTACAAGTTTGAAGGCAATCCTGCAGTTTTTTTTTTTTTTTTTCCCCTTTTCAGAATATTAATTTCTTTTTCTATGACGACCTTGGCATTGTTGCAAACTTGATTCACTGGCCTGCTCAACAAGATTTGTCTTAAACAAATCCTAATTCTTGATTATACATTACATTATGTTACATGTTGCAGTGACGGTTTCACTCATATCCTCCTGTGTTCAGTACTGGTGGGCACATAGGGTATTGAAGTATGAAAGTCTGGGCCCGTGTTAGCTCTTCTTCTTCTGCTAAGGGTCATCCGTAGCTTCTTTGCTTTGAGCGAATCTCCCCCTTCTACTGTCTCTCCTACCTACCACGAGAAAAGAAGTTGAAGCAACGAATCCTTTCTTTTTATTTTAACCGCCAGGTGGGACAAGAAAATGCCCTTCCTTTCTGATCGAATCCAATCAATAAATGAAATTTGTTATCACGCGGTGCAACAGGCAAGAAATGAAATCGAAGAATTGTATGCCCACCGCGCCCTCTCTTTCAGTTGATAGGATAGCAGGAAATTGTTCTGTTTTAGCAGAGTTTTGGCTTTGGCTGAAAAAAAGATGAAAAATGGTGTTGGCTACAAAAGGGGAAGGAGGAGAGCTTTGGGGTACGCTCACTTCTGCATTTTTTGCTTAGGTTATCGAGATTATCAATCCTCTTTTTAGTGGCTAGGAATAGTGCATGAATAGTAGTTCCCAAGGGATTGTTTCTCTCTGTCTAAATAACTACCCGAAATGAAACTTCATTAGAAAGAAATTCAAGGCAAGGATCAAAGCTCTTTCTTGAGGCTGGCTCGGTTAACCGTTATGATGTCTAATTCCCTACTCACTTTTCTTTCATGCCTATATATAGGGATTTGAACAGTAAGTAATAGAAATCATACTCTCAAAAAAATAATTATAGAGAATATGATTCTTAAGAATCAAGATTATCACGTTTGGTTGTACATAGAAATTTTTTATTAGATTTCTAAGAATAATATATTATTGTATTTGGTTGTACAGAAGAATATTGTATAAATGACAAAATAATTTATAGTATTAACATTAAATGTATTAATATAATATATTAGTACTAATATTAAATAATAATAATATAAATAATAAAATAATATTATATATAATTTAACATTAATATTACTATGAATATTAATGTTATTATTAAATAATTATTATTTTATATCGATATAATACTTTCCTTATATTATACAAAAATATTAATTTACAATAATCATAGAATTATTATTTAACAATATATTAACATTAAAATGTAGTATATAATATATAATATATTGATATGAATATAAATAATAATAAAAATATAGTTCTTAATAATATGTTATTATTTATATTAATATTATAGTTATATTTTATATTTATAATTATTATAATAGTATTTATATAATTTAATATTGATATTACTATGAATATCAATGTCATACTATTCATATTGATATTATATTATTATGTTTTTATTATTATTAATGTTATTATTATCCTTATTATTAAATTATAATTTTATATTGATATATATTTATATCTATATCATATATTAATATTAATATATAATAATAGCTCGAAATTATTTTATTTTATTATTATAGTATTTATATATATATTATATTCTAATATTAATTAATAATAACATATATTATATTTAGATATTGTATATGTAATATGTAATATATTATATATTTTTATTATTATTGTTAATGTTATTATTATCCTTATTATGAAATTATTATTTTATATTGATATAATTTTTATATTAATATTGTATAAAAATATTAATTTATAATATTATTACTATAATAATTTAATAATAATATAATTATTTTAAAATATTATGTATAATATATGTTATGGTTAATGATATATAATATATAGATATGATTATAAATAATAATAAAAATTTAATTCTTTATAATATATTGTTATTTTATATAATATTAACATTAAATAATAATAATAAGTTCTAATAACATTATAAATATTTAATAGTTTTTATATTATAATATATTATTTATTTATCATCATCATCATAGAAAAAAAAATGGTGAGATTTCTATAGTTTTAAGGTTCCTAGAAATATGAATATCACATTGTTGAGTGGGATTCAGATTACCCCAAAATGGATAATCTAAATCCCATGGGAATGAGTTTTCTAATAATCCAAAACGCAGAATTCGTATACCAAACATTGAAATCTATAAGATACCTATTCTCACCTCATGATTACTGCATACCAAATGCCCCTAAAAGAAATTATCTGCTTATCGGAAATCCTTCAAGGAAGAGTGTTATTGGACGCAAATTATTTCCATATATATTTTATATTTCTATGTCTATGTCAAGAAAGATATTTTGAATGATTTGAATAAGAGATGAAATCCACTTCTTATATACACTTATTACTTAATAAATAATATATAGATTTAAACAATTTATTTATACTTGTTCTTGAAGGAGAAAACGCTCCATCTGTTCCTGAATAGCTTCTTTCAAAAGGACTTCTGCTTCCTCAGTAAATGTCTTGGTAGAAGATATGATTTCTTGGAACTGAGTTTTATTCGTTTTTAAGTAAGTCCGTAACTCAACGAGAAATTTCCTTACCTGTTCAATTTCTAATGAATCAAGATAACCATTCGTTCCGGTATAAATAGTGATTATCTGTTCTTCCACCGCTAGAGGGGCGGATTGAGATTGTTTGAGCAACTCGCGTAATCGTTGACCTCTTGCCAATTGATTAAAGGGTGAAGAACATTCCCGTTACTACTAGCAATTAAGTAATACACTCAATCCTAGCTGTAAAGCTCAATTGGTAATGAAAACAACTTAATCGGTTTTCCACGTTGCAACAACATAAGAGACCCAATCATTTGCTACAACCTACGTTGCTCATCCTATGGGAAACAAAAAGCTACTTCACACATCCTATTAGAAGCAGCAAGCTACATCACTCAACCAATAATACATGAGTCAAACGTTAAACCAAGCTAGCAACTTGGAGCAACAACTGACTGGAAGCATCGGCTTTATAAGTATATAAATATAGGCAGCCATGTACTTTATTTTGTAATTCAATCACTTGTATTCCTAGTTCCTAAAACTCCTCTGGCTAATACACAAAAACCGTTTCTATTTTTTGAGACAAGAGCTCTGTTTGTACCAATTTGCCACCAACCAGCTTCAATAAAATTACTATTTCTATTTTTCTATTTCTCATTTATAATTTTACCAAATATTTCCAAATTTCAAAATTATTTTATTTTCATTATGAAATATCCTCAATTTCCAACAGTGGTATCAATTTGTATCTAATCGAGCAACAGGTGCAAAGGTTTCGTTGTAGTTAATTCCATATTGTTGTGAGTAGCCTTTCACTAGGAGCCTTGCTCTGCATTTTTATATCGATCCATCATAATTAAGCTTCGTCTTATGAACCCACTTAACTTCAATAATATCTTTGTCTTTTGAACAATTGACTAACTACCATGTTTTGTTTTTCTCAATCATCTTTATCTTTTCTTCTATTCTTTGCACCTACACTTTTTGTTTAAACGCATCTTGAAAGTTATCAGGTTTGAGAGTGACAAAGTTACAAGTGTCGTATATATCAGCTAGTGATCTCATTCTCCTAGTCAGTGATTCTGGAGAGGATTCTTCATGTTGAGGAGTCGTAGTCTAAGCAGCAGTTCTTAGAACTTCTAGTTCTTCTTCTTCTTCCGTTTTCCTCTATGTAGAAGTTGATGGTTGCCTCAAAATTGGAATACTTGTCTTCTTAACTTCTTCTTCTTCCCAATTCCAAGTAGCATTTTCATCAAACTTTACACCTCAACTAACAACAACTTTGTTGTCTTTGATGACGTAAACTTGATAGCCTTTTGATTGAGGACTGTAGCACGATAAAATTCCTTTCTGAACTTTATCATCTTGCTTGCTCCTCTTTTCTCTTGGTATGTGTACATAACATACACAACCAAAGACTGTAAGATGCTTTATATAGGGCTTGCGTCTGCTCCAAGCTTCATCTGGAGTTCTGTTTCGAATGGCTATAGTTGGACAAAATTCAACAAGTAGGCTGCTGTAGAAACTGCCTCTATCTAGAAAGTTTTTGGTAGTTACTTCTCTTTTAACATTGCATTAGCCACCTCCCATACTATTTTGTTCTTCCTTTTTGACACTCCATTTTATTCAAGAGCATATCCAACAGTAAGCTCATGTGCAACTCCTTCATTGAGCTTGTTGTATTGTCTAGAGTTATACTTTATGTCTTTATCACTTCTTAGTACTTTAATGTACCAACCACTTTGTTTTTCAAAATAGTTTTTGAATTTTTTAAAAATTCAAAAACTTTGATCTTTGTTTGAAAAAGAGTATTCCTATGTCATTCTGGTATAATCATCAATGAAGAGAATGAAACACCTATTTTGACTGGGAGTAGCAATTCTCATTGGGCTACAAACATTGTGTGTCAACACATTCTGAAGATTTGTGAAAAATAATTAGCAAACAACATGATGTGTTCCCTGCAAGATGTGTCAACAATTTCTGTAGCTTAGAAGAAGGAATGAACGGAGAATCAACAGAGGCGCTATTTAATCTAAAACAGACATTATCCATGGAGATTTTTCCTAGAATTCCTAGAATTTTAGAAGCCAAAAATACCAAGGAAACTTGGGATATCTTACATAAGGAGTTTCACGATAGTGAAAAGGCACAAACTATTAAACTACAATCTCTTAGATGAGCACTAAAAAATATTAAAATGAAAGAGTCTTAGATAGCTAGACAATTCTATTCAAGAATTAATGAGCTAGTCAATACATTAAGAAGCTATGGTGAGAATGTTTCTGATTAAAAAATTGTTCAAAATATATTAATTAGTCTCACTAAGAAGTTTAAGTAGATAGTCACTGTCATTGAGGACACTAAGGATATAACTAAGTTATTAGTTACTGAATTAATGGGCTTGTTGGAAGCTTTTGAGAAGAGAGAAGATGGTGGAGATGAAGATAAAGATTCAACATTAGACAGTGCCTTTCAATCTAATCTAAATTTGAAGCCTTAGAATTCAAAAAATAATTGGGAAACATCTAGAGAAAAATCTAGAGGATGAGAAAGGTCTAGTAATAATGGAAATCAAAGGGAGAAAGATGACCAGAAAAAAGTCCAAAATATCCATCATGTGGCATTTGTAAAAGGTCTAATCATTTGGAGAAGGATTATTGGTTAAGAAATAAACCACATTGCATAAATAGCAAGAGATTTGGGCATGCAGAGAAATTTTTCGTCTCAAAGGAAGCCACCAAGCTAACTATTATGAAGATCAAAAAGATAAATCAACAATTATGATCTATGCATCTTAAGCTGGTTGTAGTGCAGAATAAAGCGAATGGTATATTGATAGCGAATGTAGTAATCACATGATTAATGATGAAAGCATATTTTGTAACGCCCTTATGTGGAAGTTAGCAATATTGAATAAATAAGAATAAACTTAAATACAATATCATTTTAAAACAATAAAATAATGCCCATGGTTCTTTAAAATAAACAGAAATTAAGAATAAACTTTAAATACAAACCACAGTTTTAGTGTAGCACCAAATATTTAAAATACAGTTATCATCACCATAGTACAATTCCCAATCACATATATAACTTAACACAGCCACCAAAAAGGTATTACGAATCTTACATGATTTAAACGAGTTACAAATAAACTAAGATTCTTCCAACACAAGACCAGTAGTGTTGTCGCTTATTCCTTATTAGATAAGTTATACTAAGTTCCACCAGAGAGATGTAAATATAATAGGTATGAGCATCAACATGCCTCGTAGGGAAAACCATTACTCACCTTTAGGTTTTATTCATTAACATATTAAACCTGCATGGTTAGTTAGTACTTATCATTATCTAAATTATGAGATTCATTATGATTATATTCCATGGATACCAGACAACTCATAGAAACCCAAATATGTGTGCTTAACCACCCTCCAATCATTCCAAGGGTGTTCGGTGAAGGAACATCAAGTCCTGAATCCTCACAAAGTCGATTCCTGTACAGTACGTTCTGGGACTTTCAACCTAAGGGAGTGCCATCGCCTTCTCCTATTTTACCTTTTAGGGTATTTGTGCCTAAGGACGTAACCACCTTCCTCTTCACGTCTTACTGTTCCTCTATTATCATTCATTATTTATAGAGTTACTTTTCCTAACCATACTTCTCAATTTACAACAACATATGTCAAATCATTATGTTCCTCGTTGTACAATACAGGACGAGTTCCACATCATCATATTATGGATATAATCATATACATTCAAAATATCATATACATATCTTGCAACGTAAAACAACCAAATTTTAATTTATCAAAACCTCACAAAAGATGAGTAATAGAATTCCTACCTCTTTATAAATATCTACTGATAATTTTTAACTTACACAATTCACCACTTAAGCTCCAAGTACACCGTTATCTTAAAACATATAAAATAACCATATTTTAACTTAAATTTTAATTTTTAATTATGTCAATTTATCATTTATTTTTATTAGTGTGCCATAATCATTAATGTACTAAAACTGTGAATATCAACTTTTCTAACTTAATTTTAATAAATTATAAAATAGAAAAAAATTAAAAATATACGAATTTTATTTTAGTACAAAATATGTTAAAATGAAATTTTAAAATAAATAATACAATTTTAAAATATTTAGAAATAAAATAATGAAAAAGTTTAATATTCATTAAAATAAAATTATTTGAAACTACAATCTTTAAAGAAAACTATTTATTATTTCCACAATATAAGTTATCAAATAATTATCTTTGTCCTAGTGGTATGGTCCCTTTTACTTGTTCTTGAGGTTGGGAGTTCAAACTGCCTAGAATTTGAATCTTTGAGTTTTTCTTCAAATCTTGGTTTTCTAACAGCTTTCTAAGCATAAAAACAATATATAAATAATATACAATCATCTAGAAACATTAAAAACACATTCGTCAAAATTTTAAAGTTTTAAGAATTTAACCTCAAACTTATCTCAAAACTATGATTTGATCTTGAAAACGTCTAGGCCTCCTCAATCTGAGTTTATGAAGAATCATTTGTAGGATTTTGTAAAAGAAAAGCTTGAGTTTCTTTCATTCTTTCTCTAGTTTCTATGGCTGCTTTGCAAAACCTTGTTGTGTACTGTGTTTTTAACAAAGAAAATAAGAAGGAGGAAAGTGATGTGTAGGGGAAGTGTAAGAAGAACATGAAAGAAAGAAAGAGTGTGGAAACTGTGGAAGATAGAGATGGTAATGAATTGATTCAAAGGATGCATATATAATTGAAAGGAGGGGACAAGTTTGAGTGATTTACAGAACAAAATGTGGAAAGAATCAAAAGGGTGGTTGAGAAAAATATCTCTATGTCTCCTCTAGAGACTTTTTGAAACGCCCCCCTTATGGACGTCACAGATGTCGTTACATTCATACATTACATATTTAATTGAAACTTTAATTGTAAATGTAGTTAAGGAAATCGTAACCAGGATCCATTTATACATTTTTTTTTACAACATTCAATAATTTAATCCATACTATTAATAATTTAATTGATTATGAAATTGATCATAAACATCCTTTAATAAAGTAAAAATACCAAATAGTAAAATCATAACTTATGAAACATCACATCATTTAAAACTATTTACTCTCACAGTTCGGCAGGCTGAACTGGAGACTTGGCAGGCCAAACTGGAGACTTTGGCAGGCCGAAAATCGTCAACCGGTAGGCCGACAGAGGCTCTGCAAAATAGGGTTTAAAAACTTTCAAAGTTTGGTAGGCCGAAAATGAGATCGGCAGGTCAAACATTCTTACATCAGCAAGCCGATCATTGATGATCGGTAGGCCGACAGAGCCAAAAACTTTTAAAAAACTTAATTTTAAGACAAATTCAACTTTTCAAAATGCGGAAGATCAAATTCTTAACATGATAAAATAAAATATTAAAACATAGTTCTTGTATTCTTTAAAACTTATCATAAAAAAATATGTTCAAATAATAAACCATAGCTTAAATCATAAAACTTGCATCATTGGCGTTCTTCCGGTTACAATTCATCTTCCTTATGCTTACACTTCTTCCCATGTCCTCCGCCTAATCCATGACTTTTTTACCCTTATCTGCAACATAATATAAACTTGAATAAGCTAAAGCTTAGTAAGTGCATATAATTCTCACAATTTAAAAACATTTCATAAGCATCATCATCATCATCATCATCATCATAACGTAATAGTGCAGTAAGCACATTTTCATAGAAACATATCTTTCATTACATTGACATATTAAAACTTGTTCTATTTTATCTTAAGGGCCCAAGTGTTGCACTATAATCATCATCGTAGGTGCGCCGTCATGAGAGGAGAATGGTAGCTAATCCTAAACCAAACATGATATCATATCATATCATAACATTGGTGTGCAACACTTATTAGGTGATACATATATACATAACTTTCATGCTTTGAAATTTGCCATAATCAAACATGCATAACTTTAAATCATGAAAATCTTTCATAAGAAATCCTTTAAGGAAATTATCATAAAATCATCATAAATATCATCATGAACATAACATCAAACCTTTTAAAACACATTATGTTGCAGGTGAGAATGTACTTACCTTAGAAGCTAGCTTACTTAACCTTATATGAATTGGTGACGACATCGCGGTCTCGATGTGCTCGATCCTTTGTGTGTTCATGCCATTTATTCATTTAAAGATACAAAATAAAATTAATACTTATTATCATAGAATAAAACATCCATTCATATTACATCACATATACATTCATCTCATACAAACATAATTCATAACATGCATCCATAACTATAATCATCAAAACATAAAATCATTATCACATACACTTCACTGATCTACATGGATTCAAGACTTAAAAACTTAATATTCACACATACTTTAGACACCATACTTAACAGGGGTAAAGTTAATACATAAACATATTACCATAATTTTTCTTTAGTCATAAAAATTACATTAAGTATCTAAAAACAACCCATACATTTCAAACATGAAATCTGCCAACTAATAATAAGGTAGTGAGTAATCTTTTGAAAACATTTTCTAACAATTAAAACTCATATAGTTTAATTTTAAAATTCATACTAACATCTTACTAACATATATTTCAATTTCATAAAATTATTTCATCATCAATAAAATCATTTAAACATATAAAACATTACATAAAACAAAAGTCCAGTATTAACATTGTTAAAACAGTTTCTTGACCTAGTCTCAATAGAAATTTCATAACACATAATTCACTCATCAAAACATTACCAAACTTTGCAATCCATAACATAACATATACATGAACATTCTTGCCAAATTTTGTAGCAAACAAAGCACACTTACCCCTTGAACAAAAATCACATTTTTATATATCATAGCCAAACATCAATATTTTACTGTGAGTGGTAGAGGGTAGAAAATTCATAACTTAATTTAGAAAAATTGAAATAACTTGAAACTTGGAGGAACATTGCATAACACATACATGGATAACATATTAAAAAGTCAGAGTAAAACAAAATTTGTAGAGAAAGATATGGCAGTTGCATGTCAAGAAGGATTTCATTTCAAAATTAAACTAAAAATGAACCCTTATCTCAAAATGATTCTTCTCAAATTCCTTCGAATTCACCCAAAGAAAACTCAATATTGCTCAAATATTTGCAAGAGAATTGAGGAAGAGACAAAGAAGAAAATTGTGAAGAAGAGAGGGTGAGAGAGAGAAAACGAGAGAGAGATAGAGAAAGAAAAGAACGTTTAAAAAAATAACGTAATGAGCATAACGTAAAAGGGGAGTCAAAACATAAAACTCTCCATTAAGTCAGAAATTTTCTGACTAAAATTGAGGCTAGCTTCACATGGAAAGTGGAGAGGATTGAGGGAGAGTCAAATCAATTAGTCTCACTTACCATATTTTGCCTTCTAAAAACAGGAAACCATTTTAAACAATACCAATCAATCAAAAGTCAATGATTTTATTTCCTTAAATGAGGAAATTAATCCATAAATATGCCTATCAATCATCAATCGTTATCCAATCATCATCGTCACATTTTTAGGAGACTTCGGCTGACTATTCGTCAGCTGTCATCGGCCTGTCGATTCCATGAAGTCTGGCCTGCCGATGGTTTCTATCGGCCGGCCGATCCTTGACAAGCTATTTGGCCTGCCGAACAGTCCTTAAAATGTAATACATCATAGCATTCAAGACATCATTGCATCATAATTAAACATACATTGTAACTAACATTAACACTTGAGCACATCGATTCCATGCGATCATCACCTGTCATAGAACTTAAAATAAATAGTTAGCAACATAAAATCATAAATCATTAATAAAATTACTTAACGTCGTTACTGACTTAGCATAATTCGTTACATAAAAATAGGTGGGTGTTACACTTTTAGCAAGAAAATGCCAAAGTGATAGTTTCGTAAATAAATGGAACATCTAAGACCAATTTAATAATTTTAAATACAACAAGATTTTAAATTGTTACATTTTATACATTAAATTTTACACAATCATACCTATTAAAATAACGGGTGTCACATATTTGCATATTCTGTGACATTGATACATCAAATAAATCTCAAGTGAGATTAAGAAATGGTGCTCTAGTGGAGGCAAAAGGTAAAGGAACGATCTCTATGAACACAAAGAAAGTATTTAGAATGTTGTGTTAGTTCCCAGTCTAGAGCAGAACTTGCTTAGCATGGGTCAGATGATTTAAAATAGGTACTTTCTATATTTCAAAAGAGATACATGCATAAATTACAACAACAAAAATAAGAATGCCCTAATTGCTGTTGTGAAGACAGAAAATAGAAGTTTACCCATCCAATGAAGATATTCTAAAGAAATTTCTATGAAGACACAAGAAAATGAATCAAGGCTTTAGCATCATAGATTTGGCCACTTCAACTTTCAGGGTTTGAAGATTTTCTATAAGAAGAACATGATAAAAAACATACCACGTATCAAAGATAAAGAAGATGTATGTGAAGCTTGTCTACTCGAAAACCAACATCTCCACCGTTTCCTACAAACAAGGCCTAGAGACCTAAAAAAATTGCTAGAGTTAGTACACATAGATGTTTGTAGCCCAATGAGAACTCCTACTCTTAGTCAAAATAGGTACTTCATTCTCTTTATTGATGATTATACCAGAATGTCATGGGTATACTTTTTCCAAGAAAGATCATAAGTTTTTGAAATTTTCAAAAAATTAAAAAATCCATGTTAAAAAAGAAAGTGGTTGGCACATCAAAGTACTAAGAAGTCATAGAGGCATAGAGTACAACATTAGACAATTCAACAAGTTCTAAGAAGATGAAAGAGTTAAACGTCAGCTTATTGTTGGGTATGCCTCTGGACAAAATGGAGTATCAAAAAGGAAGAATAAAACAATAATGGAGATAGCTAATGCAATACAAAAAGAGAAGGGACTTCCAAAAACTGTCTGGGCAGAGGCAGTTTCTACAGTAGTCTACTTGTTGAATCGCCATCCAACTAAAGCCGTTCGAAACAAAACTCTAGTTGAAGCTTGGAGTGGACGCAAGCCTTCTGCAAAGCATCTTAAAGTCTTTGGTTGTGCACTTATGTATACATAAAAAAAAAAGAAAAGAAGAGTAAGCTAGATGATAAAGCTTAGAAAGAGATTTTTCTTAGGTTACAGTTCTCAATCAAAATGCTATTGAGTTTACATCATCAAAGACAAAAAAGTCGTTATTAGTCAAGATGTAGAGTTCGAGGCAAATGCTACTTGGAATTGGGAAGAAGAAAATGTTGATAAGACAAGTGTTCCAATTTTGATGCAACCATCAACTTCTACACAGAGGCAAATATAAGAACAAGAACCAGAAGTTCCAAGAACACCTGTTTAGACTATAACTCCTCAACATGAAGAATCTTGTCCAGAATCACTCGCTAGGAGAATGAGATCACAAACTAATATATATGACACTTGTAACTTTGTCACTCTCAAACCAGATAACTTTGAAGCTGCATCTAAATAGAAAGTGTAGGTGCAAGCAATGGAAGAAGAGGTAAAGATGATTGAGAAAAATAAATTATGAGAGTTAATCAATCGTCTAGAAAACAAAGATATCATCGGAGTTAAGTAGGTTTGCAAGACGAAGTTAATTCTAATGGATCGATACAGAAGCATAAAGCAAGGCTCTTAGTGAAAGGCTGATGGAAAAATAGTACGCAGCAAAATTTTAAAAATTTTTCATTAGAGTATTTTCTAAAACACAAGTTTGACATGCTATATGTATAAATTAACTAAATCTTACTAACCTTTGAATGCCGAAGAACTCCCGCAATACGTGAAGAGAAGTAATGTTCCAGAAGAGCCTCAACCAACTGGTCTTTTTTGCTATTCTCTATCCACGATCGGAGTGAGTGTGGGCTCACACGTACAGCTATTCCACCAGGTGACTCTCTTTCCAACCAATCGAGAGAACCCAAAGCTAGTGTTTGTGATTTGTGAACAAGAGCTCTTAGGGAGTTTTCAGATGCTCTCCAATAGAATATCACTCTTAATCTCTCAATTGATTTGAGTAACTCTTAAGACTTACTCCCTATTTATAGAGGTTGGGTCTAGGGTCAGTCCTTATTAGATTAGGTCTCAAAAATTCAGATCAGAATCAAATTCGGAGCAATATAGGATAAAATCTACGTAAAAATGCGTGATCTTATCCTTCGCTCATCGGCAGGCCGATCTGACTAATCGGCAGGCCGAACTGCCGAATAAAAATCTCAGTAAATCTTTTATTTTCTATCCGAGATTCTATAGGATAAAGTTTCAGTTTTAATTTAAATAACCCAAAATAAAAGTTATCTGATTAAAACAACTTTATATAGATAATCTTTAGGAAAATAAATCAATTCCTAATAATTCTACAAGTTTATCTTGATCTAATTTATTCAAAATTAAATCAACTGATAAACATATAAGAATTATCCGATTCCAATAATTCAATAAGTTTATCTTGAATCAATTTTATCACAAAATTAATTCAATCCGATAAATAGACATGAATTATCCAATTCTTCCAAATTTTAAACTAATCTAATAAATTTAACATAAGTCACTAATTATTGGAAAAGCACACCGTATCGTTACAGGATGTTGTGAGCTAGCAAAGGTGACCAAATGGACCTATATAGTTCAAGCTCTCGATAATTATGAAACTCAATATCCCAGATATACATTTCATAATTATCAACTCCAACGCTACTCCACTAAAAGCTTAGAGCTGTACTCTCGAACTACATAGAATTACGAAGCCCATATAGCTAAGCCTCCATGACATATCATAGTGTATCGTATCCCCATAGGATTATCCATAACTAGTTTAAGGACAAGTTCTGTCTTACCTTTCCGATTATTTTTATTTTACGTTCCATTATCTTACCAGCGGAAAACTTACCATCCGAAGACGGTATACCATTCGGTTATACCTATGTATCTAAATGGTTGAGCGCTCTAGTTTTCAATTATAGGATAACGCATATAAGAGGATATCACTACTCCAAAAGAGGAGCTATGGATTCCATATCTATGAATAACAAGTCTACGCTATCAAGAGTTATGAGTCCAACGTACTAGCATACATATAACTATTAAGATGTGGGTGTCACCCTTTGGTACATCAAAAGACACAAGTCAAGACAACGGGCTCATTATTCATCTCAGGATTAAGATACAATACAAATGATTGTCTAAAGTGAATCAATTTGCCGAGATAGAATTATTAATCCAAATCAATTCACTTCATGTCCCAATCTAACACATCATCACCTATGACAACGTGCCAATATTTCTATTTATGGAGTTCACCTCCGATGGCCAAGACAAACCATCTCCCAATAGGGATATAGACAACATAACAATCTTTACATGAATAAAGCGCCCAACTTTATTCCCTCGATTGCAGATCTTATGATTTAGATCGTCACCTTAAGAATCGTGTCTTCCGCATAATCTGTCCATCATATACCTAATTCTTAAAGGTTTAGACCGACGGTCTCAGACTATTGTTTGCTTAACATACATTCAACAAATATGAATGTAAAGATGACAAGATTTGATATATAAATAATGAATAAATTCTTTATTGATAAAAATGTCTCCAAAAATATATTACATTTTTACTTTTTAAGCATAAATATTTAACAAAAGCTACTTTGAACAATATAAAATTTGACTACAAAGAAACCTTTGCACCTATTGCTCGATTAGATACAATCAGAATTCTTATTACTATAGCTGCGCCGAGAAAGTGGAAGATTCATCAACTAGATGTGAAGTCAGCATTCTTAATGAATATATTGCAGAAGAAATCTATGTGATATTTGTGTATCATAAAAACTCTTACAAAATGTAAGTACATGCATTGATTATAGTTTGTACTTGAGAAGTAAAATGGTTTGGTTCAATAAAGCTTATCACTGGTTGTTTTTTTTTCCCTGGTGAAATGAATAGTTTTTTTTTCTTCTTAAAGTAAGTGGAATCAATATTTGTGCGGTGAAATAATTAATATTTAGGTTAAAAAAAGAGAGAAAAATGATATAAAGGAATCATTGGGTTTTTTTTTTTTTTTTCTTTTTTCATTTTAGTAACTTATGAAATCCGTTATACATATATATTCAATTGAAGTTTTAAAAAAGATTATGCTTTTTTTTTTCTTTTTAGAAAACGTGTCTTTAAACTATCATGGAAGTTTGTTTGTTTGTTTGGTGGGTAAAAAAAGAGAAAAACAACACTATTTAAATGAAAGGACTTTTTTTTTTTCGTATTTTAAAAGGGGTATAAGAAGCTGAACATGAGGTTGTTTAAGAATGAATGTGTAAAAAATAGAATGTAGAGTGTCAATAAATACACCCTTATTATAAATATTTTCAAAACTTAAATTTATTAGAAAAAGTTTCAAAAATATATAATATCCCTCATCCTCTCAAAAGATTAATTCGTGAAAGTTACACAACTATATTTAATATAAAAAAGTTGATTTTAAGAAATTGGATAACTTCAGTTGATTTTCTGATTCTATGATTGCAATTGAATATGCATAGGGCTCATTAGTTGTAATCTTTTATCAGTGAATTTTTCTCTCTTACATAAACACATTGCCAAATTACATTAAATTTTGTGTTCTGTTATTCTTTTTTATGTTTTATTTTTTATTTTTTCCCTCTGCAACAACAGTGATTGTGGATCTTCCAATTCGTTGTTTAAAGATTTTTTTTTTTTCAATCATTTTTGTAGTCCCTGTAATTTGTTTAAACTTTAAACGTTGACAACTGATTTTATATATATACACACACATACATATTATATGCATATTACAAAATATGATAAAACTTATAGACTTGTACTATGTCCAAACGGCTCGGTCCGATTATTAAGATAATGCTCTAAATTTCATAAACCGGACTTGACTACTCTTTGAATAGCCTGGTCCGACGTCAAACTGCAGAAAAATACTGGCGTGAAATTGGGTAAGTGGCCTAGAAACTACTTAATCAGTTTAGCTTTCGTTTGAAACTTAAGTTATAATAATGTTTTAGGTTTAATATCTACAACAAGTAAATATTTTACATTATAGTAACTTTTTTAATTTTTATTATAGCTACTGAAAATATTATAATATTCACAGTTGTAACTGATGGGTTAAAATTTAAAATTAAAGTTTCAAACACTCTTTAAGTTTGCAGTCTCCCCTGCATTCTCTTAATGAGGGGAATCCTTTTACATGATGTTAGCATCCGCTTGGAATAGCTTGTATTTTTACTTTTAAAACTTATAAGAAAAGAAGTATAAGTGAGAGCTTCTAATTAATGTTTGAATAATTGATGGAAAAAGCATTTTGATTTCAAAAGCAGTTTTTAAAGTTGTTTGGTTAAATAAGTTAAAATCACTTGGTGTTGTAAAAATAATATAATATAAGGATATAAATGAAATTTATAATTTATTATTCACAAATAAAAGATTAAAAATGCAAAAAAAAACTTATAATAAACACTTTTTTCATAAAAAGGTTTTTTTTGGAATAAATTTTAACCCAAATATATATTCAAAACAAAGTTAATTTAAAATTTTATATTTTCATTAAAAATTAATTAAAAATATTAATCACGATGAATTTGGATTGAAGTATGACTATTCATGTCATTAATCAACTATTATGTGTGTAAATTAGATGTAAATTTCAGTCAAAAAACTAAAATCGCTATTAATGGATGATTTGTTATAAATTTATAAGTTTATGGTGCAAGTTGTCAATTAAAAGTCTAAAGAACAAATTACAAACGTGCGACGAGTACAAAAACAACATTCCTAAATACCATAATCACAAGTGTACAACATGAGAAGCTGGTTCCTCTAATTTTTTTTCCCTCTTCCTCGTTAGTTGAGGTCGCAAGAGTAAATTAGATAGTATATCATTTTATTACAATCATTATTGTGTCTACTATTATTATTATTATTATTTATTTTGATGCATCCCACTTCTCTTAGCCAAACAAAACCATAATATCATTAAATAATATTTGTTTGTCTAATCTTAATTTAAAATACTTATGACTAATTATGCCTTCATAGATATAATTTTATCTTTCTCGTAAAAAAGATAAGATTGAAAAACAGTGCCACAGAAAATAGTATTTCTTAAATTGACCCGAAATGACCAGATAAAAAAGTCTAGGCATCATAACAAGTTTTAAAACTACCCATATTATAGAACATTTGAAAAAATGGTAATAGTTAAAATTATAAATAATATAATACTCTTGTATGTTTTCATAAAACGAAAAAAAAAAAAGTATAAATTTTTCACTAAATTTTTCCCGTGCTACAATCTTGACTCAAAACCGAGGCATTTTGATAAAGGGCCTCCGGTCAAAATTTTTTTTGGTAAATAGACCCTTTTTTTTAGACAGTTTTTGATACTAAAAAAAGGTTTTTTAGACATTAAAACGGTTCCATTTTTTTCCTGTTGAGAATTCTTATTCTGCTACAGTCATTTTCCTTATTTTTTTGAAAAAAAACTTAAACAACTTACCTACATAAAAAAACATATTTTTTAATTTTTTTTTTAAAAAAGACTATTTACTCGATTAGAATCTTCTTTTGCCCTTTCATCAAAATCTTCCCTCAAAACCCTTGGTTTAGACGGTTCTTCCAAATGCCAATAAAAGGACTCCAACTACGGACATGAATAGAAACATGATGAAAAACGACAGTCACATTCTTAATACTGATGACAGGGATGCTAGCAAAAGCATAGAAGAGAGAGAGAAAATGAGGGGGGAGGAGAAGCAGGAAATGGAAATGGGAGGGAGGGAAGACATAGAAATGGGAGAAGACATAACGCCACCACTCCCGCCCCTCTCCTTCTCCCTCCACCATTCCTTCCTCCTCTCTCACTGCTCCTCCTGCTTTTTCCCTCTCCCTTCCTCCCCTGTCCCTCCTCTTTTTCCTCCCTCCATTTCCAATTCCAACTCCAAAATCCTCTACTGTTCCTCCCAATGCTCCGTCTCCGATTCCCCCCTCCACTTCTCCTCCGCCGAGCACCATCTCGTCCATATCCTCCCCTCCGCCGAAGACTCTTCCGATCTCCGCGCCGCCCTCCGCCTCCTCCAATCCCATCCCTTGACGTGTCACCCCTCCTCCACAGACCGTATCGTTGGCCTGTCCACTAACCGCCAGAAATTGACGGCGCCGGATGAGGAAGACGATGTGGACGAGGTCGCCGCCAGAATTCGCGACGGAGCTAGGGCTATGGCGGCGGCGAGGAGGATGAGAGACGGCGATGGCGGTGACGACGAATTTAAGGAAGAGGAGGAGGCTATGGCGATGGCGGCGCTGTGCGCAGTGCTAACGAACGCCGTGGAAGTGCAGGATAAGAGCGGGCGCGCCCTCGGGGTTGCGGTGTACGGCGGCCGAGGGTTTTCGTGGATCAACCATAGCTGTTCTCCCAACGCCTGTTACAGGTTTTCTCTGCGTTCCGAGCTTCAAACTACGTCGTTTTTCCCCGAAGACGAAAGCGCGACGGCCATGAGAATCGTCCCTTGTTGCAAGGATGAAGAAGAAACTCAAGTAACTAGTCTAGTTAGTCTCTTAATGTCGTTTTGGCTGGCTAATTCCTTTTTCTTGCTGTCGTTTTTGAGACCTTTTTCTGTTTGCAGATAGAGAGTGGTTTTTGTAGCAATGGTAAGGTGTCTTTTTTTTTGGGTGTCATCATTACTAGGAAAAATTAAATTTTGAATGTATATTTTATATGCCAGAAATTTGATTGGAATTATAGTTACTGAACCTCTCTCGCTTGGGTTCTTGCATATATGAAAATGAAGAGTCTTGGAGTTGTTATGGACCAAGAATCATAGTTAGGAGCATCAAGAAAATAAAGAAAGGGGAGGAAGTAACTGTGGCTTACACTGACCTATTGCAACCTAAGGTACTTTTTGAATTTCATAAACTCAATTTTTTGTTGTTGTTGTTGTTCCAAATAGACTTTGTTTGTTATAACATAACTGCCTTGTTTTTGTGACATCAATGACCTTTCATAATTTTGGAATTTATTGTACATTTGGGAGCTAATTTAGCATATACTTAGCAATTTCTTGTACAATTGAGAGCTAATTCAGTATTCTGAGATGAAGAAATCGCTTCAGAGCGCAAATTTAGTATAGACTTACCTGGAATATTAATTTGTTATTTATTTTGTAGCATTTTTGGTTATTGGGTTTTGATTAGGAACAATACTAGAATGTTATTTAGTTTTATTTAATTACGGATTATGTTATTTTAAATATATGGTTAGTTTTTAATTACCGAGTTTCCTTATTTTTTAGTTTGAATTTATCTAATTTACCTATACATATGTATATTGCAATTTCATTTCAGAGAATGGTGATGAATGGATATTAAGATTATTGAGTTTATACAGCTTGAAATCTCTCTTTAGAATCCTTTGTTTCTCTTCTTGATTATGTTTTCTTTCTCTACTGGTTCTATTTCTCTATCTTTTCTTCTGCCTCGATTCCATCTCTTCTGTATGAATCCTATATTAGTGACATTGTATTTGGGATTCACCTGATGCTGAAAACTGTGAGAACCATAGAGGACTGGTTTTGGTATTGCATCTGGAGGCCCCATAATACAATGCAAGTACTGTGTTTGTGAAAAGTTTTCGAAAGTAATTTACACAATCATTAATGCACTTTTTATATTTACTTGATGAAGCTATAATCTTTAGCTTTTACTTTTTGTTTCTGTTCCCGGATTCAAAGGGGAACACATGCATGCTATGTTTATGAAGAATGGAAGATGATAAATGGGTGCTAACGTTACAGACATAAGTAGATTAAACCCGAAAATAAATTTCATGTTTGATTGAGATATTATAATTGAATAATAATAAAATGACTTCAAGAAATGCATGTATGGGGCCAAGTTAATAACCAATAATAATAATAATAATTATGATAATAATAAGAATGAAAATAAATGGTGCATCGACACGGTCAATCAGTAATAAATGATTATATAGAATAAATTATTAATGTCATTAGCAAAGTAACGATATCAATATGTAGACAAAAAGGAAAATAAACCTAAATCGGAAGAGGGCTGGAGTTGGAGCAGCTTTTATTGTAATAATATAAGAAATAGAGATTTAAAGATCAAGTTGTTTATGTTGGAAGAAAGACCAATATGAATGACAATCACATATCTGCTGGAATGGGGACCTGTCTTACTTCATGCTTCTCCTCCTGTTATAATATCCTTTTCTTTTCTGTTCGTGTACAACATTACTTAAAATTTTCCTCACTTCACTTTTGTCATGTCACCATTCAAAGTCTCCCCGAGATTACCCGGTGCTTATATATATGTGCTTTCTCACCCTTAGAAGTCATCCCATCCAAAGGCAGAAATCTTCAACACTTAATTACTTCATAATATAATGGGAGAAAATTAATCTACAGAAAAGAAAACACCAATCTGATTTTAAGTGAGGGCTCTACGTACATAGCATGATATACTATGCAAATAGTACAATATGAGACGTTGTTCTTACTCTACAGGGTCAATTGTAATGTTTACAAGAGGTGTCAATGTCTTCATGAATCATGAATTTTGCCTTTAAAAGGCCTTCAATTGCAGCAAAGAGTAGTACACAGATGGACGTGGAGGTAGAGAAAGAAAAGAAGGAAAATAGAGGAAGTAAACTTTAAGTTCTTATTAGGAAGGTCAACAAGATAAAGATAAGAGAGAAATCACGTGTCTTTTAGGGAAAAGAAAAGGTGTCTGTATGGACGTAGAGAAATCCTGCAAAAAGTGAGTAATCAGATAAAGTTGAAACAAATACACAGATGAACGTGGAGGTAGAGAACGAAAAGAGGGAAAATAGAGGAATTAAACTTAAGTTCTTATTAGAAAGGTCAACAAGATAAAGATAAGAGAGAAATCACGTGTCTTTTAGGGAAAAGAAAAGGTGTCTTTATGGACGTAGAGAAATCCTGCAAAAAGTGGGTAATCAGATAAAGTTGAAACAAATGTATCAGGAGAAGGAAATCCATCTCCAAATTATTAATCCTCTACTGTGGGAGTTGTATTCCTAGACAACCACCTAACATTAATCATGTATACATCTCAATTGGTATCTTTATTTACTAAACCCTCACTTGAACAACAAGTATGTCTATCACTTCCGTATTGCATTATTAATTTATCATATATATACACATATATGCATACACATTTATTTATTTATGTTTTCTAGCACATATTGGTCAGTTTCCAGTATTTATATTTCTATTCAAACTGGTCACTTTTCACTATTTATTTATTCCTGTACGTACTAGTCATCCTCCAGTATTTATCTATTCCTACACCGATTGGTCACTCTCACATATTTATTTGTTCTTGTTTGGACTGGTCAATCTCTAGTATTTTTAAGCTGGTCAATTTTTCAGCATCTTTTTATTAAAACTGGTCCTATTTCCAGCAGATATGATTTTGTCATTCAAACTAGTCTTTCTTCTGGTATAAAAAACGATATTTAAAATCTCTATTTTTTTTGTTATTATAGTTAAAGCTGATCCAACTCCAGCCCTCTTCCTATTTATGTTTATTTTCCTTTGCCCATATTTTGATATCATTACTTTGCTAATAACATTAATTATTTATTTTATATGATCATTTATTATTGATTGACGATGTAGGTGTACCCTTTATTTATTTTATTATCATTATTATCATTATTATTATTATTATTATTGGTTCTTAACTTAGCCTCATACATTACATATTATTTATTTTATATGATCATTTATCACTAATTGACAATGTCGGTGCACCCGTTATTTGTTTTATTATCATCATTATTATTATTATTATTATTATTATTATTGCTTCTTAACTTGGCCTCACACATTACATTTCTAAAAGTCATTTTTCTTATTATTTGATTATAATATCTCGACCAAATAGGAAATTTATTCTCTAGTTTAATTATTAGTTCCACTCTTAGGATCTATAAACATAGCATGCATGTGTTCCCTTCCAAAAGCAGGAACAATTTCTACTTCTCTTTTTGCTATAAGCAAAAATAGATCTTTTTAAAGCACAATAATCACAGACTAGACACTAGTGCGTTTGTTTTCGGTGTTAGATATGTTTTTTGAGGATAGCTTATCCTCCTTTATGATGTACATAACTCTTAATCGTTAATAAGAGATCTTTGTTACTTTTTCATTAAAGAAAAAGAAAAAGAAAAAGAAAAAGAAAAAGAAAAAGATATGATAGCCAACAACATTCACTTTCCCTCCCCTCCCCAGTCCTTGTGAAAAACGTGGACATATATCAACCCAAATATTTGTTATTTTGTTAGTTGTAGTTTGTTGAATTTTTCTTTTTTAGGTTAAATACGAAAATGCTCTTTTAATATATTATGGTAATTCTATTTTTACTTCTTTTTATTTTTATTTTTATTTTTATATATAAGCATTTTATTTTCCTTGTTTCATAGTCTATGAGGCAGTCGGATTTGTGGTCAAAGTACCGTTTTATCTGCTGTTGTTGTAGATGTAGTGCGGTCCCCCCAACTTATGTGGACTCTGTTTTGGAGGTAAGAAATCATGAAAGCTTTGTTAATTCTCTGTGCCTGCAACAAAATTTCATGCTTAAAAATGTTTTATTTGAAATTCAGTTTGAACGTTTACCTCTGCAATCTTTCAACGTTACCTTTGAGCATAATCTCATGCACTGAAGCTTAATAATTTTTCTGTAGCATTGTAAACGGTAAAAGTAGCTCCTCTCTTTCCGACTTATAAATGTCTGAAATAGAATGTTCTATACAAGTGTTAACCTTTTCAGTTATTTTCTTGGCTAGGAAATTTTTGTTGTCAATGGCAATTCTTCAAGTTCCGATCCTGGCATTTTCAGAGACAGAGCAACTCGAATGTTAACCGAGTATATTGATGATGCTATAGCTGACTATCTTGCAATTGGTGATCCTCAATCTTGTTGTGAGAAGCTTGAGCACGTAATCACTCGAGGTCTTCGTGATGAGCAGCTAGAATGCGACAAGGGAATGTCTCTACCGACGCATACTTATTGGTTGCATCCTCTGCATCATTTATCTCTAAATGCCTATACAACACTGGCTTCTGCATTTAAAACTCGTGTGAATGACATGTTGGCTTTGTTTTCTGAAACGAACGAAAATCTTTGTGAAGCCTTTGACATGGGCAGGACCAGTATGGCATATTGCCTGCTGCTTGCAGGTGCAACTAACCATCTCTTTCAATTTGAACCTTCTCTAATTGCATCTGTTGCGAATTACTGGGCGAGTTCAGGGGAGTCCTTGTTGACTTTTGCTAGAAGCGCTGTGTGGAGCGAGTTTATGCCTTTGTCAAGCCTCTCTTCCATTAGAAAGCATAACTGCCTAAAGTGCTCGTTAAATAATAAATCTGAAACCGAATCATTTCGTAGCCAGGTCCAATATGCAGATTTTGTGCAAGTATCAAGCACGTTTCTTAACTGTGTTACCGATTGCATTCAAAAAGTTTGGCATTTTCTCGTTCATGGTTGCAGCCATTTAAGAGTATTTAATGATCCCTTGGACTTCAGCCGGCTTGTGACTGACAAATGTTCCGGTATGTGGGAAATTCGTAGTCCTTGTAGCGGTAACAATGTCTGTTCCAATAGTGGTATTTGTGAAAATAGTCGATGTGAAGAGCAGGGATCCATTAACCAGGTAAGAATACATCTCTTTCAACTCGGCATGCATTGCTTACTTTATGGAGCGTATCTATCAAGTATATGTTTTGGTGATCATTCTTATTGGACCTGTCAGGTGCAGAACATTTTAGACTCTGAAGAGAAATTGACTGATCCTTGTCATGTTCCACACTGAGTTGTGAAAGGTTTTATAGTTTACAAGGCAGCAAACGAAATTGTGGTTTTGTTAGAGTTGACTTCTAGAAGTTTGATTTGCATTTGGTTTGTAGACTTCTTGAAGAGTAAATAGATAGAAAATATTTACTGAATTTTAGATACAAATTGATAGTACATATTTCTACTGTATAGTTTTTCAATCCCCTTTTATTTTCTTTCTTGGCGTGGCTAGACACAAATGTGGTGTGTTAACGAATATTTTTTTAATGAAACAGAAAATTGTGGTGTGTAAATATCAAGTTCCATCATGCAGACTAGTATGACGGTTTCATTCTTGTGTCACTCATCATTACTGGTTTTGCAAGCATAATACATTCATGTTTATTCTAGTTACCATAATATCCTTTTTTTTATATGTATAAATAAAACAAACAATTGTTAGGTAAATAAAAACCTCTAATATCTGGAATCCAAGTAGGGAAAAGCTTTGTAAATTCTCAAAATGCGAAAAAGAGCATGCGTGAAAACATCAAAGACGAATTGGTCTTATGCAAAGTAAAAATTATTTCCAAATTGCACATTTCTCCACTTTTCTTCACCTTTACAATCTACATTGGTCATAAAATATAAGCAAATATTAGATTTCCTCTTTGGTTTCATGTAATTGCCTACAAACAAGTGCACCATAAACACCATCTTTGGAGAGTAGCTCTTGATGAGTGCCACTTTCAACAATTTGACCCTCTGAAACAACTGCTACTATGTCTGCACCTTCCACGGTTTGGTAGCCTATGAGCTATAACAAGTACTGTCCTTCCCTTCATCACAGAATCCATGGCGTCCTGTAATATTGACAACATGTATATTTTGCACATGCAAATACGATTTTTATTGTAGCATATGAGAGCTTTATATTGTTCATAATTGAAATAATAGTTAGGACCGTCATTGTTAAACAGACTAGGAGTTAAAATTAGTTTTGAAACAAACACGAGTTGATTCAACATCCACTCTCCTTGTGTTTCAGTTGATATTAGTACCGTACAATCTATACATTATAATTTAATCTACCATGAGGACGTAACGAATCACTAGTTCATTGCATAACATGACCATCAATGAGTACTATTGGTCCATATATGGTTCCTTTAATTTCTTGATGGTCTCATATCATGAATCAGTATGTTCAATATAAGTCGTGTTATATGACATGTGATAATCCTGAATAGAGACAAATGAGCTTACCTGTACTAGGTACTCGCTTTCAGCATCCAGAGCACCAGACTTCATCCAAGAGAAGGATTCTTGGGTTCATGAGGAAAACTCTTCTCTTTTGACCTCCTAAAAGTCTCACCCCTCTTTCTCCCACAAAGGTTTGATATTTGTCTGGGAATTTTGAGATAAACTCGTGTGCATTTGCCATTTTCTGCATTCGTCAACATTTTTGAATGACTTATCAGAGGCTGAATTTAAAAGGTGTAAGATTAAAGGCTAATTTACTAGGGGAAAGATTTCTCACGGCTCATTTTCTACATCTATACTGCTGACTTTGCCACCAAAACCATAAGCTATGTTTCCTCAATTGAACGGTTGAAAAGAACAGGCTCCTGACTCACTATACTGATCTGTACACTACAAAGGAGAGTTTAGATTAATTGTGGTACATTTATAGCATTGAATTAAGCCAATGCTAAACATTGACAGTTAATTGACATGGGGAGATTTCTGGAAAAGGAACATATATGGGCTTGAAAATAATGCACTCTCCTACTTGAGAGAATTTTGAGTAACCAAATGTGGTAAAGATCAAGATTATCTTTCTGTGTAGATGTTCATGTGATACCTAAACTAGATGGATACCATTTAGGAGAATCTTTTCCTTGATTGGGTCGTAAAATCTTTGAATCAAGTTTGATGGCTATTATGTCTTTTTTGTATTTTTTTTTAAAACAATAAAATTGAGTTGGGGACTTGGTATGAGACAAGGTGATTAGTAGGTGTCAACCTAGCTGGGTGTGGTAGTTGTCCCGGATGCTAGTTGTCTTTTCTCACTATTTATTCATTATGAAGGAGCTTAGAAGGATTTCATGTTTGATTATGTGATTATTATGCACTACCTCTTAAAGGCGTCTGCTGAGGAATACCATTCTTATTTCTTACATGGATAACTTCTATTTAAACAACAATTTCAAAATCCAACTCAATGTCCAAAAAAAAAAAAAAAAAAAAAACCAACTCATCGTTTGGCATGGTATTCGACCTCATCTCCGACCTCGTAGATTCAGTTGTGCTGTCTAACATGGAAAAAAAGCTAGACAGGAAAAAGATCATCATCTCCTGCATTTTTCTGTATATTTTTTTTTAATTTCTGTTTGTTAATTAGAGTGTAATTTTTTGTTATGAGACTAGTAGTTTAGTGCGTGTCAAATTAATTGAGATGTTTTAAGTTTCTCCTTTATCAATTACCTCAAACTTTCTCCTGTGTGGTTCATTGGTTTGAATTGTGTTAATTTAAATTTTTTTGTTTGAACAAAAAATTCAAATTGTATTAGTTTAAACAATAATCCGAACTAGTGATTGAAAGTGCAGTTAAAGTGTTAATCTGAACCAAATTTGTGTTTAGATAAGTATTGAGAACTATAAATTTGAAACATGAAAATTTTATTCAATTGAAAAAATATCTAGAAATATGCAAAAAGAAATTACTTAATTAAAAAATAAATATAAATAAATAGTATAAATTATAAATACAAATATTTGGGAGTGATCAATATTGGTTCGAAATATTGGATGGGACAGAGGGTTTGAATTTAATGTTGGATAGTACAGTTTTGTTCGAATTAAATGCTTTATCAAACATCAATTCAAATTATACTGGCCGCTCGGATTAAGTCCAACTGGATTTGACTACAGAACCAAAAACCTCTTTTATTTTATTTTCAGGAAAAGAAATTTAAAAGAGGGAATGATTTGTACCTTGTATTTTGCAGTTTTAACTTACACTCTCCCATATGCATCTTACTGTTGGTCACGCTTTGAATTCCAATTAGCATTTTTAACTTCTTTCCTGCAGCTTTATGCGCCAGACTCCTTTTTGCTGAATGAATCTTGCAGCAGAAAAGTATTCCTTCTCTCCTGAAAAACTATGGAGGCTAAAGTTGCACCTTATTTGAACAACCTTAGATTAGACTAGACATGAATGCTTGTTTCCCTCTGTTCGTGGGCCAAAAAAATGGTCCTCAATTTTTTTGGGGCATGTAACCAAGATCCAAAAATGAAGGCTACAAGATGATTTTAAACTTGCACTCTCGCACACTGCCTTTCTTAATTTCATGTCCTTTGGAATGAAAATTCTCAGACAAGCTGCACAAGTCATGAGAGGAATTCCAAAGGCTGATAAAATACAAGCATCGGGGAAAGGAATTTATTAAATGGAAAAATAGATTACAGAACAAAAACATATAGTCCAACTTCTGTTAAAAGTTGGCACTTAGTGTTCTTTGTGATGCCACAGTGCATTGCTCAAGTTTAATAGATTGTTAATGAGGAAATAAAGGATTTTGTGGAAAAGTAGAGAATTTTTAGGAGTTGTGATTTGTGATTTATGTAAATGTCTTATTTTTTGGTTAAGTTAACTTTGTAAAAAAGGAAGAAAGATTAGATAAAAGATTAGATAAAATAGACAGCAAATTAACAGATTTTTAGGTAGTTAATTACGATTTTTTCTTATTTTCTCTTTTTAACTCTTGTATCTCCTCCTATATGAGTAACCTGTGTAAAAGCTCTATTATTAAAAAAGGTCAACACATTTTCTCAATTCCATAAAATTATCCTTGTTTACATGGTATCAGAGCCATTCTAGAATAATCACCAACCTTTTTTTTCTTCACCGTCCTAACCATGTCCGGAGTCTCTTCTGAATCAAACCCACCTGTTATGACCCAGCCCCTTCAACCCCCTGCTATTCAAAACCCAAATACCGATTCTCACTCTGTCCAGATTACCACCATTGGCCTTAATGGCGACAATTATTTACGGTGGTCTCAATCCTTTAGGATGTACATCGGAGGAAGAGGAAAAATTGGGTACTTGACAGGAGACAAGAAGGCGCCAGCACCAGAAGACCCAGCATTTGCAACGTGGGATGCAGAGAATTCAATGGTGATGACTTGGTTAGTGAACTCCATGGATGAAGACATCAGCTCCAATTATCTGTGCTTTTTGACAGCCAAAGAACTCTAGGACAATGTAAATCAAATGTATTCTAATTTAGGAAATCAGTCTAAGATATATGAGCTAACCTTGAAGCTTGGTGAAATACGGCAGGGAGAGGATTCCGTTACCAAATACTTCAATTCTCTAAAACATCTTTGGCAGGACCTTGATCTTTTCAACGACTATGAATGGAAATCCATAGAAGATGCTGAACATCATAGGCGGACTATGGAGGCTCATCGTATCTACAAATTTTTTGCTGGACTCAACGTGGATTTTGATGAAGTTTGAGGCCGAATCATAGGCAGTACCCCACTTCCCCCTATTGGAGAGGTATTCGCTGAAGTTAGAAGAGAAAAAAGCTACATGCATGTCATGTTGGGGAAGAAAACTGCTACTGCCCCATTTGAAACTTCTGCTCTTCTTATTACAGAAAATACTGCAAACAAAGCAACTAGCTTCTAATGAAAAACTGAGAAGAAGCCACGGGTCTGGTGTGATTTCTGCAATAAGCCACGCCATACCAGAGAAACATGCTGGAAGATACATGGGAAGTCGCCACATTTGAAAAATAACAGACCCAATGATAGAAATAGCCACTCAATTCCCACTACAAATGAGGCAGAAGCAAACCCCTTTAGTAAAGAGCAAATGGATCACCTCATGAAGCTGCTAACATCCAATTCTCCATCAGGAATTCCGAGAGTCTCTTTAGCACAAACAGGTAGTGAACCTAAAGCCCTTTCTTGTTCAAATCTTACCCCTCGGATTATTGATTTCGAAGCTTCCGATCATATGACCAATTGTTCAAACCTGTTAATACCTATTTACCATGTTCAAGTCATAAAAAAAATTAGAATTGCAGATGGTAGTTTCACCCCTATTGTAGGAGAAGGTATGGTCAAATTGTCTGATAATATAAACCTTAAATCAATCATCCATGTTCCTAAATTAGCTTGTAACCTCTTATCTGTGAGTAAACTAACCAAGGATTCTAGCTGTCACATAATCTTTTGTGATTCTCACTGTGAATTTCAGGACCAGAACTAGGGGAAGACGATTGGCAGTGCTAAGTTAATAGACGGCCTTTACTACTTTGATGATGTCGTTTCCAGTAATAAAAAGTCCTAGGGCCTCAGTAGTGTTAGTTCTAATTCTGCTTATGAACAAATAATGCTTTGGCATTTAAGATTAGGACATCCAAGTTTTCCTTATCTTAAACATTTATTTCCTGCTTTATTTAAGGGTTTGGAACATTCCTATTTTTATTGTGAAAGTTGTTGTTTGTCAAAAAGTCATTGTTCCACTTATAGAAAAAAAGGTTATATTCCTTCAAAACCTTTCTATTTGATACACAGTGATGTTTGGGGACCTTCTAAAGTCACTACTATCTCTAAGAAAAAATGGTTTGTTACATTCATAGATGACCATACTCGTCTATGTTGGGTTTATCTAATGAGTGAGAAATCTGAAGTTGAAAAACTTTTCAAAAATTTTTATAAAATGATTGAAACACAGTTTCAAGAAAAAATTAGTATTCTTCATACTGATAATGGAACCGAGTATTTTAATGAACTTTTGGGAAATTTTTAAATAGAAAAAGGAATTTATCATCAATTAACTTGTGTAGATACCCCTTAGCAGAATGGAATTGCTGAGAGAAAAAATAAACATTTACTCGAAGTGGCTCATGCTATTATGTTTTCAATGAATACCCCAAAATATCTTTGGGGAGAAGCTGTGTTAACAGCCTGTTATTTGATTAACAAAATGCCCACACACGTTTTAAAGTATAGCACACCATTAGACAACTTCAAAAAAAATTTTCCCCTTTCAAAATTATACTCAGATTTACCATTAAAAGTATTTGGCTGCATTGCATTTGTACTACACCCAATAAAGACTGGTCCAAACTTGATCCTCGGGCTGAAAAATGTATTTTCATAGGATATGCTCCTAATTAGAAGGGATATAAGTGCTATAATCCTCAAACACGAAAAACTTATGTGAGTATGAATGTGACTTTTTTTGAAAACAAATCATACTTTCACAAAAATTCTCTTCAGGGGGAGAATGAGGTAGTTAAAGAAAATTTTGGGGACTTATGTCCTAACTCTTTACCAAATTTAAGTTTCAATTCACCTAAATTTCCTCTCCCTACTACCATTCCTGAAAATTTAAGTGAGGAACAAATAAAAATTGTTGAAAATAATGAAGGAAATCCTAATTATACAATGCCAAGTACTATTTTGACAGAAACAAGGGGAGAATCACTACTACAGGGTTCCAAAAGACCCAACACTGAGCCTCTGGTTTGTACTCGGAAAAAATATCATCAGAAGAGTCAAGATCAGTCTATTACACTTGGAACTGACCAACTTCTATCCTTGGGAATTGGATCTCAAGATATCACAGGTAATCCTATTCCTAAACCTTCTTCTATTGGTCTTTCTAACTCACCAGATTTTGATATTTCTATAACTATTAGGAAATGAACCCGAACTTGCACAAAGTACCCTAGATACCCCATTGCCAAATACCTTTCTTACAGATAATTGTCCGACACACATAGGGCTTTCACCTCAAAAATTTCACATCTATTTGTTCCAAGAAATATTCAGAAAGCTCTTGATGATCCGAATTGGAAATTAGCAGTGACGGAGGAAATGAATGCTTTGAAAAAAAGTGGTACCTGGGAGGTTATTGATTTACCTAAGGAAAAAAGGGTAGTAGGATGCAAGTGGGTCTTCACAGTCAAGTGTAAAACCGACGGGAGTATAGAAAGGTATAAAGCTAGATTAGTAGCGAAATGGTTCACCCAGACTTATGGGATTGATTATTGAGAAACCTTTGCTCTTATAGCCCAAAATAAACTCAATCAGAGTGTTATTGTCCTTGGCTGTAAATCATAACTGGCCCTTACACCAGTTAGATGTAAAAAATGGCTTTTTGAATGGGGATCTTGAAGAGGAGGTCTTTATGAGTCTACCACCTGGATTTGAAGAAAAAATGGGGTCAAATAAAGTTTGCAGATTAAAGAAATCCTTGTATGGTCTTAAGCAGTCCCCAAGGGCTTGGTTTGAAAGGTTTGGAAAGGCTGTGAGGAGTTGTGGCTACTGTTAGAGTCAGGCTGATCACACTATGTTTTACAAACATAGTTCTGAAGGCAAAATTGCAATCCTAATTGTCTATGTAGATGATATTGTCTTGACAGGTGATGATAATGAAGAGCTAGATAGATTAAAAAGGAGACTTGCAGCTGACTTTGAGAACAAAGATTTGGATGCATTGAAGTACTTTCTCGGGATGGAGTATGCTCGGTCGAAAGAATGTATTTTTGTAAACCAACGAAAGTATGTTCTTGATTTACTCGGTGAGATTGGACTTCTAGGTTGCAAACAGTCGAGACACTAATTGAAGCCAACCTTAAACTACAACCAGCTAAAACTGAAGACGTCCTAAATGTTGAAAAATATCAAAGCTTGGTGGAAAAACTGATTTATCTGTCACATACACACCCATATATAGCCTTCGTAGTAAGTATGGTTAGCTAATTTATGCATTCACCTAGCCAAGAACACTTTGATGCTGTGTATAGGATTCTCCGATACTTAAAAGGAACTCCTAGCCGTGGTTTGCTGTTCAAAAGACGTGGACATTTGTAGGTAGAAGTATATACTGACGCAGACTGGGCCGGAAGCATTTCTGATAGACATTCAACTTCAAGTTACTGTACGTTTATCGGAGGAAACCTTGTCACTTGGCGGAGCAAAAAACAGAATGTGGTAGCAAGAAGTAGTGCCGAGGCAGAATTCAGATCAATTGCTCATGGAATTTGTGAAGTATTGCGGATTAAGAGACTTCTTGAAGAATTAAAAATCTATAATCCACTGCCTATGAAAGTGTATTACGACAATAAAGCAGCCATCTCCATTGCTCACAATCTTGTTCCTCCTGATAGGACGAAGCACGTGGAAGTTGATAAGCATTTTATTAAGGAAAAAATTGAGAGAGGGCTGATTTGCATGCCATACATTCCTACCATCGAGCAAGTAGCTGATGTACTTATAAAAGGACTACCTACAAGGCAGTTTAACAATCTAATTAGCAAGCTGGCTATGGAAGATATCTACAAACCAGCTTGAGGGAGAGTGTGAAAAAGTAGAGATTTTTTAGGAGATTGTGATTTGTGATTTATGTAAATGTCTTATTTTTTGGTTAAGTCAACTTTGTAAAAAAGAAAAAAAGATTAGATAAAAGATTAGATAGAATAGACAGCAAATTAACAGATTTTTAGGTAGTTAATTACGATTTTTTCTTAGTTTCTCTTTTTAACTCTTGTATCTCCTCCTATACGAGGAACCCGTATAAAAGCTCTATTATTAAAAAAGGTCAATACATTTTATCAATTCCAAAAAATTATCCTTGTTTACAGATTTACTATTCATTAAAGTTTAGATATATAATGGATGGTAAAACATTTATAAACAAGCCCCTTTGTACCCATGTATTGTCTTTGCTTTGCTTGGAAACAACTTCTTCGCTAACAAAACCACCCCTTCTTATTCTTCTTCCTCTTCATTGGAAAGAGAAGGGAAATTGTTGATCATATGCT
The DNA here is from genome assembly GCA_025403435.1 of Artocarpus heterophyllus. Taxonomy (NCBI): domain Eukaryota; kingdom Viridiplantae; phylum Streptophyta; class Magnoliopsida; order Rosales; family Moraceae; genus Artocarpus; species Artocarpus heterophyllus. Next base: position 17,198,343 of record CM046345.1, on the reverse strand, counting down.
AATTTGAGATTTGATCATGTCCCTCCTTATTCCTGTTATCCACGTTTGTTTTCACCTTAATTATTTCCGTTTGAATTCTAAATTATGACCCAGCTTTTATGCACAATTGTAGAGTAATTTGGATTTAGTAAAGTACTTGGTCTAACAATAGGAGATTATAAGGCTTCTCCTCATACTTTAGTTAAATACAGTGTAGCTATTTGGTGACAATTATAGAAGTTGAACTAACCAAAGTACAGCCTTATTTCCACTGAGGAGGAACACAAAGCAATATTCTGCCTCTTTGAATGAACATGCCCTGAATATTTGTCAAGGGCAATAAAAGATTATTAAACCTTTTACATACAACGACAAGAGTTCTTTTGTCGTTAATTTAATCTGAATGCGGCAAAAAAAGTCCTCCTTTTTTTTAAATAAAAAAGAGTTATAGGGGTAGAGGGTGACGTACTTAGATAATTTCATAGAGGCAGGACATACCCGCGTGACATACGGATCCCTTTAAAATGGATTGCACATATACCTTGACCAACGCGGCAGTCCCAGCTCAAGCCCAAGACTTCTTGCTTGGAGGACGAGTAGGCTTACCAGCCTGCCAAGTTTTTGTGGTGGAAAAGTCTTTTAATTTGGTAGTTGAAAGAAAAGCCTCAATTGGGTAGTTGAAAGAAAAGCCTTAATTGGGTAGTTGAAAGTTATTCCAGCCACAAACTGAAAAAATGCTTTCTTCTTCAACCATTCTTGCAGTCAGTTCACATCTCTTTCTCACTGCTACCACATGGTTCCACACTCTGCAACGCGTCTTGGTGGACCACATTTTGACCTGTAAATTCGTAGTTTTAAAATTTAATTTAATTTTTTTTTTTGGGGAAAAAAATCTAGTCATGCTGACCTGAAAATCATGCCATGTGCACACAAACGGTACAGCTACGATACATGAATTATTCTGTAGACAAGTTATCACCTGGAAACATAATAGTAGAATATCTATTATGCCCTTCATCCTAACAAATGCAGAATTGAAGCTGCTTTGTAATCTCTGAAGAAATCATTCTTATTTATCTTGGCCAACCTGTGAAGTTAAACTCGTTTTCGTTGCTTCTTTTCCATCGGTAATCCAGTTTTGAAGTGATCAATGGCACAGTTAATCCTCTCTCCCATTGCTGACAAAATCATTTCATGCTTGGAATCTGCTGCTGTGAAAGAGATTGCATTACTTTGGAGGGTCAACGAGGAGCTTGATCAACTTGAAGAAACCATTTCAACCATAAAAGCCGTGCTTCTTGATGCCGAGGAGAAGCAAGTCCATAACCACCAAGTCAGGAACTGGCTCCAGAGGCTTGGTGGTGTAGTTCATGATGCTGATGACTTGATGGATGTGTTTAAGACTGAAGCTTTGCGACGACAAGTAATGGCCGGAAGTGAAATGGCCAAGCAGGTGAGTACTTTCTTCTCTGCATCAAACCAACTTGCTTTTCGGCACAAGATGGGTTGTAAAATAAGGAGAATTAAGAGGAAACTAGTTGTTATTTCCAATGACAAAAACTTTCTTTTAGAAGTTCGTTTTGAAGATACTCAATTAAGCTCTAGGAGAGGAAGAGAGACTCACTCATTTGTTCGTCAAGAAGAGGTGATTGGAAGGGACAATGATAGGGAGAAACTTGTGAAGCTTTTATTGGACCACGATGAAGGAGAGAAGAATGTGTCAGTCATTCCAATTGTGGGCATGGGAGGGTTAGGAAAAACCACGCTTGTGCAGTGTGTTTTCAATGAGAAAAAAATCCAACAACATTTTGAACTAAAGATTTGGGCGTGTGTTTCTGATAATTTTGACTTGAAAATCATTATGCAACAAATTATTAAGTCAACAACTATTGATTTGATGGACCAATTGCAAAATGAGCTCCGGAGAGTACTCAATGGAAAAAGGTATCTCCTTGTCCTAGATGATGTGTGGGAGGAAAAGCGTGAAAAATGGTTGAAGTTACAGGAATTATTAATAAGTGGAGCACAAGGGAGTAGAGTTGTAGTAACTACTCGGAGTGAAGTGGTGGCTAAGGTTATTGGTACAGTTCAGTCATATCAATTAGGGATCCTAGATGAAGAAACATCTTGGTTCCTATTTGAAAAGATGGCTTTCAGACATGAAGAGGAGTCAAGAGACTTGAAGATTGTGAATACTGGGAAGCAGATTGTGCAAAGGTGTGGAGGAGTTCCTCTTGCGATAAGAGCGGTAGGAAGTGTGTTATATTTTAACAACTCAGAATTAGAGTGGTTGTCCTTTTGTAAGAGATTTTTAGAGATTTCACCACAAGAGGAAGATGACATTTTACCAACGCTTAAATTGAGTTATGATAATCTCACCACACATTTGAAATGTTGTTTTGCCTATTGTAGATTGTTTCCTAAGAATTATAAAATTGATGTTCAAATATTAGTCAAACTTTGGATGGCTCAAGGGTTTCTCAAGGTACATGATCCAAGTGATGATCAATGTTTAGAAGATGTGGGCTACAAATATTTCATGGATTTATTTGAAAGGTCATTCTTTCAAGAAGTTGAAATAGATGAATGGGGTATCATAAAAAGATGCAAGATGCACGATCTCATGCATGATCTGGCAATAAAAGTTGCAGGAAGGGAATGCGCTATTGTAACTTTGAACTATGAAGGAAATGTTGGCAATAAGCTTGATACTCGTCATCTTTCCTCTGATTTTAATCTTAGCTCCCCAAGGAAAGTCTCAACTTCATTGGTTCAAGCAAGTAAAATTCGAACACTTCTTTTGCTTGCTCAATCTTCATGGGAAAACAAATGGAGCAAGTCAACTTGTGATGCAACGATTTCAAATTTCAAGTCAATACGGGCATTGGATTTGAATGGCTCAGGTATTACAAAATTGCCAAAGTCCATTGGCAGATGCAAGCATTTGAGATATCTAGATCTTTCCAATAATTGGATGATCAAGATGCTACCAAATTCAATTATCAATCTTCTGAATTTGCAAACGCTAAGACTGAATGGTTGCTCCAGGCTCCAAGAATTTCCCAGAGACTTGAAGAAGCTAGTCAATCTTAAGCATCTTGAAATTGATAGGTGCTATCAATTGACTCATATGCCAAGTGGATTGAGCCAGTTGACTAATCTGCAGACACTGTCAAAGTATATATTAACAAAAAGCAGCAGTTCTGTTGCAAGGCATGGTGGCAAGTTGAAAGAGCTAATGAGGTTGCGCAACTTAAGAGGAAAATTGGAGATTTTGAATTTGGGACATGGGAAAGATGATACAGTCGACTATGAGTTGGCAAATTTAAAGGAAAAACAACATCTTCGATCCTTAGAATTAAAGTGGAAGTCTAATGTTCTCTTTGATGAAACAAAGGCCCCTGTTGGTTATGAATTGTCACTAGAAGCCCTCCAACCACACCCAAGTCTTCAAGAATTAGCTTTAGCAAACTATGGGGGTGCCAAGATTTCAAGTTGGCTTTCTTCATTTACAAGTCTAGTCAATTTTTCATTAAAATGGTGTGAGAAGTGCCAACATTTAGGGCCACTTAATCAACTCCATCGTCTTAAGAAATTAGAACTACATGACTTGCCATGTTTGAAGTACATAAACGGTGACGAAAACTTGACCTCGGAAATGACAATAACACTGCCATCCCTACAAGAACTCCGGTTGAAAAATTTACCAAGCCTAAAGGGATGGTGGAGAGATAGTGGACGTGAGGAAGCTGAAAACGTTTTGGGTGAAAAAACAACATCAACACCATCCATTGAAGAGAAACGGAGATTGCTGCCTACTTTCCCTAGTCTTTTGACATTAGAAATAAAGAATTGCCCTCAGCTGAGTTGCATGCCGTTATATCCACATTTGGAAGAAAGCTTATGGCTAGAGAATACAAGGTTGAAGTCATTTCAAGAGACAATAGAGAGCAGTATGCATGAATCAATACCAATCACTACAACATCTTCCTTTTCTCCTCTCTCAGAATTGAGATATTTAGACATCCGGATAATTGAGGATCTACATTGTCTTCCGGATTGGTTCAGGAGCCTTGCTTCTCTCAAACGCTTGAAGATTTGGAGATGCTCAAAACTAAAGGATCTAAGTCCGGGTATTCAACATCTCTCCTCGCTTAAAGAGTTGCGTATTGCATATTGCGAGGAGTTGGAAGAGATGATGGTGAATGACGATGCGATCATGTGGAAATCACAAAGTATCAGAAGACTACACTCTCTGGCATTTCAAGGTTTTCATAAATGGGTGGCCCTTCCTGAGGGTATTCAACACCTTACCAATCTCCAAGAGCTCAGGTTTTGGTTTTGTGATAGTTTGACAACTATTCCAGAGTGGATTAACAACCTCAATTCACTTAAATTACTTCAATTTCGGAATTGTCCAAAGCTGACATCATTACCTGAAGGACTACAAAGCCTCACTTCTTTGAAATTACTGTCGATTGCCCATTGTCCCATGTTATTGAAGAGATGCCAAAGGGTAATAGGTGAGGATTGGCCTAAGATTGCTCATATCGAAGACCTAGATTTTGAACCGGATCCCAACGAGGATAATCAGGTAAAAAAAATTAATTCAAACACAATTTTCTTATCAGCAATATTATTGTCCTTGTCTTTTGGTTGTTTTCCTTTATTCAAGAGAGATTTAGTCCAACTTAATTAACCTTGCAGAATCTTTTTGCCCATCAAAATTTTCACTATTCATGTGATTTCTTCACAAGTTAGAGCATAATTGTTCTCAGTAACAAACGTTGTTCAACTCCTTTAACATGCATTATAATAATGTGTCATTTGTCCTCATACTTCGTTGGTTGTTGGTCTTTTTAACTGATAATTCTAAAAATTTATGGCTTGTATGGGATGTGAAAATCTCGTTTTAGTAATAAACTTGGTACTTTGCTGTGTTCCAGAACTGAACATCATAGTGTGGAATGTCAAGTAATATCACGCGCAGATCATCCTGCAAGTATGGACCAGAGAAGTGAAGTTAGAGAGAGAACCAACTAAGAAATGTGTTTCACACCCCAGTAAGATTTCTTGAATTTGTTTGTTCTGAGAGTCCTACTAAGATGCAATACTACATACATAGGTCGCTGGCTTCTGTTGAATTCTTATGTCGCCCTTTTTTCAGGTAGTTGCTCTTGTCTCCTGATATAAGAAGGTAGATGTTTTAGCTCGGCAGAAACTGATCCAGAATTGAAGGCTACAAAAAAATTTGAAGAATTGCACTCCTGCGATTTGTCTTTCTCAATCTTTGCCTTTGGCATGAAATCCTTCGACAAGTTGTTGAAATTGGTCAGCGATTTTGTAAACACTGACAAAAAGTACTCTGTGAATCTCAATTATATTTACCTTGCGTTGGCAAATGAGTTCAAATTCACGAGTTTGAAGTGTAAATAGTATAAAGCTCTTACATGCTATAATGTAAAGCAAAAGTACGCTACAATGTAAAGGTTCACATGGTAGAGTGTTTTGAGTTTGCCAAACACCCAAAACAAGGCATTCAATGTCAGTTTTTTTTTTTTTTTTTTGAGGGGAGCTTTCAAGAGAGAATTAGAAAAAAAAAAAAAAATAACAGAAAAGATTTGAAAAGAAGATATCCTAAGAGAAGGAGAGTTAATAGAATCTGTGGACCCACTTCTATAAATAAAGTTGTAATGGTGAAAAACAGAAAGTAACAAAGTGTTTTTGAGTGATAAAACATTAAAAGTGAGTTGACATTTTTAATGAGGTGTCTAGATTTGGTTACAGAGACACGGAGAAAAGGGACAGAAGATGGAAGTCCCTCTGATAAGTATTCAACAGTGTTGAAGAATGCAGAAAATGACAACTGCACACGAGTTTATCTCAAAATTCCCAAACAAATATCAAACCTTTGTGGGAGAAAGTGGGATGAGGCTTTCAGAAGGTCAAAAACAAAAAGTAACAAATGCAAGTCTTCCTCATGAACCCAAGAAAGAGGGACGAGGCCTTCCTATGTAAGCTACAAGCACGACTTGTTAAGATTCTTTGAACAGTTTGATAGACTGATTGATGATCGTTGCTACGAAGAGTTGAGGGCTGGTTCCCAGGCAACCCCAAAATGCCTTGCATTTGCCATTTTCAGTTGAGATTCTCAAGCATGCAGCAAGCATATACAGCATTCGATCACTACTAATTGGTATCTTTATTTATGCATCAATGACGATAGATGCATTCGCCATAGTTTCAGCATTACAGCAAACCCGTGTCAAATATATAGCGGATTTGGGCGCCTGCAGTGTTTATGATGTTTCAAAGCGAGTTATGTGCTGCTTTTGATTGTTCAGTATGTGACCTTGGTGAGATTGCGAATGTGTCAAAGTATGGAGTTAGACAAAAAGAAATTTGTACATACAATTCAACATGACTCATCTAGTGAAAAAGTGGTATGCTCTTGCAAGATGGTTGAGTTTACAGGACTTCTATGCTCACAAGCTCTTAAAGTTCCTTCTTTTAAAAACGTCACGAAAATTCCTCCCCAATACATTTTAAAGAGATGGACTAAGCATGCCAAGTTTGGAAGTAGAGTAGAAACATGTCTCAATGCAAACAGTGAGGACTCTAAAGTATGCATGGGAAACCGTTATAGAGAGTTGTGTAGATTGCATACTCATTTAGCAACAAGAGGAGCAGAGACAGAAAAAGTATTTCAAATTGCGAGAAATGGTATTCATAAGGCTTTGGAAGTTGTTGATATTTTTTTGAGAGGAAAGGAGGCTGGAAAGCCTACTTCAAACAACTTACAAGTCGAAAATATGCATCCTCGTGATGAGAGCGGCCTTGATAATAAAATTAAAGGAACAAAGGCAAAAGAAAGAAATCGAGGTAAATCTACCAGGCTAAAAGGTGCTCTTGGGAGGGCTAGAAAAAAGGAAAAAAGCAACACATAAGTAGTTCTCTCCACAACAGGTATATATCTATTTTTGATATATGATTTAAGTTGCTTAATAAAAGTTTTTGTTGTTAACATTGTCCAACCCAAAATCACCTTAACTCTTTTGCAAACTGAATTAGGTGAAGTTTGATGATGCATGCCTGGAAGGTACGAAGCTTCAGTACTATATTCTCGAAAGTTCACAATTGAATTTCTTGCCATATAAGTCATATCAGTTTTTTTAATGTGTAAAATATATTATTGTTATTGACTAATATATATGTATATTTCTTAACTTTTGACTAGTTTATTTTATAACTAACATAGTATGAAAACAACATTGATTTTGGAAGTGCAGGCAACAGAGCAAGTACGATGGAATTGTTACAACAGGTAATTAGTTTGTTCAGAATTATCTCTTTATTATTTTAGTAATTCCATAGTGTAAAAGTTGAATTTTTTTTCTCTCCTCAAGCTCATTCACTTCATTCAGGGGGTTTCAGACATTTGATTTTCCTTTAAGAAGATGTTAAAGTACAATTGCCTCCACACATCGGAAAGAAAAAAATAAATAAATGACTACCAACATACTTGCAAGGAGTATTATCATGATATGAACATGAGAGAAGATATTTTTGATGATTCACTATTATTTTACTTTTTGCTTAAAAAGACCTGTAGAAATTTGATTTCGTGAGGGAGGAGGTGGACTCCATTGCTGATTTTGCCCAATTTCGACATTGATTGGACTTTTTTTTTGCCCAATTTCGACAGAAAATCCAAGTCCTTATCGGACTTAGAGGCCAAATTTAAAGGCGTAAGATTATAGGCTAATTTACCAGAGGAAAAATTTATGTGAATATTCTCGCAGCTGCATTTTCTACATCTAAATTTCTGATTTTCCGACCAAAACCATAGGCTATGTTTTCCTTGATTGAACAGTTGAAGAACAGGCTGCTGAATCACTACATTGATCTGTAAATTGCAAAGGACGGTTTACAATAACCGTGGTGCATTTATAGCATTGAATTAAGCCAATGCTAAACACAGACAAATAATTGACATGGCAAGATTTTCGGAAAGGAACATTTATAGTACTGAAATAATGCACTCTCCCACTTGAGAGGATTTTCTGAGTAAGCAAACGTGGTCGGGATCAAGACTACCTTTTTTTATGTAGATGTTTATGTGATACTTCAACTAGAGGGATACCATTTAGGAAAATCTTTCCCTTAATTGGGTCATAATATCTTTGAATCAAGTTTGCTATAACTGTCTGCAGCAGAATAAAATTACGACAGGCCTTTGCTTTAATACTGAAAATTAAACTCTTTGGCATTTCTTTTTTCATACTAGGCGGGGTGAAGCCTCAACCTCTCCACCCCGCTTAATGTCTCGGTGCCATTAGAGCAAACAGTCTTAGGTTTCTTTGATTTTTATGACAAAAAACATTCAACTAAGTAGAATATTATAAAATGAAAATTACATTTCCACCACCACTCGGACCAAGAAGAGCAACCCTTGAGCCAGGCTTCAGTTTTAGAGTCATTCCCTGAATTCAAAGTAAATTGCAAGGTTCAAGTTATCAGTATTTTTTTTTTTCTTGAGAGCTATTAATATCATTTATGCTCGTATAAATCAAATATTTGGTTCCCATAAAAATAATAAAGAAATAAATATTTGGTGCTTTTTGAGCAAAGCGATATTTTTCCTTAAGCACCATATGTTTGGAGCGGGATGGGGGTTAGGCAAACCACACATCATCTAGCTCCACTTCTCCATCTTCATCACTATACAATAAGTCGTGTCTGTTTACCAGCATAAGAGGCAAAACATTCTTCTTGTCTATTTATCTTTCCTAAATTATTTTAAATATCCCTTGAAATGTAAAACAATGCTCAAAGTGGAAATTTATCATAATTTTTAAGGGAGATCATTGATGGAAAAATGCTTGGGCACCAATAATGTCCTAATAGAAGGTGAGCTTCAACGATATGAACAATGCTATGGGGCTCATCTTCTATTTGTGTGTGGAGCTAACAGCAGTGGTGTCCTGTAACATTATTCTTTGTGATGTAAAACTAAACTTTATGAAAACTTACGGACACTGTCGATATTAAGCACCATAAGTAATAAAAGATAGCCCCCATAAAACTAAACTTTACGAAAATTTTTGCAGACACCGCCTATATTAAGCTCTGTAAGTCATAAAAGATAGCCCCTGTCCGTAAGCCAGATGTGTGGGGTCCATATTCTATTAGTGCAGCGGAAGCCCCTAGCAACGTTGCTTGAACTTCGTACTTTTACCTGTAAGGCTAAAAAGATTGAAGGATATCAGAGAACCAATGGTCATGGAACCATTGATAGTCAAAATTGCTCCATTTATCACAACTATGCTAACTGGTAACCTTGATGCCACGCTGAGACCACCATAAAAGAGTCCAACATGTTTCTGTGGCAGGACCCAGATAATGTTTTAATACTAATATACACTGAGAGAAAGAAAGAGTTATGTATTGCAAGGGAACTCACTGCTTGTTGAAGACCAAGCTTAAGTGTGTTATCAGCTTTCTCATGATAGCGTGATACCTCAAAATCTTCTTGTGCAAAAGATCTCACTGTACGAATAGCACCAAAAGATTCCCACAAAACGGTACTCAAGTTGCAGTTAAAATTACTCTTCTTTGTTTCACAACAAATGCCCTGTCACCTCTTATTTTTCAAGCCTTTATTTAAGAATGTTTTTTCATATTTAGTTCCTTTGTTTTTCAATAGCAAAGGCATAAATATGACAAAATGTATAGTAGGACAGCATTTCTAGCAATAGATCTTCTTATTTAAACATTAAATTAACTTTTTAATGGTATGACTTATGATTGAAATCAGTTCTAAACAGCGCACTAAACATTTTTAACGTAGACAGTTGCACATCAAACTGTTGAAAAGTTAATCTAATGGTTAAAATAACATGACCTACTGGTAGGGCCAAAATACCTGGCCTACCATAAGAGCTCCGCATAAATATATATAACTCAGCAATAGAATGTTAGACATGTATGCTCTAAGGAGTAAAAATGTAATACGTTTTTGGAGACATTTTTATCAATAAAGAATTTATTCATTTATATATACCAAATATTGTCCTCTTTACGTTCATATTTGTTGAATGTATGATAAGCAAACAGTAGTCTGAGACTGTCAGTCTAAACCTTAAGAGTTGGGCATATGATGGGATGATTATGCGGTAGACACGACTCTTAAGGTGATGGTCTAAAATATATGATCCGCAATCGAGGGAATAAAGTTGGGCGCTTTATTCATGTAAAGATTGTTATGTTGTCTATATCCCTTTTGGGAGATGGTTTGTCTTGGCCATCGGAGTTGGACTCCGTGAATAGAAACATTGGCGCGTTGTCATAGGTGACGATGTGTTGGATCGGGACATAAAGTGAATTGATTTGGATTAATAATTCTGTCTTGGCAAATCGATTCACTTTAGACAATCATTTGTATTGTATCTTAATCCTGAGATGAATAATGGGCCCGTTGTCTCGATTTGTGTCTTTTGATGTACCAATGGGTGACTCCCACATCTCTATAGTGGCATGCATGCCGGTACGTTGGAGGCATGACTCTTGGTAGCGTAGACTTGTTATTCATAGATATGGAATCCATAGCTCCTCTTTAGGAGTAATGATATCCTCTTATATGCGTTGTCCTGTAATTGGAAAACTGGAGCGCTCAACCATTTGGATACATAGGTGTAACCGAATGGTATACTATCTTTGGATGGTAAGTTTTCTAATGGTGAGACAATGGAACGTAAGATAAAAATAATCGGGAAGGTAAGACAGAACTTGTCCTTAAGCCGATTATGGATGATCATATGGGGATGCGATACACTATGATATGTCATGGAGACTTAGCTACACGAGCTTCGTAATTCTATAAAGTTCGAGAGTGCAGCTCCAAGCTTTTAGTGGAGTAGCGTTGGAGTTGATAATTGTGAAATGTATATCTGGGATATTGGGTTTCATAATTATCATGAGCTTGAACTTTATAGGTCCATTTTGGTCCCCTTTGCTAGCTCACAAAATCCTGTAACGACACGGCGTGCTTTTCCAATAATTGGTGACTTATGTCGGATTTATCAGATTGGTTTAAAAGAATCAAATAATTCATGTCTGTTTATCGGTTGAATTAATTATGTAAGAAATTAGTTCAAGATGAACTTGTTGAATTATGGCGTTCGGATAATTCTTGTCTGTTTATCGGTTGTTTTAATTTTGGACAATTAGAACAAGATAAACTTGTAGAATTATTGTGAATTGATTTATTTTCTTAGAGATTATCTTGATAAAGTTTGTTTTGATCAGATATCTTTTTTATTGGGCTATTTGAATCAAAACTGAGACTTTATCCTTTAGAATCTCGGGTGGAAAATAAAAGATTCGCGGAGATTTTTTCTCGACAGTTCGGCCTGCCGATCAGAAAGTTCGGCCTGCCGAACTGGCCAGTTCGGCCTGTCTATCACACAGTTCGGCATGCCGACCGCGACAGTTAAGATTACGCGTTTTTCACGCGTATCTTATCAGATATTGATCCGAACTTGATTCTGTTTCGATTTTTGAGACCTAATCTGATATGGACTGACCCCAAGGACCAATAGGTATAAAAAGGGAGTGAGTCTAATGATTTAATTAGAGATCAATTTGAGAGATTAAGAGTGATACTCTTCTAGTGAGCATCTGAAAACTCCCTGAGAGCTTTTGTTCACAAATTACGAACACTAGCTTTGGGTTCTCTCTATTGGTTGGAAGGAGAGTCACCGGTGGAAGAGCTGTACGTGTGAGCCCACACTCACTCCGGTTGTGGATAGAGAATAGCAAAGAAGACCAGTTGGTTGAGGCTCTTCTGGAACGTTACTTCTCTACACAGGTCGCGGAGGTTCTTCGGCACACTGAGGTTAGTAAGATCTGTTTAATTTATACATATAACATGTCAAACTTGTGTTTTGGAAATTACTCTGATGAAAAATTTTTAAAATTCCGCTGCGCACTTTGTTTCCAACAATTGGTATCAGAGCCGAGGTTTTTACATAAATTTGCAAGTTTGTGATCATGTTATATGCATAAATTTTGTGATCTTAATCTCTCCAATGCTTGAATTAAATTTTATAGAGAGATGGCACTCTAGGTTTCTATATAATATATATGTTGTCATGGATTATATGGTGAATGTTTATTAATTAATTATGGTTGATTAAATTGTTGTTTAATTATTTATTAATTAATTAATACCGGTTATGGTTCCTTAGAGGTTAGAATGTGTATCTAGGTTTTTCATGTAATTAGATGGCGGACTATCATCTCCGTCTAGGAATTATTATTTAATTTTTAATTTGTAAGAATTTTGTAATTAAATAATTATTCGGAGAAGACGGAACAAGAAGTCAGAACTTAAAGATAGATGATGGCGCCTCCAGGTATTTCTTGAGTCTCTAATTTTATGTTTTTGAATTGTTGAAAATAAAATTGATGAATTGCATTAAAATTTTATTTTCTGGATTGAGGGTTTTCTGCTCGGTCGGCATGCCGGACCTCACAGTTCGGCAGGCCGAAGGTCACAGATCGGCAGGCCGGACGTACGGTCTGGCAGGCCGACAGTGGGGCAGAAATTTTGGTGCTCTGCTGGCAGGCCGAACCTTCATGTTCGGCAGGCCGAACCACCATGATCGGCAGACCGATCACCTAGATCGGCCTGCCGACCGAGAGCTGCCAGGTGTCCAGAAAAGGTGCGATTTTTCCAATGCAGTTTTAATTTTATTTTGGGACGATTCTGAGAAACATTAAATTTGGATATGACCGGAAATATGAAGTGTTCGATTCATGCGGGATTGAGGACTTGAAGATGGATATTACATGAAGAAGGATACAGCTTGAGGATTCAAGGATGAAGAATCGATAAATGTCTCGATTATTCTCTTGTAATCTTAGTTTTTCTATTCTCTAGGGTGGAACCATAATATTACGGTTATTATTATTATTATGCTTGTAGCTTTGCTTGATTGCTTTGCTTGTCTGCATTATAATATGATTTACCATGTATATTGATAACATGTCATATAGAATAGGGAGTGCCGCTCATATTAAAATTGTTCATGCATAATTTTAAAATAAAACCTTGACTTCAAAAGATTGAGTGGGAGAAGGTTTTCGAAGAGAGAACCTAAGGCCTCCATCGTTGGTCCATAGGAAGAACATGATGGTCCCAACCCCTAGGAAGGGATTTCTATCATGTACCAGATTGGATCTCTGAAAGGATAAGGTATTTTAGTATGATTTATGATTGCACACCCCTAGGTGGTGATTATAAATCATGGATAAAATATTAAAACGGTGGTTATACACTCACGTTAATTTTATTATTAACCTCCCCTAGGAGCTCTGTTAATAAAATTAATGGCCAAAGAAACGATTATTAGTATATGCTGGATCATACAGGTCCTGGATGGCATATATTAATCAGGAGGGGATCCGTGTTCCTGATTGAATTTGGCATGACTCCCCTAGGAGCTTGTTGAATTCTGAGTTGGGAATTATCGTTGTAAGGTTGTGATATTTTCAAGGTTTTGACACATAAACACATTTGTATGATTTTACATGATTGTGTTATCTTACTAAATTATTATATATGTTTGCTTATGTTTGGTATATGATTCTTTATTGTAGATTGAAAATGTCTAAAAACGCTTTATCATCGATACTTGACAAAAACCAATTAACCGGTGAGAACTATAATGATTGGAAACGGAACCTGGACATCGTCCTTTCCTTTGAGAAACTGAAATATGTTCTGACAACTCCTTGTCCTCCCGAGCCTACGGGAGACTCAAGTAATGAGCAATTCCAAGCGTACGAACGCTGGAAAGATGCTAATGATCAGGCCCGCTGCTATGTTATGGCTAGCATGAATAACGTGCTGCAGGCTCAACATCAGGATTATGAGACTGCGAAGCAGATCTTGGATAATCTTGAGGACATGTTTGGAGGCCAGGCCATAACAAAGCGGCAAGGGGCGCTTCGGAAACTCTTAAACTGTAGACAGAGACCGGGGACATCTGTAAAGGAGCACATGATGTTGGTCATGGGTTACCTCGCTGAGGCTCAAACCAATGGAGCCGACATCGATGCTGAAACTCAGATGACTATGGTCTTTGAGACTCTGTCTAAGGAATTTATTCCGTTTAGAGCTACTTTTAATCTAAGCAATAGACGGGATATGACCTTGACAGAACTGATGAAACAGTTACAAGAGTTTGAACTGCTGATCAGGGAGTCTCCTGCTGGTGGAGAGGCCAATATGGTAGCTGCTTCTGGTTCCAATCCTAACTCTGGGAATGGAAAGAAGCAACGGGCCAAAAGTGGGAAGTCTTCTATTCCTATTGCTGCCAAGAGCAAGAAGAAGAAGAAGAAGAACCCAAAGAAGCTTAAGTGCTTCTTTTGTGGTAAGGTCGGGCATATAAAGAAGCATTGCAAGGACTTCCTTTCCAAGGGAGGTAGGTGTGATCTTCTATATTTAGAAACTTGTTTGGTTGAGGAATCCAGTGACATTTGGGTCATAGATTCTGGTGCAACTAATCATGTTTGTGTTTCTCTGCAGGGATTCAAAGAAACGAGAAGTCTACTTCGTGAAGACTTAACGCTTCGGATGGCCGATGGATCCTTGGTCTCAGCGGAAGCAGTGGGAGATGTCCATCTTTATTTTGATAATTATAGGAGTTTAATTTTGCGAGATTGTTTTTATGTTCCTAAATTTAAAAGGAATTTAATTTCTGTATCTTCTTTATTTAAAGACTCCTACGTGGTATCTTTTAATGAAAAAGTGGTGATTCGTAAAAACAAATCTTTTATCTGTTCTGGATGGATGCAAAATAATCTATATTTTATCAAACCTAAGATGGACCTATTGCTTAATGCTGAGATAAATGATAATAACTCAAAAAGACTTAAAACTTCTCACTCTAATAAGACTTATCTTTGGCATTTGCGCCTTGGCCATATTAACCTAAATAGGATTCAAAGGTTGGTAAGGGATGGACCTTTAAGTCACTTAAAGGTGGAATCTATACCTCAATGTGAGTCTTGTTTGGAGGGTAAAATGACCAAAAGACCATACGGGTCTAAGGGCAATAGGGCCGAAGGGGTTCTAGAACTTGTGCATAATGATGTTTGCGGACTGATGAACATCCGGGCACGAGGAGGGTATGAGTACTTCGTTACTTTTATTGACGATTACTCAAGATATGGGTATGTGTTCCTAATGCACCACAAAAGCGAAACTTATGATAAGTTCAGGGAGTTTCGGGCTGAAGTGGAAAAGCAATTGGGTAGACCCATAAAGGCACTTCGATCTGATCGAGGTGGGGAATACCTTTCTGATGAGTTCTTGGGACACTTGTTAGAGAATGGGATTTTATCCCATTTGACTGCGCCGGGTACTCCGCAGCAGAATGGCGTAGCAGAGAGAAGGAATAGGACTTTGTTGGACATGATTCGGTCCATGATGAGTTATTCATCATTGCCTTTATCCTTTTGGGGATATGCACTACAAACCGCATGTTATCTTTTGAACAATGTGCCTTCAAAATCGGTCCCTAAAACTCCTCACGAGTTGTGGACAAGACGGAAGACATCCTTAAACCATATTCGCATATGGGGATGTCCAGCTCATGTCCTGTTTAAGGATCCGAATAAGTTGGAAGCACGTTCAGAAGTTTGCGTGTTTGTAGGATATCCAAAAAGGGACTAAAGGGGGTTATTTTTATAACCCAAAGGAAAATAAAGTCGTGGTTTCAACTAATGCAACTTTCCTTGAGGAGAGTTACATGAACGACTTTAAACCTCAAAGCAAAGTGGTGCT
This sequence comes from Artocarpus heterophyllus, assembly GCA_025403435.1. Lineage (NCBI taxonomy): Eukaryota > Viridiplantae > Streptophyta > Magnoliopsida > Rosales > Moraceae > Artocarpus > Artocarpus heterophyllus. Next base: position 17,182,511 of record CM046345.1, on the reverse strand, counting down.
TGAGGAGTTGAGGGGTAATCCGTTTACTCCGGAGGTTCCGAACGAAACCATTCCGATCGGTGTAGAAAAACCAAACAAACTTGAACAACAATCTCAGGGGCTTCGGCGTAGTGGGAGGATCAAACGTCAACCTGAGAGGTATATGTTCAATAGGGAGGTCTTCTTGGCTGAACCGGATGAACATGACAGGGATCCTTATACTTACGCAGAAGCTATGGAGGATGTTGATTCAAGACTCTGGACAGAGGCCATGAACATTGAGATGAAGTCTATGGAGACTAATCGGGTCTGGGAGCTTGTGGATCTTCCCGAAGGGGTAAAACCCATAGGGTGTAAGTGGATCTACAAGAGGAAAAGAGGAGTGGATGGAAAGGTCGAAACCTTTAAGGCTAGATTGGTAGCTAAGGGTTATACGCAAAAGGAAGGAATCGATTATGAGGAAACCTTTTCGCCTGTAGCCATGCTTAAGTCCATCCGGATTCTCTTGTCCATAGCTGCCGCTCTCGACTATGAGATTTGGCAGATGGATGTCAAGACGGCTTTTCTGAATGGCTATCTTGATGAGTCCATTTATATGGAACAACCAGACGGGTTCAAGGTCACGGGTCAAGAGGGTAAGGTTTGTAAGCTGCTAAAGTCAATTTATGGACTTAAGCAGGCTTCTCGTTCTTGGAACATAAGATTTGATCAAGTGATCAAGACTTATGGGTTCTCACAAAATGTGGATGAACCATGTGTTTACAAACACATTAAGAATGGGAAGGTGGTTTTTCTACTACTCTATGTAGATGACATTCTGCTAATTGGCAATGACATTGGGGCGTTGTCATCGGTCAAATTATGGTTGACCAAGCAGTTTGACATGAAGGACTTGGGTGAGGCTAATTTTGTTCTCGGTATCCAGATCTTTCGGGATAGGAAGAACAAAATGATAGCTTTGTCACAGGCCAGCTACATAGATAAAATTCTCAGGAGGTTTGCAATGCAGGATTCCAAGAAAGGTGGGCAACCATCTAGGTCTGGAATTACTCTTTCTAAGAAAGACTCTCCAAAGTCTTATGAAGAAAGAGAATACATGAAGAAGGTACCTTATGCTTCGGCAGTGGGTAGTCTCATGTATGCCATGCTTTGCACTCGACCGGATATTAGCTATGCGGTCGGGATTGTGAGTCGATTTCAGGCGGATCCAGGACCGAACCATTGGGTTGCGGTAAAGCATATTTTCAAGTACCTGAGAAGGACTCGTGGGTATATGCTTGTGTATTCGGGTGAGGATTTAACTCCTCTAGGATACACTGATTCGGATTTTCAATCCTGCCTGGATTCTAGGAAATCGACTTCAGGGTTTGTGTTTACTCTGGGTGGCGGTGCCATCAGTTGGAGAAGTGCGAAGCAAGATTGCACTTCGGATTCAACGATGGAGGCCGAGTATGTGGCGGCTAGTGATGCTTCAAAAGAAGCAGTGTGGCTCCGCAAGTTCCTTGGGGATCTTGAGGTAGTTCCTGGTATGGATAAAGCGGTATCATTGTACTGTGATAACAGTGCGGCGGTAGCTAATGCTAAGGAACCAAGATTTCACAAGAAGAGTAAGCATATTGATCGGAAGTATCATGTGATAAAGGACTTCGTTGAGAGCGGGCATGTCATGGTGTGCAAGATCGCGTCAGAGGACAATTTAGCTGATCCATTTACGAAGACACTTTCTGGGAGAGTCTTCGAAAGGCATGTGGAAGCTATGGGGACGCGAAATTTGCAGTATTTACTCACTTAGTGCAAGTGGGAGATTGTTAGACATGTATGCTCTAAGGAGTAAAAATGTAATACGTTTTTGGAGACATTTTTATCAATAAAGAATTTATTCATTTATATATACCAAATATTGTCCTCTTTACGTTCATATTTGTTGAATGTATGATAAGCAAACAGTAGTCTGAGACTGTCAGTCTAAACCTTAAGAGTTGGGCATATGATGGGATGATTATGCGGTAGACACGACTCTTAAGGTGATGGTCTAAAATATATGATCCGCAATCGAGGGAATAAAGTTGGGCGCTTTATTCATGTAAAGATTGTTATGTTGTCTATATCCCTTTTGGGAGATGGTTTGTTTTGGCCATCGGAGTTGGACTCCGTGAATAGAAACATTGGCGCGTTGTCATAGGTGACGATGTGTTGGATCGGGACATAAAGTGAATTGATTTGGATTAATAATTCTGTCTTGGCAAATCGATTCACTTTAGACAATCATTTGTATTGTATCTTAATCCTGAGATGAATAATGGGCCCGTTGTCTCGATTTGTGTCTTTTGATGTACCAATGGGTGACTCCCACATCTCTATAGTGGCATGCATGCCGGTACGTTGGAGGCATGACTCTTGGTAGCGTAGACTTGTTATTCATAGATATGGAATCCATAGCTCCTCTTTAGGAGTAATGATATCCTCTTATATGCGTTGTCCTGTAATTGGAAAACTGGAGCGCTCAACCATTTGGATACATAGGTGTAACCGAATGGTATACTATCTTTGGATGGTAAGTTTTCTAATGGTGAGACAATGGAACGTAAGATAAAAATAATCGGGAAGGTAAGACAGAACTTGTCCTTAAGCCGATTATGGATGATCATATGGGGATGCGATACACTATGATATGTCATGGAGACTTAGCTACACGAGCTTCGTAATTCTATAAAGTTCGAGAGTGCAGCTCCAAGCTTTTAGTGGAGTAGCGTTGGAGTTGATAATTGTGAAATGTATATCTGGGATATTGGGTTTCATAATTATCATGAGCTTGAACTTTATAGGTCCATTTTGGTCCCCTTTGCTAGCTCACAAAATCCTGTAACGACACGGCGTGCTTTTTCAATAATTGGTGACTTATGTCGGATTTATCAGATTGGTTTAAAAGAATCAAATAATTCATGTCTGTTTATCGGTTGAATTAATTATGTAAGAAATTAGTTCAAGATGAACTTGTTGAATTATGGCGTTCGGATAATTCTTGTCTGTTTATCGGTTGTTTTAATTTTGGACAATTAGAACAAGATAAACTTGTAGAATTATTGTGAATTGATTTATTTTCTTAGAGATTATCTTGATAAAGTTTGTTTTGATCAGATATCTTTTCTATTGGGCTATTTGAATCAAAACTGAGACTTTATCCTTTAGAATCTCGGGTGGAAAATAAAAGATTCGCGGAGATTTTTTCTCGACAGTTCGGCCTGCCGATCAGAAAGTTCGGCCTGCCGAACTGGCCAGTTCGGCCTGCCTATCACACAGTTCGGCATGCCGACCGCGACAGTTAAGATTACGCGTTTTTCACGCGTATCTTATCAGATATTGATCCGAACTTGATTCTGTTTCGATTTTTGAGACCTAATCTGATATGGACTGACCCCAAGGACCAATAGGTATAAAAAGGGAGTGAGTCTAATGATTTAATTAGAGATCAATTTGAGAGATTAAGAGAGATACTCTTCTAGTGAGCATCTGAAAACTCCTTGAGAGCTTTTGTTCACAAATTACGAACACTAGCTTTGGGTTCTCTCTATTGGTTGGAAGGAGAGTCACCGGTGGAAGAGCTGTACGTGTGAGCCCACGCTCACTCCGGTTGTGGATAGAGAATAGCAAAGAAGACCAGTTGGTTGAGGCTCTTCTTGAACGTTACTTCTCTACACAGGTCGCGGAGGTTCTTCGGCACACTGAGGTTAGTAAGATCTGTTTAATTTATACATATAACATGTCAAACTTGTGTTTTGGAAATTACTCTGATGAAAAATTTTTAAAATTCCGCTGCGCACTTTGTTTCCAACATAGATGTGGCTAGTGCAGCCGCAGCTTGAGTCCTGTGAGAAAGTTCGGAAAGAAAGCGGCCCTATTTTTGTAGAATGGTGAGATAACAGGCATAACAGTCAAAGCCAATACTAAGCATAAATGGTTGAATTGAAATGAAATAATACATGTCACAACCAATAACTTCATTAAGTAGATAAACTTCAAGCACAATTACTCACACGTTAGCTTCCATGATGTTGTAAACATAAAGACAATACCAACAAATGCAATGTAAGCCCCAGAGGGATTTGCAGTTGCTGCACTTTTAATGATCTGGGTATCTTCAGATAGCCTGATTAGAAGCTCCCCGGTTTGAGTAACGTCAAAGAAAGCTATTTCCTGTACAAACATATTATTGTGCATAGTAAACAAGATTATATTCTCTAGCAAGAGTAAAGATCTCTATTATGATAAATCATCATAATCGTTTGAAAAAATTGTAATGATATTAACCTGGTTTATCAGGTGACTGAATAAGTTCTTTCTCAATCTAGCAATAATCCTTTCACTTGCAGAAGAAAACAGCCATACACGAACTGTTGTGCTATTTGCACTGAAGAGAAGCCCATAAATATTGATGATTAAGATGAAACTCATTACTAGCATAATTTAATTTATATTTAAGTGTTGCCAAACAAAAGAAAAAAAAAAATCACTTTGCTGATGACCAGAAAACAGATGCTAAATTGCTGTGTAACAGTTTAATAATTGAGTCGTAGAAGATTATTATGTCCTCAAACGAACATCTATAGCAATTCTGTACCGAATACCAATTAATTCTTGTAAGACAAATGTTATTATTAAGAGATAAAACAAGAGAATGGAAACACTATAGGAGCAATGGTCCTACCCGATTACAATAACTACAAAGACGTTTAGTATGGTATTATTTATTTGATTTAAAGCTTCAGTTTTCTGCTGTAGTGCCTTTATGTCTCCTAACACTAAATCTATTATCTTTCCAGCAAATTTTCTCTGCAGGATGAAAACGAAAATCAAACTCTCTGATAAGAAGAAAATTGTTTGGAACTTGAACTTTTATCCATTATAAAGGAACAACAAACCACACAAAGAGACGATTCTAATGCAAAAAGAATGCATACAACCAATATACTTGCTGTTGATGCAACCGAGAGCTATTGAAGCTATTTTCTGAAAGTCTAAATAGGATCTAATATGCAAGAAACAATGAGCATACACGTTCTCTGCAATCCGAATGGGAGCTTACTGCGTTTCACATGCTTAGGAGCTTTTAGTCCTCCCTCAACTCCAGAAAATAATGGAGCAATCTAGAAGTTGGAGAGAGAGCAGAACCAGGGACCTAAACCAAAATTGAACCGTGCCTTTAATGTCTCTGTCCATCACAGAGTTCTTTGAACACAATCCTGAAATTATGGGATTGTTGCCCATAAAACATGGGCCATGAAATATGGACCACATTCAACAGTTGTTTCTGTGTTGTACGGGAAGGATGCCAACATTCTTGCACTTGGTCTATATTTTCTATTCTTATCACAATAAGAGACAAAATACATGAATCATAGTGATAGTTCCTCTAAAAATGAGTATTATCTTTCATGTATCACAATGCATCATGTGCCTTAACATTCTTCTGTGTATTTTTGCCCCAAACTTAATGATGTTTTTCAAAATAAATAAATGTGTACATAAGATGCATCATCCAAAAAACCTCTAAATTTGTCTCTATGTATCTTAATGCTAATAACATAAAATGCATCATCCATATCTTTTACGTCAAAGTTGCAGAGAGAAATTGTTTCATCTCATATAACAAACCTTTTATCATTGGTTGCAAGTAAATATCATCCATATATAGAATACGGAAATAAATTTTACTCCCACTGACCTTCTAGTATATACATTGATTTATAATGTCCTCTACAAATTTAAATAAAGAGATAACATCATAAAATTTTAAATACCACCGACGGGAGGCTTGTTTCAATTCATATATGGATTTTTTAAGCTTGCACACCAAATGCTTACCATTACTAGAGGAAAATCCTACTGGCTGTTTCATGTAAACCTCTTCCTCTAGATCTCCAATGAAAAAAGCCATTTTCATATCCATTTATTGCAACTCTAAGTCGAAATGTGCAACAAATACCATAATAATAAGAAAAGAATCTTTGTTGGATACATGAGAAAAAGTCTCATTATAACCGATTCCTTCCTTTAGAGTAAATACTTTAGCAATGAGTCTTGCTTTATATCTTTTAATGTTTTTCAATGAGTCTTTTTTTTCTTTAAGATCCATTTATATCCTATGGCCTTTGCATCATTTGACAACTTAATAAGATCCCAGACTCCGTTAGGTGCCATAGATGTAGCGCCTGTCGTTTTCTTCTATGAAAACTTATGTTAATTTAATATTAGAATGTGATATTTTAAGTGCTATTATTATTTATATTGAGTAAATTAACTTTTTGTTTAGTAATGTCACAGGTGAAGGTCATGAGGGATCGGTGTGCTCGGGATGTTCATGTCAAAAAAATGATGATAAGCTTAAAGTATTTCCTTTGTTTTTAGAGAGTTTCAACTTGCCCTAAATTTATTATTTATAATGTTATAGAGTTATATACGTCCTAGAGTTATAATGTCATAGTAATTACATGTGTAACGTTTTTATCATAGCATTAAGAAGCTCGATAATAGAAAGTGTCCAAGAGAATAATGTGTAAATTAATATAATTTTTAGGATCATAAATGCAAACATTATTGTTATATATAAATTATTGTGTGTTATAATTTAATTAGATTAGATTAGATTAGATTAGATTATATGTAACCGTATATGTTTATATTACATTACATTATGTTATATTATATTATATTACATTATGTTATATTATATTATATATATTACATTAAGTGTAGAGGAAATGAAAAGAAATGGCTTTTGCCATGGTGGAAAAAAAAGAAAAAAAGGAAAAAATTAATTAGATTAGGATTACACTCATTTTTTAAAAAAAAGATAAACCTAATGATATTAGGATTATATTCATTTAAAAAAAAAAGAAGCCTAATTAGACTAGGACTAGGGTTACTTATACCTATAAATATGTGGCTTCATGCACACAAATTATTCCTATCCTTTTTTCCTTACCTCCATCTTTTCTTGTATTCCTCCATGCTTTTATGCTCTATTTTCTTCCCTAAACCTCGTATGCCATTAGTTTGGATTTTTGTTTTCTTCTAGATTTTCTCTCTCAAAGAATTCATTACTCTTATTTTCTTTTAAGCCAAAGTAGAAGGAATTCTTTTTAGAAATTTTGTATGCAATTCTTTGTATTTGTTGAAGAAAACATAAGTAAGGTATGGTGTAAAGGTTTTCATGGTTTTGAATTTGTATTATTGATATATATTGTTTTGTGACAAAGTTTGTTAGAAAAATATTCTTTTATGTTGTGAATGTGTATGCATGTATGTTTGTATAGAAAATAAATTATTTTGTTTAGTACTTTGATTATAACAATGTTGTTTTATGGTTGAAAGTATTTATGTTCATATAATATCATGAAATTTCATGAAAATAAGGTTTTATTATTGAAGTGTGATATGAGAATTTTAAGGCTTTTGATTTGTCGATAAGGTGGTTGGTAATGTTTTGAAATCAAATGATTTTATTTTGCTACAATTTTTGGATATGATGTGTATATATATATTATGAATATCTGGGATTTTTTTATAAATTTTTGTTCAAAATATTTTTAAGGTTATGAGCTTTCAATCAAACACTGCTCACAAAATTTTATTTGCTAGCATATTTATATTTGTATTTTGTAGAGTCCAACTTATGGGGTAAAAAGCGTCTTTTGATTCTAAAAAAAAAAAAATTATGAGTCATTTTTGATATGTTAACTAAATGTCTATAAGTTCTTAGCTTCATATCCTCATTATGTTTTAAGATAAAATTTATTGATTTCCAAGTACTTAGTAGTTATAAATGTCTGTCTGATATGCTCTATGTAATTCATGAGATGATAAGTCATATTTTTAAAAGTGCTTTGTGTGATCTATTATTTTTTTAGCATTTATTTATATGTTAAGCATGTCACATAGAAATTTTAGAAGCATATCATACATATTTGATTTTATAAAAATGTTTGAAAAAAATATAATCACTGTTGAGCTTGTCTAGTGTCAATATTAATGCTAAATTCAAACATAGGTTTTGAATTATTTTGAATTTATTTGAAGCTAAATTTTGGATATGTTATGAGTTTATGTGTCTATTATGTGTATTAATTTTTATAAATTATTTTATGACAAAAATAATTTAATACATAACTTTTAATTAGAATTGCTCACTACCCAGACTTTGCTAGTAGATTTTATGGTATTGAATATATGATTTATTTTAATTATCAAATGACATCTTTATGGCTAAATAAAAATATGGGTATTATATATATATATATATATATATATATATATATATATATGTATGTTAACTTTATTTATGCAAATTTTTATGCTCTAATTGAATGTGAATTGAAAGATATAGGGTTATGAAACCGTAAAGGTTAGGCAATTTTTATTATTGGCACATTTACTTGAATGTTTTAAAAATTAAAAAAAAAGGCATTTTGGATTAATATTTTCAAGAGAAGAAAATTTGAGTGATGTTTATATATGTTAGCTATGTTATGGAATAATTCTTATACTTTATTCATGCTCATAAGTTAAGATTAATTTCTTTAAGTGAGTAAAGGTCAAATCTTCTGTCTTTATGTTTCTTGACTTTAAGCGCATGTTTGTAACTCGAAGATGATTTGTTTCATTAAGAATGATGTATAATGATGATGTAATATAGTATTAAATGATATCATAAAAATGAATATTAATTTCATTATTATATGAATGATTGACATGAACACTCCAAAAGGCAAGCACATCGAGAACTGCGGCAGCGTCACCTGAGTTAAGGTTTAGTAAGCAAACAAGTCAAGTATTATATAAATGATTGACATGAATACTCCAAAAGGCGAGCACACTGAGAACTATGGCAACATTACCTGAATTAAGGTTTAGTAGGTAAACAAGTCAAGTAAGTCCATTCTCAACTGCAACATGATAAAAGTTTACGAAAAAGTTTTGAGAATATGTTTTATGATAATTTTAATTTTGTTGTTATATATTGTTTTCTCATGATAACTCTTGTTGCAATGAGAAGGTTTAACAGATGTTTTAATGACGAAGTATATTAAAGCTTATATACATATATATATATATGTATAACTTAATTAAGTGCTGTACATCCTATGTTTATGTTTATGATGTCCGAAAGATTTGGACTTGTTATGTTTGATTTGGGACTATCTACCCCACTCCTCTCATGACGGCATGTCTATGATGTTCATGATATAACGCTTGAGCCCTTAAAGATAAAATGAATAATGTTTTAATATAAAAGTTAAAATAAAAAGATATTTTCTATATAAACTTTTGCCTTGTGTGCTATTATGATTAAGATTATGATTTTATGTAATGATTTTTATGAAATGTTTTATGTTGTGAGATAGAAATGTGTACTTACTAAGCTTATGCTTACTTAGTTTATATCATGTTGCAAATAAGGATAAGATGCAGGTTGATTATGATGCAAGACAAGGACGGGCGTGTGTGCAAGAAGTGTTGGATTATAAATGGAGTCATGTCATGAAAGGAACTTTAACTCAAACAAAATTTAATATATTATGTTTCATATTTTTATTTGTTTAAGACTCAGTTCTATCTGTGATATGTTCTTACGAATATATGTTTTATTGAATGTAAATTGTATTTTAGATTTTTAGTTTCTTAAGTTATTTATTAAAGAATATGCCATATAATTTGTTTCTCTGTAATTTGTCTTAATTAGCAGTTTGATTAGAAGTCGAGAGTGCTTGCATTGTATGTGTGAGTTTGTATTTGTTAAATATTAGTTTTTGTAAACTAAGTTTTTTGCAGGTGCTCGGTTAGCCGAATGCCTTAGTTGTTCTATCGGGCTAACCAATGTGAAGGAAGTTAAATTCAATAAGTAGTTTTTTTTAAAGACAAAATATATGCAAGTGTTCCTAGGATATTTTTCTGAGTGTTGATAATTGTTTCGAGTTTCTTATCGATAATTATTAAGTTTAACAGTAAAAGTAATATTTCCTATGGCACCCATAAGGGGGCGTTATAATAGAATTCAACTCATCTTTTATGGCATCATACCATAAATTTAATTCTTTACAACTCATGACTTGTGAAAACATTTTGGAATCATCTTCGGCTCCAATGTACAACTCATGACTTGTGAAAACATTTTGGAATCATCTTCGGCTCTAATGTTATAGTCTGACTCTTGTAGATACATAGCATAATCACTAGGAATCGCCAATTTCTTTATTCTCATAGATCTTCTTAATATTAGTTTAACATTTTTTTGAGGAACATGTTGTTCAATTGTTTGTTCAACAATTTCTAGCATTTCCTAAACAACTTGATCTACTAGATTATTATTAGTTGCTTATAGAACTTTAATAATTGGTTGTTCAACACTTGTTTGAACTTGAGAAGTGTTGTGAATGACAATCAATCTGTTACTTGAGCATGAAGGTTGAGCATCAAATGATCTTTCTCAAAAACAATGCTTTGGGATTGATCGCTCCCACTGATCAAGTCACTCTCAAGAAACTTTGCATTTCTTGATTCTACAATCTTAGTGCTATGAGATAGACAACATAATCTATATCCTTTAGACCTTTCGGAATACTAATAGTCCTTAGATCCAATTTCTTTTTTGGTATGTTGTAAACTCTTACTTCAGATGGACATCCTCCAAATGTGCATATGTTGCAAACTCGGTTTCTAACCTTTCCATAATTCAAATGGTGTCTTTAGGATAGCCTTAGTTGGAACTCGGTTTAATATACACATTGCTGTTTTAAGAGCTTTAGTCCACAAGGATGCAGGAAGCTTGGAGTTGTTATGTATACTCTATACCATGTCCATTAATGTTCAGTTTCTTCTTTTTGCTACACCATTTTGGTATGGAGAACTAGGCATAATGTATTGGGCAACTATCCCATACTCTTCAAGAAACTTTGCAAATAGACCGTGCTAGTACATGCTCAATGTATCTACCATAATATTCTCTACCTTTATCCATTCTCATGTTCTTAATTTGCTCTTTGCATTGTTACTTTACTTCAGTTTTAAAAATCGTAAAAGCATCCAGTGCTTCATTCTTATTATGAAGCAAGTAGAGATACATGTACTGTGAGTAATCATTTTTGAACGAGATGAAGTATTTCAGACCAGACAAGTCTATGTCTAGACTACAAATATCTAAATATATAATCTCTAATATGTCTGTGCTCCTCCTTGCACCTTTCTTTGACTTGTTGGTCAGCTTTCCCTTAATGCAGTCCATATAAGGATTAAAATCAGTAAAACCTAAAGTACTAAGTGTTCCATCATTTACTAATCTCTTAATTCTCTTTATAGAGATATGTCTCAATCTCTGGTGCTACAATATAGAGGAGTCTTCATTCATAACACATCATTTCATGCTAGCGTGTACATACATATCATTAAAAGTACTATCATTTTGCAAATTAACAGAGAAAAGACCATAAGACAAGGTACCATTCCCAACAATATCAGATTTACAAAAAAAACTTAAAGATGTCTTTGAAAAGTTAAAAGAATAACCCAAAAGTACAAGCCTTGAAACTGAAATTAAAGTCCTAAAGAAGCTAGGAATATAAAAAGTCTTTTCCAAATGTAAAATATAACTATTACTAAGGCTACACTATATGTTCCAATAACCTCCACATGTGAATGCATCTTGTTTTCAGAATAGAGACCTTGTTCACTTCCTATTGGCTTCCTTAGGTTTTAAATTCCCTACAAGGTATTCAAAACATAGATTGTAGAACTAGAATCAATCCACTCTATGTTATTATTAACATCAACCATATTACATTCATAACAAACAAATGAGATTGGATTATCTTTCTTTTCAAGTCATTGTTGACATTTGGTACAATTCTTCTTCATATGTCTCTTTTTTTTACAAAAGAAAAACTTAGTTTCCTTTTTGATTCCACCTTAGGATTGTATTTTACCTTTCCCCTTTTGTTTGGATTGTTTCTGATTCTTTCATTTGTTTTGGTCTTTTCTTGTGTTGCCAATAATGTACTTTCACCTATTTCCATTGTTAGCATCCCTTCAACCTAAACACACATAGTCATAAGTTCATTAATTGACCATTTATCCTTATGTGTGTTGTATGATATTTTGTAGAGTCCATATTCCTGTGGAAGAGTGTTTAATATATAGTGCACAAGGAAAGATTCAAATGTATCAATCTTAAGTGTCTTTACTTGAGCCATAGTGTTGCTTATCTCCATGATGTGTTCACACACACCTTGACACCGGTGAGCCTTAAGAATGAAAATTTCATTATTAAAGTGTTGACAAGTGCCTTATCTAATGTTGCAAACTGCTCATCAATGGCTTTCAGTAATGCCTTGACATTCTTATGCTGATCGACTAAACCTCGAATACCAATAGAAATATTGGTCTTTATGAACGTTATATTGAGGCGATTAGATCGCTCCCATAGTTCATAAAGAGCTTTTTCATCTAAAGTCCTGGTGTCAGTAATGTTCGGTTCATCTTTTCTAATAGCATAATCAATATCCATCTACCCAAGATGAAGAAGAATTTCACCTCTTCCATATCTTATAATTGTCCCCTTTTTAGTTAGAAAATTTCACATTTAATATTAGAATAATTAACAACTTGCATCGTTGCATAAAAATTAACATGCATGCTTACATTACATAATTTTGAGATTAATAAACATATATCATGTTCAAAAATTATAAATCTAGTAACATAAAACTTGCCTGTGGGCTAATGTTCTAATTCAATTAGATCCATTTATCTTAATGATAAAACTATGAAATTATGTTCATTTTCTTGATTCCTATTAGTAAATTACAAAATATAATTTGATATTCTATCCTAATTAACCATACAAATGTAATAAAAATTCCTATGGAATAAAGTTTATTATATCAATTATGATTAATTATAATAAATGTTATTTTCCTCTGTGTGATCCTAAACCACTTAATACACAATTTTGCATATTTAAAGTTGATATGACTAAACGCTAATTAATTTAAATTATATGGATCACTAGACATCTAATTTTATTCTAAAATTTGTTCATAAAAAATTGCATGTAACATTAGGCAATATAAATAAACACGAATGAAATTCAAAATTTATGCACTAAAATATTTTATCCTTATTAGTATCCATAATTAAAAATAATGAATTATAAATACAAAATTAATAATTTTATCACATAATAACTTAAAATTTATTGTACTAAATCATTTAACTTAATGTTATAGCCGTAATAAAACAACAAATCATGCATACAAAAATAACATAATGAATTTTTGCACATAAAGATACAGAATTAATTCTACACAAATATATATAATATTCATAACAAACACAAAAAATTATGAATATTCATAATTATGATCTTTTTCGTAAAGAATACCAAATTATGAAAAATTTATAAAAATATTTAAAGTATGGATTTTATGAAATTTTGTAAAAATATTAAAATTGTGATTTTTATGAAAATTTCATAAATATAAATTGAGAATTTTTGAAAAAAAAAACTATTTTTTTTAAAGTTTTTGAGTTTTTTTGAATTTTTTACCATTGAAACGACATGTTATTTTGCAAGGGGCTTGCACAAAACAACATGTCGTTTTGCTCTATGACTGAGTAATTCTCAGCCAAAAAAGGACACCATTTTGCATGGGGAGTACCATCTTCAACCTCCAGCTGGGTCAAAATGACCCGGTTGCAACCCGAATGTGATCTGTTTGCAGAGCCAACAGATTCTAATGATTTTAGACATTAGATTTGATGTTTCAAATCATAGAAACATTTAGAAAATCAAATTGTTAGTTATTTCTAACCTTAGTTTCCATCAAAAGCTCCAAAACTTAAACTCCCAAAATTGGAAAAAAAAAATTATTGGGTTTGTTTTCAAACAAAAATGGTATACAAAATAACCACAAGACAGATGTTATTTCAAGGCTCAAATGCCAAATGAAAGTCTAAATATGGTCTAATATGTAACAAACAATAAGCATAGAAGATCAAAGGACTGGAAACGTGTTTAATAACATACCTCCTACCAATGACGTTCTCTGCAATCCGAATGGGAGCTTACTGCGTTCCACTGACTTAGGAGCTTCCAGCCCTTCCTCAACTCCAAAAAATGATGGTGCAATCTAGAAGTTGGAGAGAAAGCAGAACCAGAGACCTAAACCAAAATTGAACCGTGCCCTTAATGTCTCCATCCATCATAGAGTTCTTTGAACACAATTCCTGAAATTATGGAATTGTTGCCCATAAAACATGGGCCATGAAATATGGACCACATTCAACAATTGTTCCTTGTTTTACAGGAAAGATTCCAACATTATCAGCTTTCCTACTTCAGGCTTTGCCTGCGAGATGCTGAGCTTGGTCTTTTACAATAAGGCTTCAACAATAACGTTTTAATTCAATCATGCAAGACAGATTAATTTAGTAACAAGTGAAGGCACCCTAAAAAGTCCCAAATTTGGAGCCTAAAGTATTCAATAACAAATATCAAAATCTCACTATAGAGAATTTGCTTATAAAATGTACCAAAGTATTGAAATTCATCGTTCAAAAACTGCAGTCATTGGTGTCACATCTTCGTTCTTAAGGTCTGTCAATTCATGATCCACTGATACATTTTGCCTCCTTTTCCCTCCCGGACTGAGATTGGTGTGATCAATTTCGCCAGAAAAAACGGGTTAGGTGAATATAAATGCTATGATCCATCGAGAATTTTGTAAGCCGGCTTATCTATGTTTTGTTGCAGATTCTTCAAAACAATTTTAAAATGAAATATCGAACAGAAAATTGAGCTATGTTTTTGTCACGCCCCGGAGTACGGGAGGTGACGTGGCGGAATATTTAGATTAACTAAAAGAGAATTTAATTGAAATTAAGGGTTTAAAAATCCAATTAAGCAAGAATTAAAGAGATTTTTCCACCACATTTGATAAAGAATTTAAAATCATTAAACAAATAACAATAATTGAATAAAAACCGCGAATATGGGTTCCACAACCCACAACTTGTGCACACACATGGATCTGACAATATCACAAATACAATTACAGTCCAAATACAAATAAAGTTGAGTCTTACATGCCTTGATTAATAAATACAGAATGTAAATAAATTCTCCTATTGCTCCTGAGTTCGGTCCGAAGAATCTTCTCCAAACCTAAATGGGAAACCACCTAGAGGGGGGAATTTAAAACAGATAAAACGTGAGCGAAAGGCTCAGTAGGACTAAGTTTTATAAAATAATTTAATACAAAGAAACATAACATTATCAGGATTATACAGAAAAGGAACTTGAATAAATAAATAAATAAATTGAGTAGAACCGTTCTGACACAGAACAGTCTACTCGTCAAATCCAAACACCAGTTTACTTTTACCTAGGCAAACCATGATATCACCACCGTAGTGGCCCAGCTGGGTTTCGGGACCTGCCCCCAAGGTCGATCACGACCCGATCTCTGATATGGCATCATGCCTTAGTGTTTATTATCATTATCATTCAAAACCCAATTACCGAGTGTTGTCAATTACATTCATTATGAAATTCATTTCATGTCACGGTATATAAAAATATAACCGATAAAACCGTTTTCAAACAACCGTTGAAAATATTTTGATAGAAATCATTTTCAAAGCCAAATCATTTCAAAACCAGGCTACCAAAGAAATAGGATAGAAGTCCTACCTCAGTACTCGTGCCGGTACCCCACACCGTAATCTCGATCCGCTATACGTTAGCTCCACGGAACCACGAACAATCCTAGATACAAACTAAGTCGATCAATATCTAGTTCGAGACATTCTATGTTACTAAATCATTTCATGATGTCCTAGTGTGCCGTTTGTATCATTAAAATCATCCTATAAGGTTGGGATTTAAATCAGGGTTCAAAACAGTGAAAACGGGTAAAAATCACAAAATTTTCCATGCCTCGGTCGGCCTGCCGGAAGCAAAGTTCGGCCTGCCGAACATTTCCCCAGATTAGGCCTGCCGGTCGGAAGAACACCGGCCTGCCGATCATCACTCCGGCCTGCCGAACATGAACTTCGGCCTGCCGAACATGAACTTCGGCCTGCCGAACTGGGAAGATCTAGAAATCCCAGTCACGGGTTTCTCGATCCCCAAAATCCAAATCTTGTTTCTAACCTGTTTTTCTCAAATCCCAGGCATGAAAAACAACTATAATTGATAGAAAAACATTCTAGAACATGTTTGGAATCATTTAAACAACATTTAAACTCAAAATCCTCAAAAATCCGAAAATGAGAAAAAGAGGAGAAAAATGAAAATCTTGAATCCAATCCGTTTTTCTTCAATCTAGGTTTAGATTCTAGTTGTTCTAAGCTCATTTAACACAAATCCACGGTTTTCTAAGCTAAAACAAACTTAGATTTCAAAAACACACAAAATCGAAAATTTTGTAAAAAGTTTAGAAATTTTGAATCTAACCTCGAATCGAAGCTTCAATCCGCGTTCTCGGTCGCCGAATCACGTCCCCGAGCTTCCTCCTTGCTGTTTCGAAGCTTGGATTCGAATGGAAATCAAAATTTTTTGAAAGAGATTGAGAGAGAGAGGGGCTGCCGAGAGACCAAGAGAGAGGAGAGAGAGAGAGCTCGTGAGAGTGAAGAGAGAGAGAGAGAAGAGAGAAATAAATAGAGAAAGTCGGTGGGCGGTTTTACTGTGTGAAAACCATGTGCCGCCCACAGTTTTGTAAAACAGAGTATTTTTAACATTTTACAAATTGTCGTGTTTTAAAACTCAAAACATCATTTTAAATCAACAAGGAATCTTTTGAACACATCAATTTAACAAAACAACCAAAAACTAAAAATCCAACCAAATAATCTAATTAAAGTTAAAACTTTAATTATGGCACACTAATTCATCATTTACATTACATTAATATTAAATAAATTTCGGGACGTTACAGTTTTTCCAAGAATTTATGTCCAAAAGGTTTGTAATATGTATATAGAGGGTGGATCTTTTAAGTCTGCTCATATGATAAAAACTAGAGAAAATTACAGAATGCCTCTTAAATAGCACTGCTTGTTAAAACTATTCTTTTTTTTACTTTCCAAAACTGCCTATTTTTTTTATTTTTTATAATTCTAATTTACATTGACTATTTTACCCTTTCTTTCATCTGGTTAGTTAAACTATAAAAACAAACCCTAGATAGATCAGTCAAAAATTTCTCTCTCTCTCTCTCTCTTCTCTTTTTTCCTCCTACAAAAAAAAAAAGGACCATTTCTCCCACACATATATATATTTTTGTTGCCCTTTCTTCAAATTTCCCCCTACCTAATCTCCCTCTCTCTTCTTTCTCTCTGTTTTGCTTTCGATCCAACTACGAAGATCTCGACTCCGTCAGAGTTCGATGGCTCCTACCATTGCAATCTTCTACGTCCATGCAGGAAAAGTCGTTTCTGTTTCTTCTCCGGCAAAGTTGTCTTATCGTCACACCAAAGCAATCGTGTGGAGTTCGTTTGCCATCCCTGTAGATCCCGCCATCATGGTTACACTAGATCTGCCATTGTATGAGATCCTTTGTCCTGGTTAGGAGAAGCAACCGGCGATGGAGCTCTCTCTACCTCCCCTACTTTCTCTCCTCTACATCCTCTATTTCTCCTCCTGGTATGACTCCTGATGATGATCCACTGGCGTCTAGTTGTCTTCTTTGACATCTCAAGAAAGCTTGAGCTCAAGCTCCCATCGTGGATCTACACGTTTTGATGTTGGGAGGTGAGATCGGAACTTCTTGACGACGGAGGAAACTCGAGGCCGAGATCCATGGCAGATCCACAACCGAGGATCTAGTGGAGGAGATCAGCGTGATTAAGAACAGCGTCATTTCTTAACCCCAAGCGAGCTAAGAGGTACGAATATAGCTATTGAATATTGGAAACATCTACCAGTTCCTCTCTGCTTTGCAAGATGTCACTTTTCCTTGGTAAGAATGAAGAGAGCTAGCTAGCTTTGTGAATTTGTTAGTTCTGCTTTATGCTTAGTTTGGTTCGACAATTTTATCCAGTCTAAGTTTCACATTTCTGTAGTTCAATATAGGTTATTAACTTGATTTATTATTATTTTTTTAACATCAAAGAGTGAAATAGAAAATTGAAATGGATTTTTAAGCTGGCTTCTTCGATTTAGAAGGCTGGATAGGAAATGAAAATCAAAAGTAGAGGTGAAGAGACACTTGGGACTTTCTATTTTTTTATTCTTGTTTTTATTTGTATGATAATTTGTATAATCTGGTCATTTTTGTGTAATGATTTTGTAATATTTTTTGTAATGATATTACAGAAAAAATTGTAATATAGTGGTATTTGTTAGAAAAGAGATAATATGTTTTTTTAATGGTTTTTTATAGAGTTTTGACGAATTTTGAGACAAAATCTAGTTGGTTCTGTGCTGAAACATAGCAGGTTCTTGTGAATTCTACTAAGTTTTGGCTAGTTCGAGGCAAAAGCTTCAAGATAGAAGCTGCTAGGTTCAAAAAAAATGCTAGAATCTGATAGGTTCTAAGTTGGAGCATGGTGGGTTACAATCCGACCGGAGGTGGTTGGTACTTCTTTGTTTCAACAAAATACATTGAAATCTGGAAGTTTCAAGTTGGAACCTAATAGGTTACAACCCAACACCCGTGCCGTCTACTAGATGCAGCTAAAGCTTCTTTGTTTCAAAAAAAAAAAAAGTTAGAATCTGGTAGGTTTCAAGTTAGAACCTAACATGTTTCAATTTGGCACCTTGCATTGGTGACTAGAAGCAGATTTCGACGGGTTCCAAGATGAAACTTGATGGGTTTCAGTGGATTCCAAGACGAAACCTGACAGGTTTTATTTCGTGAAGAACGGTAATGTGGTCATTTAATCCTCAATTCCTAATAAAGGGACAGTTTTAAAAAAATGATTTGTTAGAGGATATTTTTAATAAGGTGATGCATTTGAGATGCATTCTTGTAAGTTGTCCTAAAAAATATGTATGTTAAAGACCATTCTGCACATGTTTTTACTAGTTGATCAACTAATCAATCACAAATCTAGAATAGTAAATAAAATTGAAAGAATAGAAAAATTCTAGTCATGACAGGCAACTCAAGAACACGAATTTTATTGGAAAAAAAAAGGTGGAAAACATTACGATCGCAATGTTTATTGGCCCAAAAAGCATACTTAGAAAAATTTCACACAAAGCAAAGTGGTAGCTTAATTTCACTAGTTCAGGAAGCTTTTTATGAACATCGACCCAAGTAGGGGTGTTTAGTTATAGAAATTAAACTTTTTAAGGACTTAGAGCTTCATCTTAAAATCGTTGTTTGTTAGGATGGTTAAATATTTTTACAAGCGTGCGATTAATTTTGTATTCAATACTCCTCCAAAATAAAACATAGATGCCGAGTTTTGCCAACACACACACAATAGCAGAAAGAAGACGGCTTACTGATCCTCTATCTAACGGGGGAACTTTTTGACATCTATAAAGCCCTGCATCGTCTTTTAGAACGTTCAATACTGATCCTGCCAAAATGAAAGAAAGCAGTGTAAAACCCACCTGTTTTTATGTAACAGATCATGTTAAGTTAGTAACGACGTTAAGAAAATTAATTAATAATTTATGTCTTATGTTATGATATATGATCTTTATGTTACTAACTTTTTTTTATGCCAAGTTTTATGACAGGTGACGACCGCATGGAATCATTGTGCTCAAGTGTTCATATGAATTATAATGTATATTTAATTATGATACAATGATGATTTGAATGTTTTAATGTATGGCATTTAAAGATAGTTTGGCAGGCTAAAAAAGTCTGCAAAGATCGGCAGGCCGATGGGAACCATCGGCAGGCCGAACTTGGTGGAACCGGCAGGCCGAAGAGGAAAATCGACAGGCCGAAGACAGCTGACGAGCAGTCAGCAGAAATCTCTCCAAATTTATGGCTGAGATGATTACGTTAAATGGGTGATTTATTGTGATTAATTGGCACAATAATGGAATAATTTTATCAGTTAAGGAAAGAAAATGTTTGACTTTGCATTGATTTGTATTATTTTAAATGGTTTCCTATTTTGAGAGGGCAAAACATGGTAAGTGATGAATGATTTGTTTGACTTTCCCTCTTTTCTCTCATTCCTCCACGCCAATTAGCCATCAATTAGTCATAAAATTCTGACTTAATGGAGAGTATTGAATTTTCATCGGTTATGCTCATTATGTTAAAAATTTTTAACATTCTTTTTCCATTTTTTCTCTCATCCTCTCACGCCTTCTCTCTCTCAATTTCTGAGATGCTTCTTTTGTCTTTCTCTCTTCTCCTTCTCTTCTCCACGAATTTCATCCTTCTTTCTCTCAAAAATTTTCTGCAAAAAAAAAAAAAAGAAGAAGTTATATTTTGTTAGTTGAATTCAAGGATTTTGAGAAGAAAATCTTCTAAGGTAAGGACTTATTTCTTTTGGTGTTCTGAAAAAGTATTTCTCCTCAATCCGTCTGCAACATCTTTTTCTAGGTATTGTAGTTTGTTCTGAATTTTTAATATGATATGTATGTATGTGTTATGTGATGTTTCTTCAAGTTTCATATCATTTCGATGTTTCTATGATAAAATATGAAATTTTCTATCCTCTACCCTTCACAGTAAAATATTACTGCTTGACTATGATGTATGAAAAAGTAATTTTTATTTTAAGTGGTAAATTTGTTTTGTTTTTCATGAAAGTTGACAAGAATGTTCATGTATATGTTATGATATAGACAGCAAAGTTTGGTAATATTTTGATGAATGTATTCTATGTTATGAAATTTCTATTAGATTAGGTCAAGGTAACTGTTTTAACAATGTTATTTTTTGGATTTTCATTTTATGAAATGTTTTATATGTTTTAGTGATTTTATTGATTATGAAATAATTTTATGATAATGAAATGTATGATAATAAGATGTTTGTATGAATTTTAAAATTAAAAATTATATGTATTTTAATTGTTAGAAAACGTTTTCAAAAGATATTCATGTTTGTAATGTATGAGATGTTGCAACAACCTCAGGGGCTTCGGCGTAGTGGGAGGATCGGGGCGTCAACCTGAGAGGTATATGTTCAATGGGGAGGTCTTTTTGGCTGAACCGGATTAACATGACAGGGATCCTTATACCTACATAGAAGCCATGGAGGATGTTGATTCAAGACTCTGGACAGAGGCCATGAACATAGAGATGAAGTCTATGGAGACTAATCGGGTCTGGGAGCTTGTGGATCTTCCCGAAGGGGTAAAACCCATAGGATGTAAGTGGATCTACAAGAGGAAAAGAGGAGTGGATGGAAAGGTCGAAACCTTTAAGGCTAGACTGGTAGCTAAGGGTTATACGCAAAAGGAAGGAATAGATTATGAAGAAACCTTTTCACCTGTAGCCATACTTAAGTCCATCCGGATTCTCTTGTTCATAGTTGTAGCTCTCGACTACGAGATTTGGCAGATGGATGTCAAGACGGCTTTTCTGAATGGCTATCTTGATGAGTCCATTTATATGGAACAACTAGATGGGTTCAAGGCCTCGCGGGTGAAGAGGGTAAAGTTTGTAAGCTGCTAAAGTCAATTTATGGACTTAAGCAGGCTTCCCATTCTTAGAACATGAGATTTGATCAGGTGATCAAAACTTATGGGTTCTCACAAAATGTGGATGAACCATGTGTTTACAAACACATTAAGGATGGGAAGGTGGTTTTGTTAGACATGTATGCTCTAAGGAGTAAAAATGTAATACGTTTTTGGATACATTTTTATCAATAAAGAATTTATTCATTTATATATACCAAATATTGTCCTCTTTACGTTCATATTTGTTGAATGTATGATAAGCAAACAGTAGTCTGAGACTGTCAGTCTAAACCTTAAGAGTTGGGCATATGATGGGATGATTATGCGGTAGACACGACTCTTAAGGTGATGGTCTAAAATATATGATCCACAATCGAGGGAATAAAGTTGGGCGCTTTATTCATGTAAAGATTGTTATGTTGTCTATATCCCTTTTGGGAGATGGTTTGTCTTGGCCATCGGAGTTGGACTCCGTGAATAGAAACATTGGCGCGTTGTCATAGGTGACGATGTGTTGGATCGGGACATAAAGTGAATTGATTTGGATTAATAATTCTATCTTGGCAAATCGATTCACTTTAGACAATCATTTGTATTGTATCTTAATCCTGAGATGAATAATGGGCCCGTTGTCTCGATTTGTGTCTTTTGATGTACCAATGGGTGACTCCCACATCTCTATAGTGGCATGCATGCCGGTACGTTGGAGGCATGACTCTTGGTAGCGTAGACTTGTTATTCATAGATATGGAATCCATAGCTCCTCTTTAGGAGTAATGATATCCTCTTATATGCGTTGTCCTGTAATTGGAAAACTGGAGCGCTCAACCATTTGGATACATAGGTGTAACCGAATGGTATACTATCTTTAGATGGTAAGTTTTCTAATGGTGAGACAATGGAACGTAAGATAAAAATAATCGGGAAGGTAACACAGAACTTGTCCTTAAGCCGATTATGGATGATCATATGGGGATGCGATACACTCTGATATGTCATGGAGACTTAGCTACACGAGCTTCGTAATTCTATAAAGTTCGAGAGTGCAGCTCCAAGCTTTTAGTGGAGTAGCGTTGGAGTTGATAATTGTGAAATGTATATCTGGGATATTGGGTTTCATATTTATCATGAGCTTGAACTTTATAGGTCCATTTTGGTCCCCTTTGCTAGCTCACAAAATCCTGTAACGACACGGCGTGCTTTTCCAATAATTGGTGACTTATGTCGGATTTATCAGATTGGTTTAAAATTTATAAGAATCAAATAATTCATGTCTGTTTATCGGTTGAATTAATTATGTAAGAAATTAGTTCAAGATGAACTTGTTGAATTATGGCGTTCGGATAATTCTTGTCTGTTTATCGGTTGTTTTAATTTTGGACAATTAGAACAAGATAAACTTGTAGAATTATTGTGAATTGATTTATTTTCTTAGAGATTATCTTGATAAAGTTTGTTTTGATCAGATATCTTTTCTATTGGGCTATTTGAATCAAAACTGAGACTTTATCCTTTAGAATCTCGGGTGGAAAATAAAAGATTCGCGGAGATTTTTTCTCGGCAGTTTGGCCCACCGATCAGAAAGTTCGGCCTGCCGAACTGGCCAGTTCGGCCTGCCTATCACACAGTTCGGCATGCCGACCGCGACAGTTAAGATTACGCACTTTTCACGCGTATCTTATCAGATATTGATCCGAACTTGATTCTGTTTCTATTTTGAGACCTAATCTGATATGGACTGACCCCAAGGACCAATAGGTATAAAAAGGGAGTGAGTCTAATGATTTACTCAGATCAATTTGAGAGATTAAGAGTGATACTCTTCTAGTGAGCATCTGAAAACTCCCTGAGAGCTTTTGTTCACAAATCACGAACACTAGCTTTGGGTTCTCTCTATTGGTTGGAAGGAGAGTCACCGGTGGAAGAGCTGTACGTGTGAGCCCACACTCACTCCGGTTGTGGATAGAGAATAGCAAAGAAGACCAGTTGGTTGAGGCTCTTCTGGAACGTTACTTCTCTACACAAGTCGCGGAGGTTCTTCGGCACACTGAGGTTAGTAAGATCTGTTTAATTTATATATATAACATGTCAAACTTGTGTTTTGGAAAATACTCTGATGAAAAATTTTAAAAATTCCGCTGCGCACTTTGTTTCCAACAGGTTTTTCTACTACTCTATGTAGATGACATTCTACTAATTGGCAATGACATTAGGGCATTGTCATCGGTCAAATTATGGTTGACCAAGCAGTTTGACATGAAGGACTTAGGTGAGGCTAATTTTGTTCTCGGTATCCAGATCTTTCGGGATAGGAGGAACAAAATGATAGCTTTGTCACAGGCCGGCAACATAGATAAAATTCTCAGGAGGTTTGCAATGCAGGATTCCAAGAAAGGTGGGCAACCATCTAGGTCTGGAATTACTCTTTCTAAGAAAGACTCTCCAAAGTCTTATGAAGAAAGAGAATACATGAAGAATGTACCTTATGCTTCTGCAGTGGGTAGTCTCATGTATGCCATGCTTTGCACTCGACCGGATATTAGCTATGTGGTCGGGATTGTGAGTCGATTTCAGGCAGATCCAGGACCGAACCATTGGGTTGCGGTAAAGCATATTTTCAAGTACCTGAGAAGGACTCAAGGGTATATGCTTGTGCATTCGGGTGAGGATTTAACTCCTCTAGGATACACTGATTCGGATTTTCAATCCTGTCTGGATTCTAGGAAATCGACTTCGGGGTTTGTGTTTACTCTAGGTGGCGGTGCCATCAGTTGGAGAAGTGCGAAGCAAGATTGCACTTCGGATTCAACGATGGAGGCCGAGTATGTGGCGGCTAGTGATGCTTCGATAGAAGCAGTGTGGCTCCGCAAGTTCCTTGGGGATCTTGAGGTAGTTCCTGGTATGGATAAGGCGGTATCACTATATTGTGATAACAGTGCGGCGGTAGCTAATGCTAAGGAACCAAGATTTCACAAGAAGAGTAAGCATATTGATCGGAAGTATCATGTGATAAAGGACTTCGTTGAGAGCGGGCATGTCACGGTGTGCAAGATCGCGTCAGAGGATAATTTAGCTGATCCATTCACGAAGACACTTACTGGGAGAGTCTTCGAGAGGCATGTGGAAGCTATGAGGATGCGAAATTTGCAGTATTTACTCACTTAGTGCAAGTGGGAGATTGTTAGACATGTATGCTCTAAGGAGTAAAAATGTAATACATTTTTGGAGACATTTTTATCAATAAAGAATTTATTCATTTATATATACCAAATATTGTCCTCTTTACGTTCATATTTGTTGAATGTATGATAAGCAAACAGTAGTCTGAGACTCTCAGTCTAAACCCTAAGAATTGGGCATATGATGGGATGATTATGCGGAAGACACAATTCTTAGGGTGACAGTCTAAAACATATGATCCGCAATCGAGGGAATAAAGTTGGGCGCTTTATTCATGTAAAGATTGTTATGTTGTCTATATCCCTTTTTGGGAGATGGTTTGTCTTGACCATCGGAGTTGGACTCCATGAATAGAAACATTGGCACGTTGTCAAAGGTGACGATGTGTTGGATCGGGACATAAAGTGAATTGATTTGGATTAATAATTCTATCTTGGCAAATCGATTCACTTTAGACAATCATTTGTATTGTATCTTAATCCTGAGATGAATAATGGGCCCGTTGTCTCGACTTGTGTCTTTTGATGTACCAATGGGTGACTCCCACATTTCTATAGTGGCATGCATGCCGGTACGTTGGAGGCATGACTCTTGATAGCGTAGACTTGTTATTCATAGATATGGAATCCATAGCTCCTCTTTAGGAGTAATGATATCCTCTTTTATGTGTTGTCCTGTAATTGAAAAACTGGAGCGCTCAACCATTGGATACATAGGTGTAACCGAATGGTATACTATCTTTGGATGGTAAGTTTTCTAATGGTGAGACAATGGAACGTAAGATAAAAATAATCGGGAAGGTAAGGCAGAAGTTGTCCTTAAGCCGATTATGGATGATCATATGGGGATGCGATACACTATGATATGTCATGGAGACTTAGCTACACGAGCTTCGTAATTCTATAAAGTTCGAGAGTGCAGCTCCAAGCTTTTAGTGCAGTAGCGTTGGAGTTGATAATTTTGAAATGTATATCTAGGATATTGGGTTTCATAATTATCATGAGCTTGAACTTTATAGGTCCATTTTGGTCCCCTTTGCTAGCTCACAAAATCCTGTAATGACACGGCGTGCTTTTCCAATAATTGGTGACTTATGTCGGATTTATCAGATTGGTTTAAAATTTATAAGAATCAAATAATTCATGTCTATTTATCGGTTGAATTAATTATGTAAGAAAATTAGTTCAAGATGAACTTGTTGAATTATTGCGTTTGGGTAATTCTTGTCTGTTTATCGGTTGTTTTAATTTTGGACAATTAGAACAAGATAAACTTGTAGAATTATTGTGAATTGATTTATTTTCTTAGAGATTATCTTGATAAAGTTTGTTTTGATCAGATATCTTTTCTATTGGGCTATTTGAATCAAAACTGAGACTTTATCCTTTAGAATCTCGGGTGGAAAATAAAAGATTTGCGGAGATTTTTTCTCGGCAGTTCGGCCTGCCGGATGACGTGTTCGGCCTGTCGAACTGGCCTGTTCGGCCTGCCTATCAGAAAGTTCGGCCTGCTGACCGACGACAGTTAAGATTATGCGTTTTCACACCTTATCAGATATTGATCCAAACTTGATTCTGTTTCGATTTTTGAGACCTAATCTGATATGGACTGACCCTACGACCAATAGGCATAAAAAGGGAGTGAGTCTAATGATTTACTTAGATCAATTTGAGAGATTAAGAGTGATACTCTTCAAGTGAGCATCTAAAAACTCCCTGAGAGCTTTTGTTCACAAATCATGAACACTAGCTTTGGGTTCTCTCTGTTGGTTGGAAGGAGAGTCACCGGTGGAAGAGCTGTACGTGTGAGCCCACACTCACTCCGGTTGTGGATAGAGAATAGCAAAGAAGACCAGTTAGTTGAGGCTCTTCTGGAACGTTACTTCTCTACACAGGTCGCGGAGGTTCTTTGGCACACTGAGGTTAGTAAGATTTGTTTAATTTATACATATAACATGTCAAACTTGTGTTTTGGAAATTACTCTGATGAAAAATTTTTAAAAAATTCCGCTGCGCACTTTGTTTCCAACAATAGCTCCTAGGCCCATCTTAGATGCATCACTATAAATAACAAACCCATCATTCCTTCAGGAATTGCCAACACTGGAGCCGTCGTTAGCCTTTTCTTCAGTTCTTGAAAATTTTTCTCGCATGCATCTGTCCATTCATACTTCTTTCCTTTGCGAGTCAGGTTCGTAAGTGGAGCTGCTATCTTAGAGAAATCTTCTACGAATCTCCGATAATAACCTGCTAAACCCAAGAAGCTCCTTATTTCACTTACATTCATCGGTTGCTTCCAGTTGAGAACAGCTTCTACTTTAGCAGGGTCAACCATAATTCCTTCCTTTGAAATAACATGCCCCAAGAATGACACTTTATCCAGCCAAAACTCACATTTGGAGAACTTTGCATGTAGCTGGTGTCTTCTTAAAGTGTCCAGCACAATTCTTAAATGCTCCTCATGCTCTTCGTGATTCTTAGAATAGACAAGAATATCATCGATAAATACAACAACAAATTTATCAAGGAAATCCTTGAATACCCTGTTCATCAAATCCATAAAGGCAGTAGGTGCATTCATCAGACCGAAAGGCATAACCACAAATTCATGGTGACCATACCTCGACCTGAAAGCAATCTTGGGGATATCTCCTTCTTTAATCTTCAACTGGTGATATCCTAATCGTAGATCAATCTTTGAGAACACCGATGCACCCTTGAGCTGATCAAACAAATCATCGATTCAAGGCAACGGGTACTTGTTCTTGATCGTCACCTTGTTTAGCTCTCTGTAGTCGATGCAGAGTCTCATAGTGTCATCCTTCTTCTTCACAAACAAGACTGGAGCACCCCATGGTGAGTGACTTGGCCTGATAAATCCTTTGTCAAGTAACTCCTTTAATTGCGTGTGAAGCTCCTTTAATTCTACCGGGGCCATTCTGTAAGGCGCTTTTGAGATTGGATCGGTGCCTAGAGCGAGCTTAATCTCGAATTCAACTTCTCTTTCTGGCGGTAGACTCGTCAGATCATCAGGAAACACATCTTCATATTCATGAACAACATGCACATCTTCAATTCTTGTCTTTCCTTCTTGGCTCTTATCTATAATGTTTGCCAAACAGCCCATGCAGCCACTTGCTAATAACTTCCTTGCTTTCATTGCCGAGAAGAACATGTAGGGTTTCTTTTTGGACTCGCCAACATAAATGAACTTCTGATCACCTTCAGGATGGAAGATCACCTTTCGTTTTTGGCATTCGATAGAGGCATTATACTTACTTAGGAAATCAATCCCAAGAATCATGTCATAGTCATGCATGTCGATCACAATAAGGTCGATGAATAGCTCCCTATCAGAAATCCATAGGGATACTGTACGCAAATAGTGCGTAGATAATATCACTTCCCTGAAGGGTAGTGTCGTAGTGAATCCCTGTCTCATAGGCTCTAAGCGAACCTCTAATTTCTTAGCATATGACATAGATACAAAAGAATGCGTGGCACCCGTATCAAAAAGAACATAAGCATCATTAGATAAACTTGTTATCTGACCTGTGACCACATTGGAAGCTTCTACAGCCACTTGTTCTTTCGTCATGGCATAGATTCGGGCATTCGTCAGTGGGGCTTCAATTCTCCCTTGACTAATAAATGGCCCTTCAAGGGAGGCTTGCATCTGATGAAGCTGGGCTTGAGGAGGAGCTCTCTGCGGGGCATTAGCATTCATCAGCTTGGGGCAGTTCTTAACAAAGTGGTCTTCACGCCCATAGATGAAACATTGGTTTGTTCCCAAGCGACATTCCCCTGGATGCTTCTTTCCACATTTGGCACATGGTTGAAATTGCCTGTTATTGTTGTTGTGCTGACCATCATTGTGCCTCTTGTTGTCTTGGCCCTACTGTTGTTGAGGATTGCCCTTCCTCTTGTTATTCCTCCAGTTTTGATTGTTGTTGTTGCTACTGTTGTTGTTGTTATTGTTCCTGTGTGGAGGGCGGTTCTGGTTGCTTGCATTGTTGGCCAGGCTGTGGCTGGTTCCTTCTTGACTTGGACAAATGAAACTCAGCACGTTGAGCCCTCATGACAACTTGTTCTTGAGTCCTGGGTGGACTTGCCCCATCAACGATCTCAGCAATATCTGGCCTAAGGGCTCTGATCAGTCTTCTGACCCTTTCACCTTCATCCATAACCATTCCTGGACATAAACGGGCTAGCTGGTCAAACTTTGTCACCACATCAGTGACTGACATATCCCCCTGGCACAAGCTCTCAAACTCCTCATAATGTTTCCTTGTAACGTTCATGTGGAAGAACTTCGTGTTGAATTCATGAACGAAATCAGCCCATGTCATTTCTTCAACATTCCTGCTCATTTCAATGCCATCCCACCAAATTCTGGCCTCCATGGTGAGGCAGTATGATGCACAGAGGACCTTTTCATTGTCCGTGAAATCCATGAGTCTTAGGGTGGGCTCAATCATCTTCAACCATCCCTGAGCTACTAGTGGATCCTTAGAACCTTCGAAATCCGCTGGCTTAACTCTCTTCCATCTGACCAGTAAGGGTTCCTGATAGGCCACTCTTGGTTCAGCAGCAGGAACTAGGACTTCGTTTACTTGTGGCTGCGGAGGAGGAGGAGGCACATCATTGCCTCGTCGGTCATCATTCTAGTCGTTGGCCCTTAAAGCAGCAATTTCCCTTCTTTGGTCCTCCAACTGCCTTTGCAGTTCAGCGATCATCATCATGAGTCTTTCGTTGGTTTGGGTGCGTGTCTGCATTCTTTTGTGGCCGTCCATCATAAATTTCCTAAAAGAATTAGAAACTTAGAAATAATCTTCCAATTATGAGACATGTTTTCACTACTAGATCATTAATCGTTAAACATTTAGACCTCAATCTTATCATCATACTTGCATTAATTCATATAACTTCATAACATACTTACTTGGAGGACTTGGATTGACGTGTGGCAATATGAATTGTAATCGAAAAATCTCTCAGATACCAAAACCTGTAACGCCCCCCTTACGGGCGTCACAGATGTCGTTACATTCTTACATTCATACATTCATACTAGTTTAAACTATAAACACAAACGCAATTACAAAACTTATACGATACTTTAAATTGAAAATATAATTAAGCATACTTAACCAGGATCCATTCATACATTTTTTTTTTAGCTTAACATTGTTAAATAACATTGCTTAACTCACTCCATATCATAATATATTCTATTACACTTTAAATTAATCATGAACTTATTTTAATACAATAGACATACCAAATTGTAAAATCAGGACTTATAAAAACATCACATCATATCTCATTAATCATCACATCATTTAAAGTTTACTTACTCCCATAGTTCGGCAGGCCAAACTTGGGACTTCGGCAGGCCGAACATGATCGGCAGGCCGGAGTTCCCTCAACCGGCAGGCTGGCAGAGGCTTTGCAAGACAGACTTAAAAACTCATCATCGTCCGGCAGGCCGAAAATGTGATCGGCAGGCCGAACTTTCGAACATCGACAGGCCGACCGAGCCAAAAATCTTTGAGAAAACTTATTTTGCAAAATAGATTTAACTTTTCATAAAAATGCGGAAGATCAAAATTCTTAAAAAAAAAAATGATAAAATAGAATATAAAACCATAATTTAAATATTCTTAAAACTTAACATAAAAATAATGTTCAAAATATAAAACTTGATTAAAAACATAAAATCATTCTTCTTGGCGTTCTTCTGGTTACAATTCATCATGCTTTGTGCTCACACGCCTTCCCATGCCCTCCGCCTATTCCATGATTTTCTTACCCTTATCTGCAACATGACATAAAACATGATTAAGCTAATGCTTAGTAAGTACATATAATTCTCACAATTTAAAACATTACATAAACGTCATCATCATCATTGTCATTATATCATAAAAGTGCCTTAAGCACAATCTCATAGAAACATATCTTTCATTTCATTGACCATTTAAAAAAACTTATTCCATTTTATCTTAAGGGCCCAAGTGTTGCACCATGAACATCATTGTAGGAGTGCCGTCATGAAAGGAGAAGGGTAGCTAATCCCAAACCAAACATGACATCATAACATTTCATTTCATAACATTGGTGTGCAACACTTATTAGGTGATACATATATATATATGTAATTTTCATGCTATGAAACATAACATCATCATACATGCACAACTTTAAATCATGAAAATCTTTCATAAGAAATCCTTTAAGGAAAATAACCATAAAATCATCGTGAATACCATTGTGAACATATCATCAAACCTTGTAAAAGGTGTCATGTTGCAGGTGAGAATGTACTTACCTTAAAGCTAGCTTACTTAACCTTAACGTGATTTGGTGACGACGCCGCGGTCTCGAAGTGCTCGTTCCTTTGTGTGTTCATGCCATTTTTCTATTTAAAATACAATAAAATCAATACTTAACATCATAGCGTAAATCATCCATTCATACATCATCCATTCATATAACATTCATGTATACATTCATCACATATTACAAACATAATTCATAACCATAATAAAAATTATCATCACATAAACATGTTATCATGATTTTTCTTAAATCATAAAAATTACCTTAAGCATGTAAAAACAAACCATACATTTTAAACATGAATATCTTTTTTAAAAAATGTTTTTGAACAATTAAAATACATATATTTTAATTTAAAAATTCATACAAACATCTTATTGTCATGCATTAAATTATTTCATTATCATAAAATCATTTATTAAACATATATAACATTTCATAAACAAAAATCCAGAAATAACATTGTTAAAACAGTTTTCGTAATGTAATCTCATAAAAATTTCATAACATAAAATACATTCATCATACATTATACATGCACATTCTTGACAACTTTCATGAAAAACATCATTCATTTACCTCTTAAATAAACATTACATTTTCTTGCACCATATCCAAACAGTAATATTTTACTGTGAAGGGTAGAGGATAGAAAATTTATATTTTTCATAGAAACACCCAAATGACATGAAACTTGAAAAAACATCACATAATACATACATGAACATCATATTAAAACTCAAGACAAAATACAATACCTATAGAAAGATATTGCAGACGATTGGAGGAGGAGAATTCTTTTTAGAATTGCCGGAAAAGTTCTTACCTTGAAAATTTCTTCTTAAAGTCCTTGAATTCAACCAACAAAAAAAAATAACTTTTTCTTTCAATACTTGCAGAGAATTTTTTTGAGAAAGAAGGAGATGGGATTCATGGAGAAGAGAAGAAGAAGAATGAGAAAACGTCTCAGAACTGAGAGAGCGAAGATGAGGGAATATCTGAGGAAAAGAACGTTTAATTTTTTTTTTTAACGTAATGAGCATAATGAAGATTCATTACCCTCCATTAAGTCAGAATTTTCTGACTGTTAGAAGGCAAATGGCGTGGTGGAAGGAGAGAAAAGAGGGAAAGTCAAAACTCTAGTCTTACTTGCCATATATTTGCCCTCTAAAGATAGAAAACCATTTAAAATAATACAAATCAATGCGAAGTCAAACCCTTTAATTTCCTTAACTAATAAAACATTCCATTATTGTGTCAATTAATCACAATAAATTTCCCGTTTATCGTAATTATCTCAGCCATAAATTTAGAGATATTTCTGCTGACTGCTCGTCAGCCGTGTTTGGCCTGCCGATTTTCCCCTTCGGCCTGCTGGTTTCACCAAGTTCGGCCTGTCGATGGTTTCCTTCGGCCTGTCGATCTTGGGCAAGCTTTTCAGCCTGCCTAACTTAAAAGTCCGGCCTGTTGAACTTAAAAGTCCGGCCTGTCGAATTGTCCTTAAATGCCAAACATTAAAACATTTATACATCATTGCATCATAATTAAACATATATCAAAATAATCATGAACACTTGAGCACAACGATTCCATGCGGTCGTCACCTGTCATAAAACTTGACATAAAAGTTAGTAACATTAACATCATATATCATTACAAATAACATAAATTATTAATAAAATATCATTAGCGTCGTTACTAACTTAACGGATTCATTACATAAAAATAGGTGGGTGTTACACTTAAGCTGGTTATGGATAATCCTATGGGGATACGTTACACTATGATATGTCCTGGAGACTTAGTTATACGAGCTTCATAATTCTATATAGTTTGAGAGTGCTACTCCAAGGTTTTAGTGGAGTAGCGTCGGAGTTGATAATTATGAAATGTATATCTAGGATATTGGGTTTCATAATTATCAAGAACTTTAACTATATAGGTCCATCATTTCCCATTTGTTAGCTCATAAAATCTTGTAATGATACGGTATGTTTTTTCAATAATTGGTGACTTATGTCAAGTTTATTAGATTGGCTAAAATTTGAAAGAATCAAATAATTCATATCTATGTATCAGTTGAATTAATTTTGTGACAAAATTAATTCAAGATAAACTTGTTGAATTATTGGGATCGGATAATTCTTGTCTGTTTATCAGTTGATTTAATTTTGAATAAATAAAATCAAGATAAACTTGTAGAATTATCATGAATTGATTTATTTTCCTCAAGATTATCTAGATAAAGTTGTTTTGATTAGATAACTTTTCTATTGGGTTATTTGAATTAAAACTGAGACTTTATCCTATAGAATCTCGGGTGAAAAATAAAAGATTCGCTGAGATTTTTATCGACAGTTCGTCATGCCGGTTAGGCAAATCGACATGCTGACCGCGCAATAAAGAGATCACGTGTTTTTACGTAGATTTCATCATATATTGATCCAAATTTGATTTTGATTTGAATTTTGAGGCATTATCTGATAAGAACTAACTCTTGGGCCCAACCTCTATAAAAAAGGTATGAATCTCATTAGTATTTAGATCAATTAAGAGATTAAGAGTGAGACACTTCTAGTGAGATTATGAAACTCCCTAAGAGCACTTGTTCATAAATCACAAACACTAGCTTTGGGTTCTCTCAATTGGTTGGAAGAAGAATGAAGAGCTGTATGTGTGAGCCCACACTTACTCCGATCGTGGATAGAGAATAGTAAAGAAGGCCAGTTGGTTGAGGTCCTTCTAAAACGTTGCTTCTCTACACTGATTGAGGAAGCTTTTCGGCATTTACAAGGTTAGAAAGATCTGGTTAATTTATACACATAGCATGTCAAACTTGTGTTTTGGAAAATACTCTGATACAAAAAATTTTAAAATTCCACTACATACTATTTTTCTAATAATTAGTGTCAGAGCCATGATTTTTACATAAATTTACGAGTTTGTGATCATGCTATATGTATAAATTATGTGATTATGATCTCTCCTATGCTTGAATTTAATTTTATAGAGAGCTGGCACTCTAGGGTTTCTATATAATTATATATTGTCATGGATTATATGGTGAATACTTATTAATTAATTATGGTTGATTAAATTATTATTTATTTATTTATTAATTAATTAATTTGTACCGGTTATGGTTCCTTAGAAGTTAGAATGTGTATCTAGGTTTTTCATGTAATTAGATGGTGGACTATCATCTCCATCTATGAATTATTATTTAATTTTAAATTTGTAAGAATTTTGTAATTAAATAATCTCATGTAAGAATTTCATGTAATTAGTTGGTACTCTAGTGTCGTTAAATTATTTACTGACAAGTATGAGATGTCGTCAAAGCCTTGGAGATTCCACGACACCCCTTATAGATGACATATTGACCAATGTCATCTATAAGGGGTGTCGTGGAATCTCCAAGGCTTTGACGACATCTCTTACTTATCATTAAATAATTTAACAATATTAAACTATTGTCACTAAAAGGAGACCTTTATTACGACATCTATATAGGTGTCGTCAATTCTTGTTTTAAATGTCGTTAATGACATCGTTGTTGAAGATGTCGTTGTATGTACTTTTCAACGACATTCAAAAACTACATGTCATAAATAATATATCGTTAAATATAGTTATTCTTGTAGTGTGGTTAGGTAGATCGGCATGCCGACCGCGCGATAAAAAGATCACGCGTTTTTACATGGATTTCTTTAGATATTGATCCGAATTTGATTTTGATTCGAATTTTAAGGCATTATCTGATAAGGACTGACTCCTGGGGCCAACCTCTATAAAAAGGGAATGAATCTCATTATTATTTAGATCAATTGAGAGATTAAGAGTGAAACACTACTAGTAAGATTCTGAAACTCCTTGAGAGCTCTTGTTCACAAATCACGAACACTAGCTTTGGGTCCTCTTAATTAGTTGGAAGGAGAGTCACCTAGTAGAAGAGCTATATGTGTGAGCCCACACTCACTCCAATCATGGATAGAGGATAGCAAAGAATGCCAGTTGGTTGAGGTCCTTCTAGAACGTTACTTCTCTACACTGATTGAGGAAGCTTTTCAGCATTTACAAGGTTAGTAAGATCTGGTTAATTTATGCACATAGCATGTCAAACTGGTGTTTTGAAAGATACTCTGATATAAAAAATTTTAAAATTCTGCTGCCTACTATTTTTCCAACAATTATAAGTAGTTAAATTTCTTAGTCTAGTGGGTTATGAACCTAAGTTAAAATTTGTTTGGATTATTACGAATTGATTTACATTTTCCATTTATTTGTGTTTCCTTGAATTTAATGCCTTTAATTGATTAATCACTATTACCCACAACAGACTCCCTGATCAACAGTTCAAACTCTTGTAACTGTTTCATTAATTCTGCTAAGGTCATATCCAGCTTATTGCTCAAATTAAAAGTAGCTCTAAATGGAATAAATACCTTTGACAGAGTCTCAAAGACTATAGTCATCTGAGTTTCAGCATCGATATCGGCTCCATTGGTTTGTGCCTCAATTAGGTAACCCATGACCAACATCATGTGCTCCTTTACAGATGTCCCCGGCCTTGCTTACAGTTTAAGAGTTTTTGAAGCCCCTCTTGCAACTTTGTTAAGGCTTGGCCTCCAAACATGTCTTCTAGATTATCCAAGATCTGGTTAGCAGTTAATTCTTCGCATTTGTTTTATAAAAGTGAGTAGTTTTTTAATTATTTTATCTCCGTAAAATTAGTCTATATAGTCATTTATATCTAATTTTGAATAGCCCTTAAATTGAAAAAATGTCTCATATGAATAGCCTCCCTATTAAATTTTGAACTAAAAATATTAAATTAGATTAATGAAAGGTCCTTAAAATTTTTTCTCTTTCAAAAAAAGATCCTTGAGTTAAAAGCTGAACCATATTTAGTCTCAAAACTTTAAAAAGTGTAAAAGTTAGAGCCTAAAATTTTTATAAAAAAAGTCTTAAAGTAAGTTGTTCTATTAAATAAATTGATGAAAATTGAAGAATATCTATAACGTAGGACCATTCTAAACCTTTTTCAAAACATTTTTTTCAAATAAAAAGGTGATTTTAAAATTAAGTTGGATAGTATTTTTTTTTTTTTTGTTCTCTTTCTTTTTAATGTTCTTTTTAAGGTAAATTCTTTGTTTTGTCGACATCTGTTTTATATAAAACTTTTCTCAACTAAATTTTTGTTTTTAAAATTGGGACAAAGTTTGAGATGTGGTTAGGATTAAACTTCGAATCGAGGTCAAAATCGTGGCCGTAGACATTATAATTCTCTCTGGTTAGTTGGTTTTTTTCAAGTATCAAAGATAAAGCGTTTTTAGACATTTTTAATTTACAATAAAGAAACATATATCAAACATAAGCAAACATACAATAATAATTTAGTAAGATAACACAATCATGTAAAAATATACAAATGTGTTTATGTGTCAAAACTTTGAAAATATTACAACCTTACAATGGTAATTCCCAACTCAGAATTCAACAAGCTCCTAGGGGAGTCATGCTAAATTCAATTAGGAACACGGATCCCCTCCTGATTAATATATGTCGTCTAGGATACGTATGATCTAGCATATATTAATAATCGTTTCTTTAGCCATTAATTTTATTAACATAGCTCCTAGGGGAGGTTAATAATAAAATTAACATGAGTGTATAACTATCGTTTTAATATTTTATCCATGATTTATAATCACCACCTAGGGGTGTGCAACCATGAATCATGCTAAAATACCTTATCCTTTCGGAGATCCAATCTAGAACATGATAGAAATCCCTTCCTAGAGGTCGGGACCATTATGTTCTTCCTATGAACCAACGATGGAGGCCTTAGGTCATCTCTTTGAAAACCTTCTCCCACTCAATCTTTTGAAATCAAGGTTTTATTTTAAAAAGGCATGCATGAACAATTTTAATATGAGTGGCACTCCCTATTCTGCCGATCTACGACCATCGACCTACCGAACCGGAGAGTTTGGCATGCTGACTGAGTAGAAATCATGCTTTCCAGAAAATGCAATTTTTAATACAATTCATCAATTTTATTTTCAACAATTCAAAAACATAGAATTAGAGACTTAGGAAATACATGGGTGCGCCATCATCCTTCTTCTAGATCCGTCTTCTTTGAATAATTATTTAATTACAAAATTCTTACAAATTTAAAATTAAATAATTCCTCCTAGATGGAGATGATAGTCCGTCATCTAATTGCATGAAAAACCTAGATATACATTCTAACCTCTAAGGAACCATAACTAGTATAAATTAATTAATAATTAATTAATTAAATAACAATTTAATCAATCATAATTAATTAATAAACATTCACCATATAATCCATGACAACATATAATTATATAGAAATCCTAGAGTGCCATCTCTCTATAAAATTAAATTCAAGCATATGAGAGATTAAGATCACATAATTCATATATATAGCATGATCACAAACTTGTAAATTTATGTAAAAACCTGTCTCTGATACCAATTGTTAGAAAAAATAGTACGTAGCAGAATTTTAAAAATTTTATATCAAAGTATTTTCTAAAACACAAGTTTGACATGTACGCATAAATTAACCAGATCTTACTAACCTCTGTCTGCCAGAAAGCTCCTGTAATTAGTGAAGAGAAGTAACATTCCAGAAGGACCTTAATCAACTGGCTTTCTTTGCTATTCTCTATCCACGATCAGAGTGAGACTCTCACGTACAGCTCTTCCTCTAGGTGACTCTCCTTCCAACCAATTGAGAGAACCCAAAGCTAGTGTTTGTGATTTATGAACAAGAGCTCTCAGGGAGTTTTCAAATTCTCACTAGTAGAGTATCACTCTTAATCTCTCAATTGATCTAAATAATAATGAGACTCACTCATTTATATAGAGGTTGGGTTTAGGAGTCAGTCCTTATCAGATAATGCCTTAAAATTCAAATCAGAATCAAATTCGGATCAATATATAATGAAATCTGTGTAAAAACGCATGATCTTTTTATTGCGCATAGGCAAGCCGATCTGCCTAACCTACAGGCCGAACTTGAGGATCGACATGCCAAACTGCCAATAAAAAAATCTTAGCGAATCTTTTATTTTCCACCCGAGATTCTATAGGATAAAGTCTCGGTTTTAATTCAAATAACCCAATAGAAAAGTTATCTAATTAAAACAACTTTATCTAGATAATCTCTAGGAAAATAAATGAATTCCTAATAATTCTACAAGTTTATCTTGCTTTAATTTATTCAAAATTAAATCAACTGATAAACAGACAAGAATTATTTGATCCTAATAATTGAACAAATTTATCTTAAATTAATTCTGTCACAAAATTAATTCAATCGATAAATGGACATGAATTATTTGATTCTTTTGAATTTGAACCAATATAATAAATCTGATATAAGTCACCAATTATTGGAAAAGCACGTCGTATCATTATAGGATTTTGTGAGCTAGTAAAGGGGACCAAATGGACCTACATAGTTCAAGCTCCTAATAATTATGAAACCCAATATCCCAGATATACATTTCATAATTATCAACTTCAATGCTACTCTACTAAAAGCTTGGAGCTGCACTCTCGAACTATATAAAATTACGAAGCCCGTATAGCTAAGTCTCTATGACATATCATAGTGTATCGTATCCCCATAGGATTATCCATAATTGGCTTAAGGATAAGTTCTGTCTTACCTTCCCGATTATTTTTATCTTACGTTCCATTATCTCACCATAGGAAAACTTACCATCCAAAGACAGTATACTATTCAGTTACACCTATGTATCCAAATGGTTGAGCGCTGCAGTTTTTCAAGTACAAGATAACACATATAAGAGGATATCACTACTCTTAAAGAGGAGCTATGGATTCCATATTTATGAATAGCAGGTCTACGCTATCAAGAGTCATGCCTCTAATGTACCGGCATGCATACCACTATTAAAAATATGGGTGTCACCCTTTGGTACATCAAAAGACACAAGTCAAGACAACGGACCCACTATTTATTTCAGGATTAAGATACAATACAAATGATTGTCTAAAGTGAATCGATTCACCGAGACAGAATTATTAATCCAAATCAATTCACTTTATGTCTCGATCCAACACATCGTTACCTATGACAATGTGCCATGTGCCAATGTTTCTATCCACAAAGTCCACCTTCGATGGCCAAGACCGACCATCTCCCAATAGGGATATAGACAACATAACAATCTTTACATGAATAAAGCGCCCAACTTTATTCCCTCGATTGTGGATCTTATGATTTAGACTGTAACCTTAAGAATCGTGTCTTCCGCATAATCTATCCATCATACGCCTAATTCTTAAAGGTTTAGACTGACAGTCTCAGTCTATTGTTTGCTTAACATACATTCAACAAATATGAACATAAAGAGGACAAGATTTGGTATATAAACAATAAATGAATTCTTTATTGATAAAAATGTCTCCAAAAACATATTACATTTTTACTCCTTAGGGCATACACATCTAATAGCCTAGCCCATAAATATTGGTGGGCTGGGCTGGGCCAACATATGTCGGCCCATGGGCCAACCTGACATGACCTATGCAAAATCATGGGCCGGGCCTGGCCAACACATTTAGGCCCATCATGGGCCGGCCCATCTCGACTTGTGTTAGACCCATATAGGCCCATAATGGGCTAGCCCACCAAGGCCCATTGTGGCCTAATTTTATTTATATATATATATATTTATATATATTTTTTCATGTTCATTCACGGGACAAGATGGTTGATTGTACTCTTTTTTCCTTACGAAGGTTTTGTCCCACTAGGTTTTCCTTGGAAAGGTTTTTAATGAGGCAATCGTAAATAAAATATCCTATTTATATTTTCATTAACTATTTAAACTTTTATATTTGTTAACTTGTTTAAAAATTCAAAAATAAAAAATAAAAAACAAAAAATTGAAAATCGTATATTTAGATGGGCTGGCCCATCTAAACCCATGATGGGCCAAACATGGGCCTAACCATCCTAACTCATAGATGGGCTCGAATGGGCTAACCCATGCAAGGCCCACGGCAAGACCCAACCCGGCCCACGGCACGGCCCATCCTGGCCCACGTAAAATTGGCCCGTGGTGTGGGCTAGGCTAAGGTAATTCTAATATGGACTGACCTGGCCCAGTCCACAAAATTCATGGGCTAAGCCAGGCTAGCCCATGACCTTCATGGGCCTAAGGAGAATAGTCTGAGTAAGGCCGAGCTAGGTCGGCCCATTCTTGCATCTCTAAAAACTATTAAAAGATTGACGATTTATTGACAAAAGTACAAAAATAGACTTATGATAAGCTTGGTGGAAATTTTGTGTCATTTCTAGGGCCAAATCGAAAATAAACTTTGAAAAAAAAATATTCAGATTATATATTGTTGAGATCCCAATTTTCCTCATATGATTCTTCCCAACACATAGCAC
Organism: Artocarpus heterophyllus; assembly: GCA_025403435.1. NCBI lineage: Eukaryota > Viridiplantae > Streptophyta > Magnoliopsida > Rosales > Moraceae > Artocarpus > Artocarpus heterophyllus. The sequence continues at coordinate 17,141,888 of CM046345.1, read as the reverse complement.
AGATATGCCATCTCTTTGCCTTCTTCGTGATTTAGCAGTTTATAAAGTTCCATAATGGCGAACTTGATCCAAAGATAATCCCTTTAGCTTGTTTGAATAGAATCAACAAAGATGGTGTCATCGTAATCTCGAAGAGAGAAGGGAATGGGTCACAATGCAAGAAGGTAGAGTGCCTTAGTGGGAGAAGCGGACCAGAATGTTAGGACATGAAATTTTCAACTTAACTTTTTATTAATAAACATTGAATGAATTTGTAAAACTATACAAGCAAATAAAAAGTAAACTGACAAAAAAAAACTCACAAATATGGTTTTGCTTAATGAGCTTTCATAACCTTTTGTTTTAATTTCTTTTATAATTTTACCAAAATTAACGGGATAAAGTAGAAATCCTTAGATTCTATAATTATAACAACTCTACCTATGTGGCTATTACTTAACTACTTTATCTTGATCTTAAACATGTTTTAACATAAAGTACTTAAATTATAGAATAATTTTTTTTTCCTAAAACAAAACCTTGATAATAATTTCTTAAAATAATTCTTTTAAAGAAATGTTGATTTCTTTAAACATAATAATAACGTAATAATAATTTTTATGTTTTAATATAATCATAATTTCTAAAGACTTAATTTTTTACATACATCATACATTAATTTTTTAAAACATAATAATAATTTCTTAAAACTTTTCTTTTAAACATAAACATAATTCTTTTTAAACATTTCTTAAATTAATGATAATATTTATAAAACAATTCTATATTAAAATCATTATAAATTCATATTTTAAATGCTTTTTAAATCCTTCCTTAAATTATTGCTATGCTTTTCTTATATATCTTAAAATTAACATATTGATTTCTTAAAACTTATTCTTTTTAAACTTAATATAACAATAATTTCTTATAATCTATTCTTTTAAGTCTAATATATTAGTTTTTTAAAACATATTCTTTTAAACTTTCATAATAATAAATTCATAAAATATATTCATTAAAATCATTTCTTAATTTAACGTAAAACTCTTATAAAAATTTCTAATTCTAAATAATCTTATACTTTTCTTACTTGAAAATTTTCGTGTGTTTGTTGCATTTTCTATTGTAACATTTTTAAACCTTAAAATTCTATAGACTAATGTTGTATGATTACAATTGCAATTTCAAGGCATACATACATAATCTTATTTACTTTTTAATACATACATAATTTTGTAAAATATAAACGTGCATAATTTTTTAAACTAAAATTGCAGAAATGTTACATTTGCACGAGTGATATCTATTTCCAACTTCGTTATTCGTCCGCCGCTGACCACTACCCATCAAGTGTTGCTAACATGTTTATTACCTACAACATAAACATGCTTAAATGAGCTTTCACTCAACAAGTAGGAAATTTGACTCGTAAAATATAATTAAAAATCATTTAATAAAAACATGTACAAACTTTTTATAATTGTCTATCAACTTGTTTTATGCTTAATTATTTTAGTTTTAACTTATCTTACTAATCGGGCCTAGGTGATCATACCTATTGCCCTCAATTTTTGAGAAGTCAAGATTCGCGAGGTCCCTAATGACGTCGAGATCATAAACAACATTGAAGCCTCCCCATAGTTAAGAAGTTTGATACAACACCCTTAACTTGTCTTATTAATTTCACTTATCTTATTATGTGTTTCCACTATGACATGTTACTACATAGCATCACAATTTCATAAATCATAATTCATAAATCATAAACATGCCTAACTTAAAGTGACTAGACAATATAATTTATTATTATGTACATCACATATTAATCATGACTTATCACAATATAGCATAACATGGCATGGCAAAAACATAATAAATCACAATTATATCATAATATAACAACACACCATAACACAACATGACGTGACAAATCACTGATCATATTTTTCATAATATTTTTATGAAAACATGAAAAACAATTTACTTAAAAGCCGTTCATACTATAGGCAAAATTCCTACTTACTTGAATTCTAAGCTAAGCGATTCTAGTCAGATCTTGTTGTATCTACAGTCTAGGAAGCATATTTAGGAATGGCCCAAACGATCGTGGATGGATAAAAATGCTTCATTTAGGTATAAAATTATTAGAAACGTTATTCTGGACTTACTTACTATAGTCTGCATCACCTCGATCTACGTGTAATCAGTATGGACAATTTTCAACAGAGTAGAATTAGCTCCAACTGAGGAGACCATCACATCTAGAACATCAAGATAAGTCGAAAAGTGGTCTTGGATCATCGATCGAAGGTCTAGGTCACAAAACTCGATGCTCATTAGAGCCTGACCACCCACGATGGCACTTGGGGCATGTGCAGCAGCTTTGGCTATCAATTGACGTTGAAGCTTTGGCTCTTATGTATTTTCCACCACTTGAGTTTATTGGTGGCGTTAATTTGACCAGAAACGGCCTCCAACTACTTAGATCATGATCCAATAATGGCAGCAAAAATAGAAACTCTGATTCTTATTTGTCGACGATAGATTGGTGAAATTGGGTTGGGGGTTCTGCTATCCATCCTTTTTTGACCATTTTGCCTCCATTAGTTTAAGGCCACACTACCGAATCTAGTAAAAATAGAGTTTTCCATGGTGGAGCACGGTGGCAACCTTGGAACTTCAACATCAGCAACGGAAATGTGAAATTGTTGGAGAGGTATCACTTGCATTGATGTCTAAGTTTAATGACACTGATGGTAAGCTTTACTGCCACCTAAAATGCTGCAACAGCTTGACTCATAAAGGCGCATGATGAAGGAGACCATTCTTAGTCTTTCGACGACGGTCCTATGAAATTGAACAGGGAAAATATTCCCCGTGTTCCTCTAAATGCATCGGTACGTTCAATTTGGTTCAACGGTGATGCGAATGATGAGATCAATGTTTTTCAAGATAGATTGACAATGACAATTCTGCTCCCCAAGAAATAGGTGTCGATTTTGCAATTGAGGTAGGGATCATGCTTGGCATCGTCCTCTGGTTTTAATGGAACCGGTGGTGTGCTTCAGCGCTGCCTCAAATTGGGAAATCAATGACGGCGTGGTGGACGACGATGGGTATCTTTGATGTGGCTTTTCTAGCCAAAATTAAGCTGGGAAAGTGAAGGGGATTTCTTCATCTCGTCATTCTGAGTTCGTAGACACCAAAATTGCATCAATTAGTGCTCAGACAGTGGAGAAATCACACTAAAAACATAACAGGTTTTTGCTACTTCAACTGGCATGTACGAGCTACTCCGGTAGAATCGTGGTCAATACGACACGTTAACTGACTCAGCTCGACACGATTTACCTATTGGTGTAGGAAGTGGCAAAAATTGATGCTAGAATCTACATCGGAGTTAAAGGAGAGAGAGGGTAAAGAAAGAAAGTGAAAAGATATCTGATTTTTTTCATTGGCTATTTTTTTTTCACTTGTATTTATAGGCTCTCTTATGGTCTTTGAAGTTCAAACAATGTCATAGTGGGATTGATCAAGTTTTTGATCTGTAAATTTAAAATTTCTTTAAACATAGCTGTACTTTTTAAAAATGTAATATTCTTACTCTTTTTAAAAATAATTATATAAATTTTAATTCTCTTACTATATCATTGCCTCATTAAAATCTCCATACTCTCATAAAATTATTTTCATGATTTTGTCCATACTTTATGGACTTCATTATTTTGTTTTGAAATGAAAAACTTTGACACTTTTGTCTTTAAAATCCTTAATCAATTATTTTCACCATGTATATATATGTGTATATGTGTATTTTTTTCTAAAAAATAATATTCTGTAATTAAGTTTTTTGATCAAACTTAAAATTTGATTTCTTTATCAAAATAATATTTTGTAATTCCTAATACTTTAAATGGATAACTTATAAGTAAATAATATTTTGTAATTCCTAATACTTTAAAATGATAACTTATAAGTAAATAAAGCATATATCTCATTTAGTGTAATCTTTTTCATAGATATATTTTTATGCTTAATATGAAAACATATTATAAATATATAATTTCATCATAAAAATTGATAGTCATAAATTACAAAAATTTTGTAAATTAAATTGACTACTTGTAAGGCAATTTAATTCAAATTTTAAGCTTAGTACAATTTCGTGCTTTACGATATAACCTGAATTATTTTTTGTCAAAAGCTATTTATAGGCCTATATTCAATCTATGGACACTTTTTAAACTTTTTCTTAATCACATTATGGATTTGAAAGTAATCCATTTGTGATTTTGTATTGCCATAAAGGCTCCTTAATTTTATGGACTCCATTAACGTTCTTTTTCTTGTTATTATTGTTATGATTGTTGTTATAACAACAACAACAATAATAAACTTTACATGATTACTAACATGCATAATAGCTAACTGTACACATATAAGATATAGGAATTCTTAAACTTCTAAAAATCCTTGTAGCTTTATTGCTAAACTGTCATCATATAGGAATTCTGTATAGTTGTCATGATTCAAAGATTCCTTTTTATCAATTAATCTCAATTTAAATATTTTAATTGAGATTCTTATACAGGTCATTACTTTGACTTGTACATAGAGTTTTTGAACCATAAAAGCTTAATTTAGCACACTAGATAATTATTTAATTATTCTAGTGTACTATTATAATTTGTTTTGTTACATATTTCATACATAAGTACATAAAATTATGCATTTACAATATTATTATTTCTAAAGCCTTCTTGCTGTTAAGACTTAAAGAAATGCAGTTGATTGAGAAAATTCATAATTATAAACCGTGATTAAGTCACGATTTAAACTTGTGAATTTTCTAGGTATTGTATAAATTTTCTAGTCTTGAATTGAATTCTTATAATTTTCTCAAAGTTCTTAAGAAACTTGAACTTATAAACTTTAAGCTTATACTTTCTTATAAATTAATGGCATAATTATGGAAACATCCTTAATTAATCATACTTATTAATTTTTGAATTTTTAAGTCATTACATTAAAACTATTTAATGACAAATATCGTACATATTTTGAGATGTTAACGAATGTTATATCTCCCAAAGTAAATAATTGTGTAGACCAAATACCCTTAACCAAAATAACAAATTTGATTTTTTTCCTTCTTTTCGATCAATTTCTTCTCTTTCTATCTCTTCTTCATAGGCGCTACCATAAGAATGCCCAATCGATGGTTGTCGCTTGTTGTCGTCGTGCTTCGCTCGTGACTTTTCGTCATCATTGTCATTTATCGTTTGTCACTTAACCAAATCCACCCCGAGGATGAGATAGACCGAAGAGAGAGAAGGGGAGCCAAGTCATTTGTCATTGTGCCAAACCAAACCAACATCACGCCAAATTAGATCTACCATTGTGTTGAACTAGACCACCGTCACATCAAACCAGATCCACTTGATGTCATGCTTTGTTTGCCAGCTGTTGTCGTTGTGAAAGCCCCGATATGATCGATGGAATCACGAGGCAAAGTTACCTTTGACTTTTCTGACGATGATGCTTTGACCCTAAAAGGAGTCGTGATGACAACAGAGATGAGAATGAGTCCGAGCCTACGCTTGTTGTCATTGTCCGAGCATGACGATAGAGGAGTTATAGAGAATCTAGGAGAGAGGAGAGAGGAAAAAAGAGAAAGAGGAGAGAGAAAAAAAGGAGAAAAAACCTAGTTAAATGAGGGTATTTTGGTCCATATTATTATTTAATTTTTATAACCATATTAATAAATAACATTTATTAATATATTAAATTATAGTTGATATTTGCTACTAAAAGTTTAGAAAATATAACATTTCCTATAATTTCTCTAAATTAATTTGTGTTTATTAATAAAAGGGTAAGTTTAAAATTTCCTATAACAAAACATGATCTTTGGGCACTACAATAATGATTTTGAAAACCACAAGATACTTTTTCAAGATTTTTGAAACAACATGATAATAATGTGATATTTTGTTAAAATATATGGCATTAAAATGATAAAAAAATGTTTATTTTTAATCCATTTTATTTTTTTTATTGTTTATTTACATTTCAATTATAAGTTATTATCATTTTGATACCATGTGTTTTAGAGACACTTACATTAGTACCTTGTTGTTTGTAAAAGATCAAAATCGTATCTTTTAGTTTTTAAATGTAGATACCCTAAATATGTGTCTTATGACGTAAAATTTCTACTTACCCTAAGCTCATTTATTATTATTGAAAGGATAAGTAAAACACACTTCCATGGTACTAAAATAATATTTTTTAAAATTACATGATATTATTTTAATATTTTTCAAACAATAATGCATTAATGTGATGTTCTCTTATAAAGCATGGTACCAATTTGATAAAAGAAACCCTCAATTATTGATTTTCCTATTTAAATTTTTACCCTTTTTTTGGTTTGAGCATAGAACGGAATGGAGTTGTGACGGAGATGTAAAATGTATATTGCAAAGAATCAATTACTGACCCTAAAAACCTTTAAAAAAAATTAAGGTTTTTATCATTCTCGTTCCATGTATTTTAAGGAAATATTATATTGGTGCTCTGTTATTTAGAAAATATCAAAGCAGAACCTTGTAGTTTTTGAAAATATAATTTTAGTACTCCGAGCCCGTGTTTTGTGATATGAAATTTCAAACTTGCTTTTTTTATTAATGAATCCCAAATTATTGTATTAAAACTATAAAAGAAAATAAGTACAAACAATGCCAAAAAAATGAATAAATCTATGTATATGCTTTTTCTTTGGTAAGTTTTGTTAAATCTTTTGTTTTGGTTGGATTATAGTTTTATAAAATTAATTTAAGGTTCATTAATAAAAGAGTAAAAAGAAATTTTCACGTAAATAAACAATCTCAGAATATCAAAATAATATTTTCTAAAACTACATGTTAATGTTTGATATTTTTTGACTAGTAATATACCAATGTCATGTTTTTCTAAAACACATTTTATTATAATAACACAAAAAATTATCCCAAAAAAAGCGTGATTATGGTCGCCACGTGGACTAAAGTCAACGCACACTTGACTTTTTTTCCTCTTTCCCCTCTCGTTAATCATAATTTGATTTTTTTTTTTTTTTGTCTTTCAAATGTTCTTCTTCTGTCACTATTTTCGCGCCTTTTTAAGTTTCGGCGTTGATTGAACGACGATCCGAATCGTCAGAAATTGCCGAAGAAATTTCTCCCTCCGGCGAGAAAATTTTATCCAAATCTATTAAATTTCGAATCAGCTCTTATGGAGGTGGGACCTGCCGGAGAACCAATGGGAGGAATCCAACATCAGTCTCTGACATTTTCGTACTCTGGTAAGCTCTTGCTTTATCAGAAAATTGTACCTTTCTGATTTCCATTTTGGTTGATTTGTTAGTTTTTCATTATAGATATGTTTAATCAGTGGATTAGATCTTAGGATTTCGTCTATTTCTGGAAAACTAGATTTGGATTATAGGCAAAAATTCCCATTTACTCATTTTATTATAATTAATTGACAAATCTATTTGATCGTTAGGGTTTAGATGAAAACCCCTTTGTTTTACTCTTTTTCCAGAAGAAGAAAAAATAGATAAAGATAGAAGTCTGGGCTCTTTAACCTAGGGTTTTTGACCCAACTTTGTTCACAGCTGATTTCAAAATACTTGTGTCCTAAACGCGTAGAATTGATTTTTAGAGAGAGAGACAGACACTTACTGCCCTTTTGCTTTAATTGAGTACATTGAGAGAGAAATCGTTGCAAGTTGTAGCTTTGGTTTCAAGTCTACAAAAGAAAAAGACAGAGAGAAAGAAGAAGCTTGTTTCTTTCTGTTTCTACAATGGCTTCTGGCTTCTCCAAGGATTTTGCATTTTACAAGATAATTTTTCCAAAAACTCTTTAAGAAAAAGATGTTAGTAAGTGATCTCTACCTTATCTTGTGGATGGATAGTTCTGACTATATGTAGCCTATATAATTTAAAGAATGTTATACTTAATCTGTAGCATATCTGATATGTGTGTGTAATTTTTATCTGATTTTTTGTTTTCACCAGGTTTACACCTGATTTTTTTTTATACATTTATTCACCCGTTTCTTGAAACTGTTATCAAAGAATAACCTGGTCTTTGGTTGGTTTACGAGGTAGAAACTAAGGTTGTCCTAGATGGAGCTTTCACGAGCTTCATGGCTTGTCGTTTTCTGCTGATTTATGTTTCTGAAAATATCTTTGTACACGTTAGACTTGACTCTCTCCCATCTTTACACTGTTGTATGGTTGTATATAGTTTTTTTCATCTCACCTTTGTGGCCTATGCTTCAATGCTAGAAGAGATTTCAGTTGATCATATGTGTAGTTATTGCTTGCTTTGGATGTTGTCCTGTTGAGTATTGTGTTTTTTGTATCTCTGCTTTTCCTCTTTCTTTTCCACTGGTTCCGTTACTTTCTTTGTGGGATAACAAAATGGGGAAAAGAAACAAGGAGTAAAAATATCTGTTTTCTTTTTCTAGAATGTATTCAATCATTGAACCTAGAACTTAATCAACAGAGAGGCTAATTGAAACATGGATGATATGCATCCGTAGGCTTGATTTGTGTGCTTTCTGATGTAATATGAAGTCGGTGTCTTACTATCCACTTCTTTTTTTTTTTTTTTGGTCCATGATGAAACAGATATTGAAAAATGCACTTTGTTTTAGCACAAATTGAAATGAACCCGGATACATACACTTTGTTATGGAATAGATATTACATTCAGTGGAATGTATTGTCGGAGTTTTGAAGGAAGAATCCATTTTTTGCTTTGTTTGGATTGAATTGCTTTCCTTTTGCCTTCGCATGGTTTTTTTATCTCAAAATGCTAGTTGTTGATGTACGCAGAGACTTCCAAAGAAGTTTGTGAGTCTACATGGACATAATCTACCAAGCTCAGTTTTTCTTAAACCTGCATATGGGTAAGAAAGGAAAATAGGTTTGAGAAAAAAGGATGGCAAGGTGCGGCTGCGGCAGGGTTGGCCACAATTCACAAACTTGCAAACCACTATGGCTTAGGCATCGGGCACTTGCCTTTTTTCAGATATAAAGGGAATTCTAAATTCCAACTTTCAATTTGTGATACGTCTGCTTGTGAAACTGAAGTTGACGACAACACAGTTAAGATATTTGGCAGTTCAACTGATGATAATTATGTTCAGGTTGTTGACATTTCATCAGCTGAGGAGGAATATTTGCCAGAGTCTTCTGATGTTGACATCTCATCAGCTGAGGAGGAATATTTGCCACAACCTTCTCCCGCTCACAAGAATATGAGAACCAGTGGTTGGAGACCAAGCATAAAAAGGGCCAGCGGAGAGAAATATACCGCACAGAGAGGGAGGACACCAAAGGTTCTTGTGCAGCGCTCACAATGGCTTTTTAGAGATTGCAAAGTTTTTGAAGCTGCCAGCAAATTTCACTTCAAGAAAACCATTCTTTAAAGCCACCGTGACACGTTTTTAGAATGTGGTACCTTATGTTTTCTATGCAAGTTGTTACGATTCAAATAAAAATGTACTTTCCCTTGTAATAATCTATTTCTATCATTAAATTGATAATGAGAAACCTGCTAACTTCTTTAAGAAAATTTGTTAGTTTCCTTGCTACTACCAATGCATGTTATTTCCCACTTCCTTCACTTATCTTTTTTGCGGCATGTGCCTTGTACTTTTGTGAGGAGACATGTTTAACAAAAGACGCAAACTGTGAGACTTGAAGTGGGGACTAGATTGTGGCCTGTAAATTTCTTGAGTTGCAAGACAGGATATTTTCTGGCTGGAGGGTACTACAGATTTCTGATGGAGAACTCTGTAGGTCGAGGAGACGTCTGTGTGTATGTTCTGAAGGATAAGAAATATCAGGGTGATGTGGTGCTGAAAGTTTCCATTTTTCGATCTGATAAGCACCAGTCCTTTGCAGAGCAGAGTGATCTTGGAAGATTGTTGAAATCTATAACTTTTTAGCTTTAGCTTTTCCTTGTTTTTCATTATAATGTGGATTTGAACATTGTTTCTACTGGTTTACAGTAGTCACTTAAGCTCCTAGGCTACAAAATCCAAACTCTTTGGTCCCATTTCTCTTTTAGCCTTCATCTTACCTTTCATTATACTATTTGATTTGTTTTTCCATTGTTATGATCCCAAATTTAGGCTACTGATTTTAGGTTCAGAAGTTAATGGGCTCTGATTATTATCATAATCCTTTGAATTAGCATAATGGGAATGTAAAATTTGAAATCCCAGACTCACTAGTTTTCAAGTACTCTCATAAAGTACTTTCTGGTCTCACCAAGTGGTGATATTTAAAGGAAAACATGACGATAAAGCAGAGGAGATAAAAGATGGATAAAAGGGTGAAAAGAGTTGTGTGTAGGGTCTGGGATTATGAGCAGATTCCTTTTTCATTCTTTGCAATTGACTTGATTAAATTGACTGTACCATTTATTCCAAAATTAGGAGGAAAATGTTAAGAGATTTGAGAACCCGTTTTAAAGGATAAATCTAATTAACTCTCCCGAATATAGGTTATATTCTCATTTTGTTCTGAATTTGAAAATATTGTCATTCGCTTTTATTGAACTTTAAAATGCTAGTAAATTTCCTATTTTTTTTTTCTCACTTGACCGGATGGAAATTTGATCTGATATTAAATTGGAACACAGATTTCTTAAATCTCTCGAATTTATACATTTTTCTGTTCGTCCAAAGATTTAAGAAAACTCATTCTCTTTTATGAACTTTAAAACGTTTACAAATTTGGCCAATTTGTTACTCAAAGCAGTTGAGAAAAAAAAAAACTTATGTGAATCGTGACACTCAATTTGAAAGATTAAAGCTATTTTAAGCTAACAAGGCTCCTTTTAAAAATAAATGCCAAAAATTGCTCCTAATTTCAAATGAAAGAAAGAATAAAAAAATCCTACCAATTTCAATATTAACACTACCACCGACCATTGAAGTGCTTCCCTTTTTGCTTTCATGTTGTAATTTATATTCTGCTTGTTCAGGTTAAAAAAAAAAATTTAAGCAAATGCTGTATACGGAAATTAAAAAGTTCTAAATAGCACACAAATATTAGAGCAACAAATGAAAAAAATGATTAAAAAAAGAATAAAGAATGTCAGTCACTTGTTTTTTTTTTTAAATAATAAATAGTTATATAATAATAAAAAGGCAACACTATAATACATTAATTGTCGAAATGTCATTGAACACCTTTTGGCTCGGGACTCGGTAATTATTTGGCGAATACAAATAAATAAATATGATATATTACATATAATATATGTATACACACACACTTACATGTACCGCATTACAAAATTTCAGATTGTGTTTCTCGCATTAAAGCCTAACCGCTCCAAAGTTGCAATATTCAACGAAATTAAACATTTACAAAATAATGTTCTTCCATATAGCAGAACATCAAATACAGCATCTCCGTCTCACACCAATTCTATGGCAGGCTAGTAGATTTGTCGAAAAAAATTATACTAGCAAAACATCGGCCAAACAAACGGAAGAAGTAACTGAAGCAAAAGAATTAAATCCAAAACATTAAAAAAAAAATTGCCCTCTTGCCGCACAAGACTTTTAGACTGCATAATGCCTCGTGTAGCATCGTCCATAAACCAAAAAGAAATTATCCATTAGATCAACTTAAGAGTTTACTTTCTTTTGTTGCAAAACTTTAGTTTGTCTGTCTTATGTTATAGTATCATAAGCCTTCTCCCAGTCATCTACCTCTTCAGAAGTATCTTTTTCAGTAATATCACCTACGTGCTGCCTGGTTGGATTTGGAACACTTGAGCTGGATCCCAAATTCGAATGTGTATCACGTGCAGCCTCCTTTGCCGAAACCTTAACTCCAAATGTGGATGATGAATTCAAAGCCGTTTCGTGATTAAGAACACTCCATCGATTTATTGAGGCAGCCAACGGCGCTTCTTTCTTCCAAACAGATGCCTGCACATCGGCGGAGCCACCAGACAACCACTCTTCACCACCCCAAGAATCTTCTTTCCAAGCAGAATCCTGAACCACTGCTTTCTTCCAAGGGTTACCCCTGCCGATTCCTATTCCTCCCCAGGCGTTGGTTCCCAAGGAGGAAGAGGCACCAGCAGCAGCAGCTGGCTGAACCAGAGCAGCAGCCCCATGGTACGCTGATCCATGATCCAACCTCCTCATGGCTGTCGCTGCACGAGCAGGATCATGAAATACAGCCAATGCATTCTTGTCATTCAACCAAACAAGCTCACACTCCCCGCCAAACCTCAGAACCAATGCATTTATATCTGCATCTCTAGGCAGATCTGGAAAAGAAACAACAAGCCTGGGATCCATATCTACCAAAGGATCAAATGCAGAAGGATGGGGTGCATTCACGGTTGTAGCGCCCTTCACCCCAAGAACGCGAGGCGGAGCTTTTGACTTTGGCGTAACATGAATCACAATAAAGTGTCTTGGCTCCCAGCCAGCAGCGCATACAGTGAGCTTCCACCTTTCAGCAATTACCCTAACCGCATCTCTTTTATCCTTTAACATCGGACAGAAAACATGGACCTTAAGACTGCTTGTAGTTCCTTTGCTCTTGCCAAGTACTAAATATTTGCATCTCTCCTCCACAGAAAATACCCATTTGGGGTCACGCCTGTAGAGGTCCGTCAGCAACTCAGAAACAACAGAGCTCTCACCAAAATGAAGAGCATCCAAGTTTGGAGTAGCTATATCAAAAGCATCTGCGAGAACCCTTTTCCGCTCCAATTTTGCACATTCATCATCACACATAAGCTTCCTTTGCCCCAGTGGTACCTTCTTACCGGTGGCTTCTACTGGTTGCAGTGGCACTTGCAATTTCTGTAAGACTGAAGCTTCATATACACTATCAGCATTAAAACCGTCACTGTTGCCTCCAGCATCACAGGGAACACTTGATGTTATCCGGCCACAAGAACAGGTGATTGTCACAGGGAACTCACACCGCACATCAGGACAAGGAGATGAAGGGTGACAAAGCGCAGAGCATGTATGCCTGCAATCTCTCCTGGGAGCACCACATGTCTGCCCACAAGAAGATCTTAGACCTGGTTCAGATTCCATATGAGCATCACAAGGTGGCGGGTGACAAGTTCTTCCACAGGCATGCATGCCACATTGCCTGGTCTTTCCACAAAGCTTGTTGCACCTAATGTCCCTTGATCCACAAGGAATGTTCCTAAGAACAACATGTCCACCAATACATTCTTTTGCTACAGGCACCGAACAAGGTGGGCAGTCTCCAAAGTGGCAGCTGTGAGAAGATGAATGACCACAAGGCTGAGGTACCAAACATGGAAGTTGACAAGAAGGGGTTGGCGTTCCGCAAGGCAACGGAGGAGGTATTGAAGTTCTTCCACATGCACATGTTAAATCAGTAAATATGGTTTCAAGGCAAGGAGGGCAATGGCCACTGTGACACAAAGATTCACATGAATGTTGGCCACATTGTAGCTTCTTGCCACAGGACAATGAACAAAAGTGTGGATCCCAATCCCCAGAGTAGGAGTTGCTTGAATTCAAAAGAGGACAACAACGCTCACTACAACGGTGCCTTCCACAGCTCTTCTTCCGCCCACAAGCCTTATTGCATGTAAATTTCTCGTCAGAAGTAGTCTTATAACATTCCACATATCGACAGGTTGATGAACAACGGCATTTTTGAGAGACTTTAACCAAGCAAGGGGGGCAATCACCAGCATGGCACACCTCTTCGCAATAATGCTTCCGACAAGAAAGGGGCTTCTTGCATATTTGTGAACAGGTAGGAATTGGGTCTAAACAACTCTGTCGTTCCTCCTCCAAGACTGTTTTCCCGCAGTGGCATGATCTTGTCTTGCTTGGCAGCAACTCACACTCTCCACAGGATCCCGGATGGCAAATTTCGCTGCAGTAATGATTGCCACAGCTAAGTTTCTTCTCACAAAGAGAAGAACATGAAAAGGCGCCATCTTCAGCTTTCACCTGTCCCTTCACAGTCATATCTCCACAAAGAACAACCTGCAACTTTTTCTTGCAAAAACAGGAAGCACTGACAGAAACTTGACACTGGTCACAAGGGCCCAAGTGACAAACCTGCTCACACCTATGACGACCGCATTCAAGAACCTTGTCACAACGCTGACCGCAACTAAGAACAGACTTTTGATCAGAGCATCTCACTGTAATCATCTTCTTTCCGCAAGGGCATCTACGAGGGGGGGCAAATGCTTTACAAGGCGGGCATGGACCGGGGTGGCACTGCAACACACACACATGAGGGCAAAGATTCTCCCCACTCTCTCCGGGAGCAAGAAAATCTGTATCTAGCCGTTTCCCACAAGGCTCCCCACATGAATGGGGAGTCAAATACAAGTCAAAAGAAGGGTCAGGCCTCTTTCCACAGAAGCATACGTATCGAATCTCCTTTGATGACGTCAGCTGCACAGATTGACATCCAGGACATCGCCAATTAAACCCCTGATTTTTCTCAAAAGAAAGATCAACCGAGGTGGGTGCTCGAGCCCATTTCTTTATACAAATCAGATGGAAAATCGAGTAGCAGCTTGAACAAGACCAGATGGCTGCAGATCTCCGAACCATGTCACAGCAAATCATACACTCAACAGCACCCTTCATCAGCTTCTCCTGTATCTCTTGCACAAGCTGAGGCAAATTTGTGTCTTTCGAAAGCCCCTCGTCCTTGCTTGTATCCCTCTCCTTAGTCACACTTCTCTCCTTCTCCTTCTCTTTCTCCTTCTCCCTCTCCCTCCTGTGATTTGTCCATCGATTGACATGACCCCTTGAACTAGTACTATTATTATTTCCTCCATACCGATTCTGAGAGGCTGCAGAGCCATGGTCAAAATCCCTTCCACCATCGCCGGTTGGGTTTAAATTGGAGTTTGACGGTTGGTTCACAACGGTGACCGTAGTGCCCCCTCTAGGAACCCACTCTCGCCGGGCAGTGTTGGAAATGAACCTAGTAGGCCTGTTTTTATCCCCTTGCTCACTCCGGACATTAGCACTCATGTTCTCTATAACCAAGCCCCCAAAGCTCGTACCAACCGACACTGGACCAAGAAATGAAATTCTTCAAACACAACAAAATGAGAGCATAAAATAAATAGAAACCCAAAAGAAAGAAAGAAAGAAAGATTCCACCTCCAGTGAGAAACTTTGCTTCACGGAGAACTATGATTCAATAAATTTTCAATTATTCTCAAGGACCAAGCAGGAAAATCAAACCGATAAATATGTGTGAGTATTTTCATATTTTCAGATATATGATCATCAAACCCCTATTACCCGTCCAAACATAAAATTCAAAAATCAGTTATCAATTCAAATTCTTATTAGAGAAATTACATTCGACCCCAACCCAATTAAATCAATGATGGCCTTAAAAATCTTCTCATCTTAAATACATTCCATTTTATAATGAAGAAAATACCATAAAGTGCATTTGTTTAAAGACAATATCATAAAGTGTTGTATTTACGTAAAAATTCTACAACAATTTAAGCTTCAGTCTTTCATACTTCTTTTATTTTGAACCTCTTTCGTCTTTTCTTTCTCCACGTTCATAAAATTATTTCTGCCTGAATAACATATTACAACTATTAACATAAACTTATAATTTTATTCTGTCAAATAAAAGATGGTGATACATGTGGGATGAGAACAAGTTTCAAGCTACAAAACAAACGCAGAAACTTGAAGCTACACTATTAGCAAGGTAACTGTATGTTGAAAATCATGCGGGAGTTCAAAACCTCAAACGAACCAAACACATGTACAGTTCTTTAGGGGGGGAAGGGCTAGGGTGTAGAAGTGATTGAAGCAAAGGTATTTTTGGAAATGAAAGGCCAAACAAATAAGATGGCCGTATCAATCAATTAAGTGAGGGCAAATGGCAGAAAACTAAATGAAGAAAACAACATGAAATTTACCTGATCCAAAATATGAAACACAAGAATCGTTTCGCACAATTTATCAGTGGAAATGTTCAGATGAGAGATTTTTCTCTCTTTCTTTGTCTGCCGGGTTAGCGTACAACTTTTTCTTTTTTTCCCCCCTCTGTTTCTCCTTCGAGAAAAGGACCCTATAGCGGACGGACAGTGGAAATTAAATCAACAAATTAATTAAAAAAAAATAAAATGTATCAATCAATTACACATTCATTTATTCTCAACATACGCATGTATATTGCAAAAAGGGGCAACTAAAAGACACCAAAGCTCTTAAGTCTTAACTTTAATTTTTATAGTAAATCTGTGATTTATTGCTACTTATGCACCAAACAGCTTCTGAGGTAATCACGGTAGCTATGGGAGAGCCTAAAACACTCTACAAGAGTTGAAAAACATAAACAAAAACCAAACCAATTAACTCTGTGGAAAAATGAAAACCAGAGAAGGGCAAAATACACTTTATACAAATCAACCATAAACTCAATAATAACATCTTCACGGCTAATAATCATGAAAAAAAAAAAAAAAAAGCTCCAACAAGAAGCATCATCAGCAAAAACAGAACACACGGACAAGAGAATTATATATATATATATATATATATATATATATATATATATATATATATTTGTAACTGATGCAGTTTTTTCCGGTTTAATGTATCTATCATTTTTGTGTGGTACTAGGACTGATTTTTTTTTTTCCCCCTTTGTTTTCATACACCACATTAAAAGACAACTACTCTATTTCAGATCATATGCTCAGTTTTTGTTCATATATACATAGTAATTCGATAATTATCAGGGAAGCAATAAGCAACTATGATCGCTGAACAAGAACATGTAGAGAATTATTTCATAGGATTACCGACCTTCTAGCAGAGATCGGATTGGCCCGAAAAGGTGGACGGACGAACGGACGGCGGACGGACGGAGGGAAGACGGCGACGGTGGCGGCCGATTTGCCGGAGAAGGTGAGGAGAGAGAGTTCAGGGGTACTCTCCCGTAGACGGATGCGAGAATTTGGGATTTGAGGGTTGGGAAATTTGTAGAAAAAGAACGTCGGTTTTCAGGAAAAGAAATTTGATTTTTTTTTTTTTAAGAGAAGAAAAGAAAAAATCAATGATGTAAACGGGGCGGGTTTTATTTGATTCGCCCCGGAAGGCACCGACCCGGTGGTACAGGAAATTCTGGAAGTTTGGCGATGAGAAGAAAAAAGTGACATGAGTGGATTGGAGGACACACGTATTTATTAATCCCAGCTAAAAGGAGCGGTTTTTTCTTCTTTTTTTTCTTTTTTTTTTCTTTTTTTTTTCTTTTTTTTTGGGAACAACACGTCAATACTTGAATGGCAAGTCGTATTAATGAACAAAAGTCGCCGATACTTGCATGGCAAGTCAAATTAATAAAGGACGTATTTTTTTCGAAAAGTCACCAATTCTTGCACGGCAAGTATAAATTAACAATTTGTCATGTTTTCAAAGAGGAATTTTCATAAATGTGGCTTTTGAACTTGCGTTTTAAAAGGTGTTTGCGACCAAATAGTTAAACCAATTGTTTAAAACATTATATTATACAAAAGTTTTATACTGTTTAAGTTTCAACTAATCGATTTAGCTAATGTTTTAAACACCCTTGTAATAAATTTCATTTATGTTTACATGTGATACAACTTAAACATGTAATGTAAGTGGAGACTCAAACTTTTGTCTATTTTTTGTGTTCCAAATAGTGTTTAATTAGGGCTAGCAATAGGGTACGACACAAGTGAAAAAAAAACCAATGGTCATTTTTGTGTCAACCTGAAATTGACTCACCCAAAACGAGTCAAATTCGTGTACCAAATTGACATATAACTTAGTACTTTATTGTTTTTTTTAAAATATTTTACCCTAATATATATAATATTAAAAAATTGACACTAAATTGAATGTATTTATAGTATCAAAGTTATTTAATTTTGATAAAATATGTGTTTTTATGTTACCTTTATGTGATTTTGGTGCATGCATTATTATTTAAAGTTATAAAAAATCATGGGTTGATTTTGGTTTATAGGTTGATTGAGGGTCGCGTGTTACTTAGATCATGAGTTAGAGCAGGTCATGTTCATGTTAACCCATATAAAGATAGATCATGTTAGTGCTAGGATTTCCTAACCAGGTTGTGTCAAAGGTCATGTCAGTATTGAGTATTTTTTATATCTTTGAGCCACAACTCGATATGAACACGATCCATTGACACAAATTACCTCCATACGTGTAACCAATCGTGTGATGACACGTCATTTAATGATGAAGCATGCAAGAGTCAATTAGATATTATTTCAAAATTTTTAAATAATGTGTCATTATGCAATTGGTCGTACACCATCTAGAATACTAAGGGTCCGTTTGGTACATGGATTCAAATTAGTGATTTGATTTGAGTTAGTATGATTTGAATTTGGATTTAAGTTAGTGATTTGAATTGTTATCTGAATCAGCATTTGGATGTGTATTTAACTTTTAATCTGAGTATGAAATAAAATTGAAATTTGTGTTTAGAGAGGTAGTGAAAATAGTTTTTAATTTATTGACAAATCTAATAAAATCTTAATGTTAATGATCCTAAAAAATATACAATATTTATCTTGATATATTCTTTTCTTCACTAGAAACACAATGAAAAAAGAATAATCTCAATTGGATATTAAATGAAGAAGTTATGATTTTTTTCCTTGATTATAGGAGAGAGAATCTCAGTTTTTACTGTAATAGAGATATCAAAGTATCAAAAGTTTAGGAGGAGTCAGAACTCTAAAAACTTAAATTTTTTATACTTAAAAGATTTAGATTTTGAAAGAAATAAACACGTATACAAAACAAACAGACTCTAAAATTTGATAAAGGATTTGACTCCATGTTACACTACATTTTAAGTGTGCATGAATAAATACATTTTAAATAATATAAATTTTCTCTAAATTCTTTTTCCTTCCCAGTGGGACCAGGAGATTGGATCTAGTAGTATGAAAAATGCTTGGCTAATAAATAATAAACTTTCTGGTCTTTGACCCCCTAGTCATTACGAACTGCCCCGATCAGTGCAATGGGAATTTATTGCTGGAACGGGGGAATTTATTAGGGCTTTGGATATTCGAATCTTGACAGATAAAGCATAGAAGCCTATAAAAGAATTTTCAATCACTAGACTACAACCTTCCATGTTGATACCAAAGAAAGATTTAATTAATGTGTAATACATCTATTTTATTTGCTTAATCACTTCATCACTTTTTATTCTATGTATTTTTTATGCTACGCGTGTTTGCTTATTCTCCTTTTTCTCTTTCCTTGGTCATCAAACAGTGTGCAGTTGAGAGACCACTACCAAGCCTACTTCAGGGAAGGGTTTCTTTTTTCTTTCTTAAAAAAAACAAAAAACAAAAAAACAAAAACAAACACAAAGCTTCTCGGAAGATTATTGTTGTCTGAACGAGTCGGTGATAACATATGTACCCAAATAGACACATACGATGGCATCATTTATTCTTAATTAATTTAACTCTTATTAATTAAAAAAAAAACCCCTCATCTGACCAAAGTAAACGACAAATTTTTTACTCTTTTCCTTTTCGTTTTGTATTTATTTCACAACGACATGTCGTTTACACCTAAGCAAAGAAACGACGTGTCATCCGTCAACTAAACTCCTCCTCTGATTCAGCTGCTTTCGTCATCCCCCTATCTCTCTGCACCCACTTTTCGGGCCTTTTTAAGTTTCGGTGTCCATTGAACAATGATCAGAATAACCGGCAATCGCCAGAGAAATTTCTCTCTCCAGCGAGAAAATGGCAGCGAAATCGATTGAATTGCGGGTCGAGTCCTCTGGAGGTGGGACCTACCGGTGAACCAATGGGAGAATCGAACAGCGGTCTCTGACATTGTCGTACTTTGGTAAGCTCTTGCTTTATCAGAAAATCGTACCTTTCTGATTTTCCTTTCTTTCGCCAAAATTGATTATTTGTTGATTTTCAGTATCGATATGGATTGTAGGAAAAACTTCCCACGTAATCTTTTTATCATAATTAATTGATAAGTCCATTTTGTTGTTAGGGTTGAAAGAAAACCCTTGTTTTCTCTTTTTCCAGAAGAAGAAAAGAGAGAGAAAGAGATAAATCTGTCCTCTTTAACCTTGGGTTTTTGACCCAATTTTGTAAACAGCTGATTTCAAAATACTTGTGTTCTGAAGAGTAGAAATTATTGTAGTGAGAGAAAGTGAAAGAGGGAGAGAGAGAAACACATCCATTTGCTTTAAGCTAGTGCATTGAGAGAGAAACCCTTGAATTTGGTAGCGTTGCTTTCAACTCTGCAAAAACTCTCCCCTTTGCTTTCTTTGATGTAACAATGTCCCCATCTGGTAACCTGCAAGACTCCTCCTCCATTGATTTTGAAATTTTCAGGCTAATTTTCAAAATAACTCTTGAGAAAAATATGCTAGTAAGTGAATTTCTTCCTATCTTGTGATAAATAGTGCTTTTATTATCTGTACCATATAACATTTTTTTAAGGAATAATCTAAAGAATGTTATATTATCTGTAGCACATATGATCTAAAGATTTTATTTAGTTTTTATAATAAATCGAATGATGTTATTCGTATTATCTAAAGAATGTTAAATAGTGCACCGGATTTTTGTTTTCTTTGTCATACATATTCTTTTAAAACCTCCATGAGAATTTTACCAAAGAGTGAACTGTCGTTTTGTGTTTTGGTGGGTTTATGAGGCAGAATATAAGATTGTCCTAGATGGAGCTTTTATGAGCTTCATGGCTAAAGTTGGTGTCGTTTTTTCCTTGTTCATGCTCCTGATAATGTCTTTGTACTCGCTGGACTTAGCTTTCTCTCACCTTTATATTGTCGTATCGGTGCAATAGAAGAGATTTTGGTTGATTATGTGTCATTGTTATCTGTTTCTTTGGTTTTTGTTATTCTGTTGAGGACTGTGTTTTTCTTACATTTCTTCATGTTCCTTTTTCTTTTCCTCTGGTTTTGCAACTTTCCCTATGGGATAACAAATTGGGAAAAAGAAAACGTGGAATAAAAATAACCGCTCTGTTTTTCTCGAATATGTCTAACCACTAAACCGAGAGTTTGATCAACAGAGTAGCAAATTGAAACATGGGTGACCTGGTTCAGTAGGCTCAACTCATATGATTACTTATGCAGATCGAAAACTTTGTAGCCTTTGTGTCCCTATTTACTCTTTAACTTTTTCAGGTTGAAATGGACCTTGAGGCATGCATTTTATTTATTTTTTTAGGGTAGCGTGCACTTTGTTTGAGTGCTAAATGGAGTGAACTTTGGTACATAATTTTGTTGTAAAATACATTATTCGTCAGAAGACTATACTGTTGGATTTTTGCAATTTCAACTCCGGGGCAACTTCTGGTCTATCTTTTTCTTGCACAAATTTTGTTTCCTTATGTAATCTTAGATGTCTTCATGGCTCATGC
This sequence comes from Artocarpus heterophyllus, assembly GCA_025403435.1. Classification (NCBI taxonomy): domain Eukaryota; kingdom Viridiplantae; phylum Streptophyta; class Magnoliopsida; order Rosales; family Moraceae; genus Artocarpus; species Artocarpus heterophyllus. Next base: position 17,120,380 of record CM046345.1, on the reverse strand, counting down.
ACATGACCTTTTTTATAACAGTTTACACCAAGGAAGAAGGTCTCGTACTACACTGTTCCACGTTTCCTTGTAATTAAGCTGTTATTATTGTAATACATTGCAGAATCTGTTTCTCCAAATTTTGAACCTCAAAAATGCTAGTTGCTGATGTATGCAGAGACTTCCAAAGAAGTTTGTGAGACGACATGAAGAAAATCTATCCAGTTTAGTTTTCCTCATACTTCCTTCTGGTCCTACGTGGAAATTGACATGAAGAAAATCTACCCAGTTCAATTTTCCTCATACTTCCCTCTGGTTCTACATGGAAATTAGGTTTAAAAAAAGAGGATGGCAAGGTGTGGCTGCAGCAGGGTTGGCCGGAATTTTTGAAGCACTATGCCTTCGGCTCCGGGCACTTTCTTTATTTCACTTATAAAGGAGATTCTAAGTTCGAAATTTCCATTTCTGATTTATCTACTTGTGAGATACAAGAACCTGACGCTAATGGGCCCATGAAGGTAAAAACTGAAGAAAACAAAAAGCACCCCATTTTTGAAGATATGCTAGACATTTTTTAAGTCAAAAGTTTTAGTTTAAAGTTTATAAGTGTTCTGGCCGAGATAAAAAGGGTATAAATTGAAGTCAGTATTTTGGGTAGAAAAAAGTCATTATTTTCTATTGAGAGTATTTTGGGTAATTTTTATGTTAAAATTAAAGTTTGATTAAAAAAGGTATAAATTTATATATTAAATCTAATTAAAAGATATACATTCGATATAAAAAATAAAAAATAAAAAGTATAGTTTTTGAATAAACTTAAAATAGAAGGGATGGAAAGGTAATAACTCAAAAAAATCTGCCAATTGAGTCATCGATTGAATCATCTGAGTTATATATAAATATAACCGCCTTACATGACGGCATAATTATCACACTAGAACTTGTGTTGAGTGCTCCCATTTGACAAATACGTAAATAGCCAAGATTGTCTAAAGCAATGAAACAAATTACTTAGTTGCAAAAGGAATGTGAGCAAATGCAGCGATTAATTTTATTCAACAGAATCGAGTACAATTTATAGACTTGAGGTTGAGAAACATCAGCTCCCATTTCAACAAAATGACCACGATCTACTCTTAATAGTGGACCATGATGTCCTCTTAAAAAGACTCGAACAAACTTGACTTTTACCAAGTCTAAACAGACTTTAACGAAAAAAAAAAAAAACACTAATAAGGAATTAAGAAATAAACATTATTGAGTTACACCTATTCAACCTGACTCAACTGATAATAAAAATGAAATAAACATAATAAATGACAACCAAATGCACTAAACTTTCACGCTCCCCCTCGGTGCATGCTTTCGGTCTATTAAACCAAGAGCTTCACGAAAAAACTCCAACTTGGGCTTTGCAAGTGCTTTTGTGAACAAATCAGCCACCTGTTCACTTGTTCCAATATTCTTCAACTCAAATCTCTTGTTCAAGGGCCTTCTCTCAAATGAAGTGGTGTTGGACTTCGATGTGCTTTGTTCTTGCATGAAATATTGGATTAGATGCTAGCTTAACAGCACTTTGATTGTCGCGTCTCAAAGTGATTGGATAATCCACTTCCTTGAAGACGTCGGTAATCAAACGCTTCAGCCATAGTTGCAGCACAATACTCTGCCTCTGTGCTAGACAAAGCAACGTTGATTTGCTTCTTGCTACACCATGAGATTGCAGTTGATCCTAAATTAAAACAGTAGCCCGTTGTTGATCTTTTATCTTCCACATTTCCTGCCCAATCTGAATCCACAAAGCCACTTAACAAAAAATTTCCATTCTTTTTGAACAGTAGCCCAAATTCAAGAGTGTTCTTCACATATCTCAGAAATCTTTTTCCTACGTCGTGATGAGGAACCTGAGGGTGTTCCATGAATTGAGAAAGAACACCTATAGAAAAAGACAAATCTGGTCTTGTTATAGTTAGATAAATCAAACTGCCAACAAGCTGGCGAAAATTGCGAGAATCCACCATTGGTTTTCCTTCATCCTTTTTCAGCTTAATGTGTGATTCCATAGGAGTCCCCTTTGGTTTTGTATCTTCCATTGAAAAACGCTCTAGCAAGGTTTGGGCAGATCTTCTTTGAGATAGAAACAAACCACCTTGTGTTTGTTCAATCTCTAACCCAAGAAAACACCCTGCTTTACCTAGGTTCATCATCTCAAACCGAATTGCCAATTCATCACACAAACTTTCGATTTTAACATAATTATCTCCAGTAATAACGTTGTCATCAACATACAAGAGAACCAATACATGCATCTCCTAATTTTTCTTGATGAATATACTTGGATCAGAATTTGAAACTTTGAATCCACAAAAAAACAAGTATTTGGAGATCTTACCATACCATGCCAATGGAGCTTGCTTGAGACCGTTTAACGCTTTCTTGAGTCGGCAAACATGATGAGAAAATTCCTTGGAAACAAAACCTTGAGGTTGATTCGTAAACACTTCTCTATCTAATTCTCTATATATAAAAGCATTTTTGACATCAAGTTGCCACAAATTCCACTCTTTGTGGGCAGCCAAGGACATGAGAGCTCTGACCGTTGTCATTTTGGCAATTGGGCTAAACGTCTCTTCATAGTCTAGTCCATAGTGTTGTGAGAAGCCTTGAGCGACTAACCAAGCTTTATATCGGTCCACTGATCCATCTGCCTTCTTCTTCAACTTGTACACCCATTTACAAGTTACTGGTTCAACATCCTTTGGCTTTGGCATAGGCTCCCAAGTGTTGTTCTTCATAAGTGCTGAAATTTGCTCTTGCATTGCAACTTGAGTGCTTTCTAGCTTCTTCAAAGCTTGTAGGTTCTCGAGAGTCAACTGGCCCTACAAAAAAAACATTGGGTTATAGTGCACTAATTTGCTTAGACTTCATAGTCTTTTTGCCAGATTGGTTGTCTTCTCTCTTGGTTTGATTGCCTTGGTGTTGGGAGAATTTGCTCATTTCCCTCTTGTGCTTGTGCTTGATCTCTTGGCCCGTTATACTCTCTTTCTTCATTGCTCCCCCTTCACTCAACTCCTTGGTTTCGTCATGATTGGAGAAATTAAGGATTGGTCGCAACTCTATAAAGTGATCTTTGATATCTACCTTTAAACTTTCATAGTAAAGTGAAACTTCATCAAAGACCACATTCTGAGAGGTTGTGAACTTCTTGGTTTCTGGATCCATGCACCTCTAACCCTTCTGATGCTGATCATAGCCAACAAAAAGGCATTTCTTTGCTTTTGGATCTAGTTTTGTTCTGTCACTTTTTGGAACGAGAACATAACAAACTAAACCAAAAACTTGCAAATAACTCACATTTGGCTTCTTTTTATATAAAAGCTCAAAAGGAGATTTGTTACCTTGCCAAGGTGGTAGGCGATTCACCACAAGACATGAGCACTTCACAGCTTCAGCTCACAACTGTGACATCCACCTATTTTTTATGTAATGGATTATGTTAAGTTAGTAACGACGTTAAGTAATTTTATTAATAATTTATGATATATGTTATGATTTATGATTTTAATGTTACTAACTATTTATTCTAAGTGTTATGACAGGTGACGATCGTAAGGAATCGATGTGTTCAAGTGTTCATGTTAATTTCAATGTATGTTTATTTATGATGCAATGATGACTTGAATGCTATAATGTTGATGTATTGTATTTGAAGGACATTTCGGTAGGTCAGACTTTCAAGTTCGGCAGGCCGAAAAGTCTTCCAAGAATCGATAGGCCGATGGAAACCATCGGCAGACCGAACTTTGTGGAATCGATAGGCTGATGATAGCTAACGAGCAGTCAATAGAAATCTCTCTAAATTTGTGATTGAGATGATTACGATGATTGGATGGTTTAATGTGGTTAATTGACATATTTATGGATTAATTTCCTCATTTAAGGAAATGAAATCATTGACTTTTATTGATTGAATGTAATTGTTAATGGTTTCCTATTTTTAGAGGGCAAATTATGGTAAGATGAGATGATTTGTTTGACTTTCTCTCTTTTCTCTCCATTCTCCAAGCGAATTAATCCAAGATTAATTAGAAAATTTCTGACATAATTGAGGGTATTGAAATTTTCTTTTACGTTATCCTCATTCACGTAAATGCTCGCTCTCTCTCTTTAATCTTCTGAGACGTTTCTTTTCTCTTCTCTCTTCTTCATCATGTTTTCCTCCTCCTTTCCTCTCAATTCCTCTATTATTATTTGAAAAATATATTGACTTTTCATTGGGGGTTAAGTTCTAGGATTTTGAGAAGAAATTTTTAAGGTAAGAACTCATTTTTTTTCGGTAATTCTGAAAAGCATTTCTCCTCCTCAATCCGTCTACTGTAACTTTGTCTAGGTATTTATTTTGTTCTGAATTTTTAATATGATGTTCATATGTGTGTTATGTTAATGTTCTTTCAAGTTTCAAGTCGTTTCGATTTTTTTAAATTGAGTTATGAATTTTTTACCCTTTACCAGTCACAGTAAAATGTTGTTGTTTAGTTATGATGCATGAAAATGTGATTTTTGTTCAAGGGGTAAATGTGCTTTGTTTGCTACGAAATTTTGCAAGAATGTTCATGTATATGTTATGTTATGGACTGCAAATTTTGGTAATATTTTGATGAGTGAATTATGTGTTATGAAGTTTCTATCGAGACTAGGTCAAGAAACTGTTTTAACAATGTTAATACTGGACTTTTGTTTTATGTGATGTTTTATATGTTTAAATGATTTTATTGATGATAAAATAATTTTATGAAATTGAAATATATGTTAGTAAGATGTTAGTATGAATTTTTCAAATTAAACTATATGAGTTTTAATTGTTAGAAAATGTTTTCAAAAGATTATTCACTGCCTTATTATTGCTGACAGATCTCATGTTTGAAATGTATGGGTTGTTTTTAGATACTTAATGTAATTTTTATGACTAAAGAAAAATTATGGTAATATGTTTATGTATTAACTTTACCCCTATTAAGTATGGTGTCTAAAGTATGTGTGAATATTAAGTTTTTAAGTCTTGAATCCATGTAGGTCAGTGAAGTGTATGTGATAATGATTTTTATGTTTTTGATGATTATAGTTATGGATGCATGTTATGAATTATGTTTGTATGAGATGAATGTATATGTAATGTAATATGAATGGATGTTTATTCTATGATAATAAGTATTAATTTTATTTTGTATCTTTTAAATGAATAAATGACATGAACACACAAAGGAGTGAGTACATCGAGACCGCGGTGTCGTCGCCAATACATATAAGGTTAAGTAAGTTAGCTTCTAAGGTAAGTACATTCTCACCTGCAACATGATGTGTTTTAAAGGTTTGATGTTATGTTCATGATGATATTTATAATGATTTTATGATGATTTCCTTAAATGATTTTTTATGAAAGATTTTCATGATTTAAAGTTATGCATGTTTGATTATGGCAAATTTCAAAGCATGAAAGTTATGTATATATGTATCACCTAATAAGTGTTGCACACCAATGTTATGATATGATGTCATGTTCGGTTTAGGCTTAGCTACCCTTCTCCTTTCATGACGGCGCCCCTACAATGATGATTATGGTGCAACACTTGGGCTCTTAAGATAAAATGAAATAAGTTTTAATATGGTCAATGTAATGAAAGATATGTTTCTATGAAAATGTGCTTATTGCACTATTACGATATGATGATGATGATGATGTTGATGATGTTTATGAAATGTTTTTTTTTTTTTTTTAAATTGTGAGAATTATATGTACTTACTAAGCTTTAGCTTATTCAAGTTTATATCATGTTGCAGATAAGGGTAAGAAAGTCATGGATTAGGCGGAGGACATGAGAAGACGTGTGAGCTTAAGGAAGATGAATTGTACCTGGAAGAACGCTAATGAAGCAAGTTTTTACGATTTAAGCTATGGTCTAATAATTTGAACTTATTTTTTATGATGTGTTTTAAAGAATACAAGAGCTATGTTTTATTAATTTATTTTATTATTTTAAGAATTTGATCTTCCACATTTTGAAAAGTTGAATTTGTCTTAGAATTTAGTTTCTAAAAGTTTTTTGGCTTTGTTAGCCTGCCGATCATCATTGGTCGGCATGCCGATGTAAGAATGTTTAGCCTGCCGATCTCACTTCCGATCTGCCGAACATTGAAAGTTTTTAAGCCCTGTTTTACAGAGCCTCTGTCGGCTTGTCGGTTGACGATTTTCGACCTGCCGAAGTCTCCAGTTCGGCCTGCCGAACTGTGGGAGCAAATAATTTTAAATGATGTGATGTTTCATAAGTTATGATTTTACTATTTGGTATATTTACTTTATTGAAGGAAGTTTATGATCAATTTAATATTCAATTGAATTATTAATAGTATGGATTAAGTGAATGAATGTTGTTAAAAAAAAAAAGAATGTGTATGTATGGATCCTGGTTACGTTTTCCTTAACTACGTTTACAATTAAGTTTCAAATAAGTTTTGTACTTAAAGTTTATCTTAAAGTTCTAAAATAAGTATGTAACGTATGAATGTAACGATATCTGTGACGTCCGTAAATGGGGCGTTTCAACAACTGTAGAGGAAGATTCTTGTCATGTAACCATGATAGAGCTATCTCTGTAAGATGTGCAAGCTTCCTTTCACCAACACCGTTTTGTTGAGGCGTCTTCTGACATGTCATCTGCCTTTGAATCCCGTTATCATCACAAAACTTGAGAAATTATGTTTCCATGAACTTGAGTCCATTGTCAGTTCTTAAGCACTTGATGTTCACGTCAAATTCGCTTTCAACTTGCTTTTTGAACTCACAAAATGTTGCAAAGGCTTCATTTTTCTAATTCAAAAAATACACCCAAGAAAACTTGGAAAAATCATCAACGAAAATCATCATGTAGTAAAAATTGCTATAACTTGACGCTATGGTTGGTCCCATTAGGTTCGAGCGAACTAATTTGAGAGGTTTGGAACTACGATTTTGTGATCTCTTGAAGGGCAAGCATTGAGATTTACCAAATTGGCATCCTTGGCAAACCAAATCTGGAGGTATGTTCTTCAGAAATGGAACTCCATCAACCATTTGCTTCGATGAGATTTTCTTTAAGTGCTGATATCCAACATGGCCCAACCTTGCATGCTAAATAGTTGCATTGTTATTTCGACTTGTCTTTTCTGCATACGCTTCAAATGCAGACAATACAAATAGGTTAGATTTTCTATTTCCAGTATAGATGATATCACTAATTACTGCCTCCACATTTTCTAGCACTTTCACACCATTGGGTCCAAAGAGAACATGCTTTCTAGAATCAATTATTTGTGAAACTGAGACTAAATTTTTCTTAACCCCAGACACATGATGAACACTCTTTAAGACAATGTTGCTTTTGTCCTCTGAGTGGGTTACCTTAACATTGACACTTCCCTCCTTTTCCACTGGTGAATAGAATTGTCTGCCGTCACGATTGCTTTTGTTCCGTAGTAATGGTGAGCATTTGAAAGCAGTGACTCATTTTCGGTATGATGATGAGTGCAGCCAGAGTCAAAGATCCAGTCCTTGTGGTAATCGATTGACGCGTTCGCATCTGCACTTCTTTCGACCACCTCACTTGAGAAGCATGTCTCCCATTCCACTGCTTGTGGATTTTGCCTCGTGTCCTTCTCTGTGCTTAAGTTTCCGTTCTCAAGCTTCACACGATAATTTTTCTTGATATGGCCGAGCTTCCCACATCTGTAGCATTTCTTCTTGTTGTTATTGTTGGTTGACGAACCGTTTGGGTGGTTGTTGTTGGTCGATGAACCATTGGGGTGGTTGCTGTTGGAGCCCTTTTGATTTTTTCCTCTCTCTTTTGTGAAAAGAACTTCATCATTCCCTGCTACGCTAGTTTTAGCCATCTGTTTCGCTAAAGCTTCTTGGTTACACAATAGATTCTCGAACTCTTCAATGCTTCGTTCCTGCGCCCATCCTTGCACTGAAGTGATGAATGGCATGTACTCCCTACGTATTCCTCGAATGAGACACCTCTTCAACCGGGGCTCCTTGATCTTCTCATCTAACTCTGAAATTTCAGCACACAAGTTCTTAACTTTCAAAAAATATTCAGAGATAGTCATATCACCTTGACTAAGGCCAGCAAGCTCATTCTCTAGGAATTGCAATCTTGCGGTATCCTTTTTTACAAACAAGGCTTCAAGGATGTCCCAAACTTCTTTCGGTGAATCAACATCACTAACATGGTCGATGAGTTCCTTGCCAATCGACATCCTCAACGCGAACAAGGCCTTTCCGCACTTGATCTTCCACTTCCTTCTTGCTTTAGCATTCTCGGGAGTATCGTTTGGTATTGTATCAACACCAGATGTTAAATCCCACATGTCTTGCCCTTGGAGAAGAGCTTCCATACACATGCGCCAATACCTATAGTTATTACTGACAAGCTTCTCTATTTTGCTGCCGAGACTGGTTGCACCCACTTCCATGTAGACAACTAAGAACTTGAAGAAAAGACCCTTTTTCTCTAACAAGTGAAATGTTTCCTCACTTGATAGACAAGAGACAAAAAATTTCCAAACAGCCACCAACGCCTGGCCTCTCTAATACCATGAAACAAATTACTTAGTTGTGAAAGGAATGTGAGCAAATGCAGCGATTAATTTTATTAAACAGAATCGAGTACAATTTATAGACTTGAGGCTGAGAAATATCAGCTCACACTTTAACAAAATGACCACGATCTACTCCTAATAGTGGACCATGATGTCCTCCTAAAAAGACTCCAACAAACTTGACTTTTGTCAATTCTAAACAGACTCCAACGAAAAAAAAATGCACTAACAAGAAATTAAAAAATAAACATTATTGAGTTACACTGACTCAACTGACAATAAAAATAAAATAAACATAATAAATGACAACCAAATGCACTAAACTTTCACAAGCAAAATGCTCCGAAAATATGTTCTATACACATTAAAAAAAGGCAATATTTTGGAGTCCAAACGAAGGTTAAAGTTACTAGAGAGAATCCATTCATATACCAGATAGAAATGGGAGAGAATCCATTCATATAATAGATAGAAATGGGTGGCATAGGGAAAATAAGTGACGGGGTAACGATACGGTGAAGCTTCTCCACTGCCCATTTTGACACCATGTAATTTTCCAATTAAATGGAGCTCGACAAGAAAAAACACAGAGTGGGTGCCAAGTTGATATAATATGGAGGATACTTAAAGAAAGGGTTGTTGCCATCTTCCATGTGAGGTGAGTGTTTCTTTGTTAAATGTTTAAGATACTAATTTCACATTCTTAATTCTTGTTGCCTTTTATGGATCTGTCTTCTTAAGCCTTCAAATACAATAATTTATGGTCTTTGGGTTGTGGATTCAAAGTTTTATTTAGATGTTAATTATTCTCTTCTTTTTTTTTTAACTCTAGCTAGGATCGGTTTGCTACAATAACTGATTCCGTTACACCTTGACTTAATCCCATAAATTATATATAGCCAGATGAGCACGCTACCATGAAGAGTTAACATAGTAACCTTCATAATTTGTTTTGATTGTGTTTAATCTCTTTGATTTTAGTATTGGGTAATTTACTAGATTATGTAATTGTAATGTGTGTTTATATAAAGCCTTTGTAGTTCTCTTTGCTATATTTAATTTTAGCGACTAATTCTACATAAAACAAAATTTTCACGTAATAATTGTTGTGCGTACACAGTCCACATTCACAAAATCAACACAAAATTTCTAACTTTTTTTTTTTAAAAAAATCAAGATAGCAAGATTAAAAACAAGCTTTAAACTTCGTTGGTTAGATCTTCCATACGATCAAACGCTGCAAGTTGATCAGTACGAGGAGTGTTGATCATCTTGATGATCATTGACTTTTGACTTCGCTGAAGGAAGAATACCAGTCTCATCATCATCAGTAATATCTGCAATAAGATGAACAACTTCAATTACTTGAATTGTTTTCGGATTTACTTATTATCCAAATGATACTTTTCACCTTGATTTGGAAGAATAAAATTAGCTGAACAATTCTCTTCATTTGATTTTTTTTCCCCGAACTTTCTTCTGTTGTAATGTCATTAACTAATAAATTTTCTTTTTCTATTGGAATTTTTAAGCAATTCGTGTCACATGCTGTCATATGCTATCATTTACTAATGAAATCATGATACGTCTTCCTTTCTAGAATATATATCACTAATTCCGGACACTATCTTCGTTTTGTCACATAATTGATTTTCTAATAGAAGTCCTATTACACGTAAATATATTATTAATTTCAAGTTTCAACATTAGAGTATTTGAGAATTATGTTAGAACTTGAAGTTGATACTTAAACATTGTAGCATATGAGAGCTTTATACTCTACTGTACATTTGTTTAACACTATAGCATGTGAGAATTTTATACTATAATAGCAGTTGGAATTTTAAAGTTGAAACTTAGTTTTCAAACACACTAATTATCGTATGGGGTACTGGAGAGAAAGAAGAGAAATCGTATGTGGACCTTTTAATGAAGTGTGGGTATGCTTGATTCTAACCATTCTATAGTTCTTGTCCCTTCTTAGAGCCGGTTTGGAATGGTTTTTTTCAAGTTGCTTTTAGCTTATAAGCATTTTTAAGTCTGTTTGGATGGTCCTTTTCAATCAATGAGCTAATGGCCTTTATGCACTTATAGAAGAAGGTAAGCCAAGGGTGTTTATGAAAAACACTTATGATAAAAAGCTTTCTTATTTACATTTTTGATCTTTTATTGAAGAAGAACAAATTAAGAATTTCATTTATATCTTTAAATTACATTAATTTTTGTACTAATTAAGGCTTTTAACTTATTTAACCAAACATGTTGAAAAACTCTTCTGAAATCAAAACATTTTTCATGCACTATCTAAACATTAATTAAAAAGCCCTATAGTTTATACTTAAGAAAGCTTGTCTTCTTCTGCTGCTCAAAAGTAAAAGCACAGGCTATCTCAAACGAGCCCTTATTAACTACAATGGCTGTTTTTTGAATTATGTTTGGACAGTGAGGAGTGAAAAGTGAATCAAATGATTTCAAAACTTTCTTTTTGTTTTTCCTACCACTGTTAAAATGGTTCCTAGTACAGCCAATAAACTTAGAGAAGGTGGACCAATAAATGGATTAGTTACTAAGCGAGAAGTCCCACATTGGCAATATATATATATATATGGGAGGGTGAATACAAACTATATTAATAGGTAGAAAACAAATATTAAGTATGATGTTAAAACTACACCTAAACCGGCTTTGTATATGGAAACACAAAAGATGTAGTAGTAAAAAACTAAGTTGGGTTTAAACAAAAATGGGTATCAAATTAGGTCATGAGGCCCGGCCTGGCCCATAGTGCCATAAGGAAAAATTGGCCCGACTCGACCCAAAGCCCGTATGGGTTTAGGGCTGGGCTGGCCCGTTGCCTGAATCTTTTATAGGTCAGCTCAGCCTGGTCCAATTCCAGATTAGACCTAAATCTTTGGCCCAATCTAGCCCAAGGCTGGGGTAGAGTTGGGTCGGGCTTGGGCTAAAATAGATGGGCCATGGGCCAGGCCAACCCAAATTGACAGCTCTAGTCCCATTTCCTTGATCTGTGCTAATCTCATAAGTTAAAGTTTGGTCACATTTTGGTATGCCTTTGATGCTGCAATAGCAATATGCGTGCATCTAAGATTCTAAGTGATATTAGATTTCTTTTGAATTTTGGAACATATTTGACATTACTAGGGTCCTTATCAATGTTGTTTGATAATTGGAACCTTTTCTTCCTCTATCTTGTCATTATGGCCTCCAACCACCGTCGGCCTCCGTCCACCACCCATTACTCAGACCCGCCTTTCCCACACCAAAGCCCCCATGCAATGGAACTCAACCTACATGTTTTAGCTAGACCCATGCCATGCGAGACTGTCTCCCCCATATTAACCTAATCCTACTTGACGAGAACATTGTCATTGCCATTGATAAAGACGACAACCTCATGAACATTAGGGTTGTCATTGACATTCTCCGAAATAATGATCCTCTACCATAGATTTCATTCAATTACACAACTATGTCGTTGACTTGTCCGATGAGTCGAATCTCGGACAGGAAGAAACCCTAGCTCTAGCTACAGCCTCTTTAGATCATCATACTATGGATCCATGATGATCATAACTAGAATAAGATCCAATCATCTCGGATAGGAAGAAACCCTAGCTCTAGCTATGACCTCTTCGGATCATCATACTTTGGGTCCATGGTGATCACAACTAGAATAAGATCTATGCCTTTAGTTCATCACTGCACACCAACTGGACTTTTTTCTCCTTATTCTTTATGCACAAATTAAGAATGGTATAAATTCTTTGTGTGCAGTTGAATTTATTTTTTCTTTGTGGCCAATTATGTTTGTTTGATATTGGGTGTTTTATTGCCGTAGATTTTGGTAATTGGAATGGTACAAAATAAAAAAAGATTTATTGGGTTTTGTTTGGGTTAATTTAATTGTTGGATAAATGGTGGCAACGAAGGATTCTGACTAACGGAGGAGGAGGAGTATTGTGTGAGAGATTTTCTTTTTCTTTTTGTTTGGGCCTATGAGCCCTGTGGCTACTTCAAATTGGTCCTTGCGTGCCCCTCAAGTTTTTTTTTTTTCAATTAAATTTCCCCAAACGAAATCAATTTTCGTCAAAAAGTAAGCTCATGCGTGCCTCAAGTGACGTCTTTAAGACGAACCGCCTATTTGATGTTTATAAAAGTTCCTGCAAAGACCCTTTTATTTACCTTTTTAACCTTTCCAACTTTTAAAAACCAATAATCCAATCATTCCTTTTTCATGTGTGCAACTGATCCATTCGAGAACATGTGAAATCATAATCAAGAATTCTCAAATTTCAATAAAACAACAATGGGGTTTGATATCTTTAATTTAAAAATTGAATGATTTCATTACTAAATTCCCCCTATATTTTGTATAGCTAATGTGTTCTGAATGGCATAAAATCAATATCTCTCCCAAAATTTAAAATATTGTTAATTTACTATCATTGATTTCATCGAATATGAAGAACTAATATATTACGGATAGTATAAAATCACATGAAAGATTCTTTCCAATTTCAAAATATGTTAATTTTGTCATCAATCTTATTGCTGCTAGTTTTGTCATGTGAAGTTTACTCTTAAGGTTTAGTCGAATAAATTTTATGCCAACAATTATCTATCCATCAGAATATAATTCATATTTTCATGTATAATGTTTATGTGTGTATAACTGATACATTGTAAATTATGTAAATCACAAAAAAGATTCTCTCGGATCATAGAAATCATAAATTTTATCATCAGTTTTATCGAATAAATTTTATGTGAATAATTATTTGTCACATAGAATATCACTCTTAGTTTCATTTATGATTTTTGTCATGTGAATAATTGATACACTATGAATCACATGAAACCACTAAAAGATTCTCTCAAATTTTGACAATTGCTAATTTTGTACTTGATTTCAACTATCATTTATGATTTTTGTAGTGTGTTAAGTGATGCACTATGAATCACGTGAAATAACATAAAAAATTCTCTTAGATTTCAACAATCATTAATGTCATCATCGGTTTAATTGAATATTATCTATCATGTCAAAATATAACTCTTATTTTCGTTTATGATTTTTATCTTGTATATAACTGACACACTATGAATCTTGAGAAATCACATAAAAGATTCTCTCTGATTACGAGAATCACAAATTTTGTCATCGATTCCATTGCCTAAATTCTCTTAAAAAACAACAGCAATGTCTCAAGAACAAATGCAATGAAGAAGAAAAAGTTGCAGCAAGGTTTTTTTTCCTCACATTAACGGTAAAGAGGGTCCAAATTTCTTTAAGCAGAATGCTAGGAAAAAGCAGCCTTGTTTCAAAATGTTTCCACCTCTCAAAAAGGTTAATATTTGGGAGCTCAAGGGAAGATTAAAGCTAGTTAAGTGTATCAAGTGATATGATAATTAGATATGGGTGGCATGGGAAAAGAAAGCTAGAATGGTGGTTTCTTGGGGTCTTTGGAGAAGCACGTAATTTTCTGAGGTATTTACGCATTCTACTCTTCAATAATCTTGGCTCCTTTTTTGATATCTCGTAGCTAATTATTAGCTAAAACAATGCTTAGATGTACAATGCAGTTGACTTATGTTTCAATTATATAGATCTCCTCATGTTTTACAGCAAAATTTCTCTGTACAAATCCAAAGAGCTTTCCCTTGTTTTTTGATTTTATTTTCTTTTCAAAAGGAAGGAATTGTATTTTCCCCTAATTTCTCTTATAAATTCAGATGAGTTATTTGTCATTCCAAATTCCAAGTCTGAAAAACAAATTGAAGCCCTCCTCTCAGAATTGTGTAAGCTAGACTATATACCCCATTTGAAGTCATAAAACCAATTTAATATGAAAATTAAGCGTTAATTTACCACCCAGATATCATATTCGTTTGAAAAACCTACGATGAATTTCTCTTTCAGTTCTTTTTCCCCACTTTATCTTTAACTAAGAAAAATTAACTCTTAAACTTCCTTCCCTGGAAGGGAGATTAATGGAATTTGCAGTTAAAATTACCTACAGCTATTTCTACAACATTTTTTTAGCTATTATGGATTATACTCTTTTTTCAGCCGTTATATTTTTATCATGTCTTAAAGTTTTTCTATATACTTTTCACATTTTGACACGATTTTAAAGCACATTTAAAAATAATAAAATACACAATCGATTAAGATGCCTTTTCTTTTTGGCTAAATTCAACCTTTTAACAACCTTTTTTTTTTTTTTTTTTTTGTGAAACTTTATTCCTCTTCCTCTATCTTAACGGACATTCTAATCTTCTTCTTTCTTGTAATGGCTAGTATACACACAAATGCAAAAACCACCAAGGATTCTAGATAGCAAAGATTGGGGAACTGAAAATTTTCATTACCAGGGAATATTGTTACGATAATCGGATATAAATAATAATATTGTATTTTGTCTCTTTTTTTCCTACAGGTTATCTCCCTCCACGTCCCCAGCTTTAGCTACTTTCTCCTTTACATATATCGGCATCACGAGGAGGGAGGGGCCGCCGGGTTTTCATTGTGAGCCAGCGGATCGTCGGCAATTTCTTCAGGACCAACCTGAATCTTGAAGTTCTTGTCACCTTCCAGCATGCTAAGCACTACCATTGGTTGAGGGTGGAGCGTCTTGCAAACTCGTCCGGGTTGTTGGGAAGTGATCAGCAGCTCTAAGTAAGGCCCTAGCTTGTTAAGGCTCCTCGAATCACCTGCCCACTTGTGAAGACCTGACTTTTGGTAGTCAGTCAAACAAGCAGCAAAGTTATGTAGAGTACTAATTAAGTTCAATGGCTTCTGTATTACGTTACCATGAAATCAGGTAACTTTGTATAAAAATTTACTGCGTCAAGTTCTTGCATTTTCAAAATGTTTTTAAGTGGATTTCAATTTTCTAATATCATGCTAAGGTAGTTCTTTGATATAGGAGTGACACAACTATTTCTCCAAAAATTTGCAACTGATAACAGAGGCACAACCAAATTCTTTAACCATCACCCAGGACTAGGCTTCATAATCCACCCCAAACCTTACTGGTTTATTTTTAATTTTGAGAAATCCCTTGAGACCATTACGTAAAGTTTATGCGAACAGTTTCTGTTATGTTAGAATATAACTCTTACTTTAATTTCATTTATTTTTTGTTGTGTGAATAACTACTATGAATCCCGTGAAATGACATAAAAGATTCTCTTCAATTTCGACAATTACAAATTTTATCATCATTTTCATCAAATAAATTTTATGTGATCGGTTATTTATTATGTCAAAGTATAACTCTTACTTTAATTTTATTTTTGATTTTTGTCATGTGTATAACTTATACACTATGAATTACATGAAATCATATAAAACTCTTAGAATTCAACAATTACTAATTTTATCATTGTTTTCATGAAATAAATTTTATGTGATTAGTTATCTGTCACATTATTTTAATTATGATTTTTGCCATATGTATAATCAATATACTATGAATTACATAAAATTACATAAAAGATTCTCAGCAATCACTAATTTTATTACTCATCCCTTAGACGTCTCACATGGCCATAAACTGTGGAGGCCTGGTTTTTTGGCATGAACTGCAAGACATCAGAGTGCTTGCAACGCAGTCCAGTACCAGCCTTGTGCACCAAGTATTTGCAAATTAAAGTAGTCAACCTTTTAGTTTCTTTACGCAAATGAAATGGGAAATTTATTTCATTTATTTTACTTCTCATTTTTTAAGTGCTTTCCAATGTCATTATTGAGAGAAGATAATTTAGATACAATGCTGCGCTTATTTCTTTTGTTCTTTTTTCAGCTTAAATTGTAAGTAATATAACAGGCTCTAGTTTGCCTGTACGGCATAAACTCACTAAAGAATTGTTGATACTATGTTGTTCTTACGTAGATATAAATTGATCACTTCAGACATTGAAGTCGAGCATTCTCATGTCAACTTTATAGAAGTACAAAAAAAATTACATAAATTTCAAAGTACAAGGTACATATAAGTTCAGCATGTGATTATTATGTGCAATTTCTCTGTTTTTTCGACGGCAAATGAAGAAGAAAAACATTATAAATATCTATTTTTTTTAATTCAACTTGACTACGACCCGAGAAATTATTTAATAAATTCTTGCGTAGTACACCCATCCAATAAAACATCAACATTTGCATATGTATTAACTCTATTAATAATGTTTCTCTATTCTATTGTATTTTGCATTAATTTTTTGCTCCGAATGGTCAGAAAAAGTTCCTTAAAAAATAATTGTTGTAAATGCTCTTCCTTATATATAAATTAGGAGTAACTGGGGCCCTTGCCTACACTACCATGTAAGATCTATCATAATGATTTGAGTACTTCTATTCAGCTTGACTGGGGTGGGCCCCACCAGGTAGGACCCATGTAGGGCCCACCCTGGTGAGGAGGCTGGCCGACTTCCCGGTAAGGCAGCACAAAGTTTTTCTAATGATTTTTGGTTAGTACTAAAAAAAACAAAAAAAGTAAACTCTGTAACAGACCTCCCATATATAAAAACTCTGAAGAATATTTAAATTACCAAGAATGTTAAAGTTCAGAAATATGAAAGATATTATTTTTTTTTTGATGATCACCAAAGAGGGTTCGAATGCATATTAAACTTTCTTTTCCTCTTAGAAGATCAGAACTTGATTGTGTTACTTGATCAATTATTTAAAAAAAGTTAATTACATAGACAGGATAGCAAATATCCGTGCTCTTGTTTTGCATTTATATAAATAAAAAAGTCCCAGACTAGTAAAACCGAAAAGTTTCAAGATTCCCAACTTCAACAAAATAGTACGCTAAACTATTATGTCCTTTAATAATATTAAGTTAAAGAATATAAAATCATTAATATGTTTAACAGTAAAAATAATATTAGTCTTGAACAATAAATGTTTAAAAGTTGAAATTACTTAATATAAGAAAGTAAAGTATTTATAATAACTATGAAGAAAATAATAAATGTATGGTAGGGTAGGAGAGAGAAACACATGATTACATAGAGTTAATATAAACAAATCATCCAACTGTTGGGTTGTTGTTGAACAGGCATGCGGCATAAGCGAAATGATACAGTACATTCAATCTATTAAGTCCCCTTTATACTATCTTCAAATAAGTTGCTTTTGTTTTATTGTTTAAAAGTTGTTTAAGTCCACAAGCTGATTGGACTTTTAGCTTTTGTAAAACAATTTTAAAACAAACCACCTTTTTAACGTTTACAAAAAAAATACTTATAAAAACTTTTTTATTTATCTTTTAAACTTTTATTTATTAATAAAAAATTACAAATTTCATCTAAGCTCTTATGTTATATTACTTTTTAAATAACCTAACAGGTTTAAAAGCTGTTTTTAAATCAAAAAACATTTTTACATGCATTGTTTAAAAACTAGTTAGAAAGCTCTAATTTATACTTCTCTTATTTTTTTGCTCAAAAATAAATGCACAAACTTTTCCCAACAGGTCATAGCGAAATTTTTCCAGCATATATATTACGTTTCATACCAAAAAAAAAGAAGAAGGGATAATTGGTACATGGTATTCTTAAACTATAATAATAATAATAATATCAAAATCAAAGTATAACCAAGTCATATGAGTAATCAAAGTTTGTAATCTTTCACTTTTCTTTTTTTTTTTTTTTTCATTTTTGGAAACTATAATCTTCGATCAACTTTTAAAAACCTGTAATCCCATCATGCTTTTTTCATGTGTGTAACTGATGCACCCCAATACATGTGAAATCATTGGCAAGCAATCTCATATTGAATGAAACAACAATGGGGTATAATGTCATTAATTTCAAAATGGATTATCTTTAATTTCAAAATGTATAATGTCATTACTACATTCTCCCTATGTGTTTAATTAATGTGTTCTAAATGGTGTAAAGCCAATATCTCCAAAATTTTAAAGAACTGCTAATTTCAACCTTGTCGATTTCATTGAATAAATTTATTATTTTTCTTATGTATAACTGATATATTATGAATTGTGTGAAGCGTGAAAGATTCTTTCTCATTTAAAGGTTTGTTGATTCTTCCATTGGTCTTATCATTAATACTTTTGTCGTGTGAAATATGCTCTCAAGAGATTTTAAAATTATTAATTTCTTCATCGGTTTAATTGAATAAACTCTATGTAAACGGTTAGCTATCATGTCATAATATACTTTTTTTTTCATTTATGATTTTTGAACTAATACATTGTGAATAACTAAAATCACGTAAAATATTCTCTTTAATTTCAACAATCACCAAGTTTATCATCGGTCTTATCGAATAATTTTATGTAACAGTTATTTGTTACATCAAAATACAAGTCTAATTACTTTTATTTATGATTTTTGTCTATAATCACGTGAAATGAAATAAAAGATTTTTTCAGATTTCTATAATCATTAAGTTTATCATTGGTTTCATCGCCTCAGTTCTATACGAATACGATGGCAAGGTCTCAAGAACAAATGCATTGAAGAAGAACAAGAGGTTGCATCAAGTTTTTCTCCCTACATAATAGGCAAGGGTCCAAATTTTCCTAAGCAGAAAGCTAGTAAAAAGCTGCCTTGTTTTCAAAATGTTTCCACCTCTGAAAAAAGTTGATATTTTAGAGCTTAAAGGAAAGTTAAAATCAGTTGAGACTATCAACTGATATGCTAATTAGAAATGAATGGCATGGGGAATGTAAGAAGGGAAGTTTCTTGGGTTTTTGAGAGCAGCCGGTAGTCTTCTGAGGTATTTATAAATTCTATTCTCAGAATCTTGGTTCATTTCTTGATATCTCATAACTACTTATTTGCTAAAACCACACTCAGATATACTATTCAGTTGACTTATGTTACAACAAAAGAGAACCCTTCCTGTTTGACAAAAAAATTTCTCTCCAAAAATTGCAACATTTTATTCTTTGTTATATGATCTTATTTTCTTTTCAAAAGAAAAGAATTTTCAATTAACCTTACTTTACTTATGGATTCAAATGAATTATTTGTCATTCCAATTATTTCCAAATCCAAAAAACAAATTGAGGCCCTGTTATGCTTTAGCTTATGTCTTGAAATGGTTGGTACTCCTTGTTCATATTATCACACAAAGGGGAAAAAACCACGGAATTTTAGATAGCAAAGAGAAGTTTAATTTGGTGAACTGCCAAAATTCATTACCAGAGAATATTGTTACAATAATCTGATAACTAATAACATTGTATTTGCTCTCTCTCTTTTTTTACTGGTTATCTTCCTCCATGTCCCCAGATTCAACATTTCTCCCGCACATCCACCGGAACAATCAGAGGGAGGGGTCACCTCATTCCACTGGTAGGCTCAGCAGACCATCAACAGTCTCACCTGTCAAGCATTTTAGCCACGTGATGCAAGGTAAAGACTTGAACGAGCGCTCATAAAATAACTCACAATTAACATAAGAACAAAGTAATATTTTGAATCAACATCATTTATTTCTTAAACTAAAAAAGGAAAAAGAAATCAGAATGCTCTTTGTAGGTCATTGTAATTTAGTCACTGGATTCTCTTCAATTTAAATTCTAGATGTATAAAAAATTCAAATATTTATGTGGTAAATATGTAATTAAAATGTAATAAAAGTGTTAGTTTAGTAGTAATTTAATACTAATGATCATTTAAAGGGGGTTTATTTCGGCTAATTTAACAGGTTGAGGCTGCAAAGCCTGCTCACAGAAGAGGCAGAATGCAAGCTGAACCTCCCGCTCGTATTCACTATGATGCAATGCTGCTGTCACCTCTCCGCCATGAGGCAGTAGCTAAACTCAAAGGACACGTTGTACTCCAAGTTGCTAGCCCCCTCGCAGCTGTCCACCACAGCTTCAAGCACCTTGGCAGCTCGGTGTTGTAAGTCCTTGGACACGCCTATAGTGTTGAGCTCAATGAATTTGGTCATCATCCTAGCCACTTTGTGGTCTTTGACCACAAAGGCGACCATCAGGATGCAACAATGGAAGAGTTGAAGAAACAGCAAAACGGCTAAAAATGAGAAGGCAGATTCATCTCATGATTTCCAACTTCTGAATGACGAGCAGCTATCATCCAATGTGCATCCCAGCATGGCACGTGCATTTGGAGTGTGAACAGCGTGAGGTTGTTGTCTGCGGGGAAGGAGATAGGTGTGTACCAGGACCATTAGCATGCTGGCTCACGGATCGGTGCTCCCCCAGTTTGGTTGCCAGTAAAGTGTCTCACAAACCTGTTGCTGTTGCTGGCGGAGGTGACAAGCTCTATGTAAGGCCCCAGTTTGTTAAGGCTCCTTGAATCGCCTGCCTGTTTGTGAAGACCTGACTTTTGGTAGTTCGTCTTTGATGGGCAGGACTGCAACACAAATATCAGCGTTTGCAATGTTATTATAGAGAGAGAGTATATATGTTGTACAAGAAAACAAGTAACAAATTAAGTTATGTCTAGTGCTAATTAGTTCTATAGTTTCTGTAGTTTCTCATTCATGTCTCCTGTGTGTAACTGATGCATTCTGAAACATGTGAAATCATAAGCAAGCAATCTCAGATTTAAATGAAACAACAATGGGATTATTTTCTTTAATTTCATAATGTGTTCTGTATGGTATAAAATCAATCTCTCCCACAAAATTTCGGGAATTTCTAATTTATCATAATTGATTTCATAGAATAAGTTTTCTATTTCTTTATGTGTAACTGATATTTTATGAATTGTGTAAAATGACGTAAAAGATATTATCTAATTTCAAAAATTATTAATTTTACCATAGGTCTTATCTCTATTATTTTATCATGAGGAATATGTTCTGAAGAGTCTTCAAAATTACCAATATTATCTTTAGTTTTATCGAATAAGTTTTATGCAAACAGCTATCTATCACATCAAAATATAACTCTTACTTTCATTTATGGTTTTTGTGGTATGTATACCTAATGCATTGTGAACAACGTGAAATCTTATAAAAGATTCTCTCAGAGTTTAAGAGTTACTAATTTTATCATCGTTCCCAACTTTCATTTTGATTTTGTCATGTGTAACCAATGCATTGTGAATCATGTGAAATGAAATAAAAAGTTCTCTCAAATTTGACAATCACTAAGTTTATCTTTGGTTTCATCGCCTCAATTCTCTATGAATACAGTAGCAATGTCATAAGAACAAATGCATTAAAGAAGAACAAGAAGTTGCATTAAGTTTTTCTCCATACGTTATAGGTGCATAGGACCCAAATTTTCCTATGCAAAGAGCCAGTAAAAAGCTAACTTGTTTTCCATACATTATACATAGAAGATACATTACTAATTTTATCATTGGTTTCATCAGGCAACTTTTGAACGAAAGGTTATCTGTTTTTTTAGAATATAATTCTTACTTTTATTTTTTATTTTTGTCGCGTGTATAGTTGATACACTGTGAATTACGTGAAATCACATAGAGAATTACGTGAAATCACATAAAATATTCTCTCGGATTTCAACAGCTGTTAATTTAATCATCGACTTCAACTTTTATTTATAATATTTATCATGTGTATAATTGATACTTTATAAATGACATAAAAGATTCTCTCAGATTTCAACATTTCTAATTTTGTCATTAGTTTCATTAAATAAATTTTATTTGAACAGTTATCTTTCTCTTAGAATAGAATTCTTATTTTCATTTATGATTTTTGTCGTGTGTATAACTAATACACTATAAATCACGTGCAATGACATAAAAAGATTTTCTTGAATTTCAACCTTTCCTATTTTATCATCAGTTTCATCAAACAAATTTTGTATGAATACGCAGTTATCTTTCTCATTAAAGTATAACTCTTACTTTTATTTATAATTTTTGTCGTGTGTGTGTAATTGATACACTATAAATCACATGAAATCATATAAAAGATTTTCTCAGATTTCAACAAGTCACTAATTTTATCATTGGTTTCATCGAATAAAGTTTATACGAACGGATATCAGTATAACTCTTAATTCATTTATGATATTTGTCACATGTATAACTATGAAACTCGTGAACTTAAATAAAGGATTCTCCGATTTCAACAATTACTAACATTATCATTGGTTTCATCGAATAAACTTAAATAAAGGATTCTTCGATTTCAACAATTACTAACATTATCATTGGTTTCATCGAATAAAGTTTATGCGAACGATTATCTGTATAAGTCTTGCTCATTTATGAAATTTGTCCTGTATGTAACTGTGAATCGTGTGAAATTACATAAAGTACTCTTGGATTTAAATAATTACTAATTTCATCTTCGGTTTCATAGCCTAAGTTCTCTATAAGTACCATGGCAATCTCTCAAGAACAAATGCATTGAAGAAGGAGAAGTTGCATTAGCTTTTTTCCCATACGTTGTGGGTAGATATGGTCCAAATTTTCCAAAGCAGAAAGCTACGAAAAAGCTGCCTTGTTTTCAAAATGTTTCCACCTCTCAAAAAAGTTGACATTTTGGAGCTCAAAAAAGTCAGCTTTTTTCCCATGCATTGTGGATCGTCGCTTCAGGAACAACCTGAAGTTTTCGTCTCGATCCAGCATGCTCACCTGGACGTAATGCTGGCTAGCCCCAAAGTGCTTCCCTCCTTAAGTCAGGATCCTGTGGCCTCTTAGGAAGCTTTCACAGTCTTCCACGCTCCTCAGGCATTTTAACCACGCAAAAGCTCCAACGTAAAAACAAAAAATTTCACTTCAGTTTGACTTAACGAGCACTGCTTCTTATAATTTTGGTGGGGATTTTTTTGGCTAATTAACCAGGTTGAGGCTTCAAGTCCTGGCCAGGGAATTGGCAGAACGCAGGAGAAAACTCGGGCATGCTGAACCTCCTGCTGCTGTTCACGGTGTTGCGAAGCTGCTGCCACCTCTCTGCCATGAGGTAGTAGCTGACCTCAAAGAAGGACTCATTGTACTCTGCACCGCCAGCCTGCTCACTGCTGTCAGCCACATCTTCAAGCACCTTGGCAGCTCAGAGCTGCGAGTCCTTTGGCACACCAATGGTGTTGAGCTCTATGAATTTGGTTATCCTCTTAGCAACTTCGAGGTTTTTGACCAAAGCCCACCTGCAGAATCCACCAAGGGAAGAGGTAGAGAAATGGCATAAGATAAGAGAGAGCAGATTAATATCATTTCCATCTCCAGTATGAAGAGCAACACTCACCCAATGCACATCCCCGTGTGGCCAGTGCTTTCAGAGATGGTGAACAGCGTGAGGTAGTTGTCCACAGGGAAGGAGATAGGTGCATACTGGGGCCAATAATATACAAGATCATAGATCAAAGCCCCCCAGTATGGTTGACCGCCGAGTGCCTTGCGAGCCATTGGGGTTTTTGGGGGAGGTGACCAGCTCGATATAAGGCCCCATTTTGTTGAAGCTTTTGTTGAAGCCCCTCGCATCGCCAGCCCATTTATGAAGTCCTGACTTTTGGTGGTCAGTCATTGATGGGTGGGACTGCAAGACAATATCAGTATTTGCAATGTCATTCGTGGGATAACATATACGTTGCACAAGCAAGCAAGCAACAAAGTTATGTAGAGTACTAAGTTTTGTACTTTCAGTATTTAAAGAGAAATTTCTGCCTATGAAATCAAGGGGCTTTTTATAATTATTTACTCTATCAAGTTCTTGCATTTACAAAGTTGTTTATGTGGATTTGAAGTTTCTAATATAAACTATCAAGTGCAGTAAGTGCTCGGAAGAATGCAACCATTACTCCCCAAATTGCAACTGCCAGGAGAGGCGCAGTCAAATTCTTGAAACACCACCTAGAGCCATACTCTAGAATCCACCGTAAGCACTAATCGTTTGGGACCTTACTGTGAGGATTCCCTTACAAAGTTGCAGATGCACGCAAGGGATGGACCCAGGCACTTCTTCGAGGCATAGGCCATGTAGCCCACCACCTAAGTTTAGGTACGCTCCTATATCATTCTTTCTTTATGTTGACTTTAGCTTTAGAGTAACAAAACTTGGTACAAGTTAAGCAAAGGATCATTTGCAAATTGTCTGTTTGAGGGGGCAAGGAAAAAAGAGACAACAGAGACAGAGACAGAGACAAATGCTCTTCGTAAAAATCTAAAAGCTGGGAGACAATAGCCAAAAAATCGAAAAATCAAGCTTCAAAAGCGTGATTAGAAAAGGAACATGTATTAATGTTGCCCTTTGTGGTTTGCAATCAAGAGCTCCAAAAAATAAGTGGGTTGATGAAGTCGTCTAGAATTTATGCCAGTTAACATCATCTTTACGGCACTAATTATTTGATTAGCTTAAGTGGACTTCGGCTGCTTTTTGTTTAGAGGATTGTTCCTTTCATTTTTCTGCTTTTTTAATTCTCTGATCCAAAAATACAAAGTGACCACCAAAAGTCATGTTCTCTGTACATGCATGACATTTGCTAGCAAGTATGCTAAGTCATGACTTGCTAAATTCAAAGCCTCAAATCAGTTATATATATATATATATATATATACATTATCCAAAGTCACACAAAGACAGAATCAGAGAGGGAAAATATCAAATGAGAAAACTAACCGAATAGTAAGGAGCTGCTGAAACAACACTCATGGGCTCGGTTGCTTCTTGTGGGGAAAGAGCATAGAGAGCTGCCAAATAGAGTTGAGAAGAGCCCGTGCAGGCAACAATGTAACGGCCTTCGGTTGCGGCATTTTCCTCCACATTGTGAAGCTTCACAACTTGCTTGGCAAACTCAGGCTCCAAAAACCAACAAACACTCATGGTATCAGAAAAATAGCTCATTGATTGCCATCCTGGGATCACATTGTGGTCTTTTCTCCCATCTTTTGCCAATAGCTTTCGCACATAGTTGGATCATCACTGCATGAACAACATAAAAAAACTTTTGCTTAGAAATTACCCATTGAGAACACTATGTGCCAAGTAAAATGCGACAATAAAACAAAAAAGAAAGTAAAGAAAAACACCAAGGCAAGACAAATAGGGCAAAGGACATTATTGATAGCAGCATTAACGAGAAAATCATCACTGAAAAAAAAAAAATCTGTCACAAGGCAAATGGGAATCTTCAATTGTATTGAGGTAGGTAGGTACTAATTTTATTATCAGTTTCATCGAATAAATGTTTATGTGTATGGTTATTTGTCACATCTTACTTTTATATATGACTTTTGTCGGGTGTATAATTATACATCGTGAATCACATAAAATCACATGAAGGATTGTCTCAGATTTCTATAATCACTAATTATAATTGGTTTCATTGAATAAATTTTATATGAATGGTTATTTGTCTTGTCAGAATCTAACTCTTATTTTCATTTATAATTTTTGTCTTGTGTATAACTAATACACTGTGAATCACGAAAAATAACATGAAAGATTATTTCGGATTTTGATAACCACTAAGTTTATTATTGGTTTTGTCTCCTAAGCTCTCTTTAAATATGTTGGCAATGTCTCAAGAACAAATGCATTGAAGAAGAAGAAGTTGCATTTTTTTTTTCCATACATCATAGGTAATAGGGTCCAAATTTTCCTGAGCAGAGAGTTAAGAAAGAGCTGCTTTGTGTTCAAGATGTTTCCACCTCTCAAAAAGGTTAATAGTTTTGGTAGGTTTGATCTGTGGTCATAAAATTGAAAATGAATATTTTAAAAAAAGAATTGATTACTGTAATGCTTATAGTCCTTCAACTTTTGGAAACCTGTATTACCATCATTCCCTTTTCATGTGTGTTACTGATGCATTCTAAAGCTTGTGAAATCATAAGTAAGAATTCTCAGTCTTCATGAAACAACACGGGGGTTACTCTCTTTAATTTCAAAAATGCATATTAATGTCATTACTACTTTCCCTCTATGTGTATAATTAAGTGTTTTGAATGGTATAAAATCAAAAGCTCTCCATAAGTTTGAAAAATATTTAATTTATGATCTTTGATCTAATCAAGGAAGATTATTAAACTAAGTGAACTCATGTGAAAGATTCTATTTTATTTTAAAATTTGTTAATTCTGTCATCGATGTTATTGTTCTTAGTTTTGTGATCGTGTGAAATATGCTCTCAAGAGTTTTTAAAAGTACCAATTTTATCATTGATTTCATCGAATAAATATTTATGCATACGGTTATCTGTCACGTCAGAATATAACTCTTACATTCATATATGACTTTTGTTGCATGTATACTTGTACATTGTGAATTACATGAAATCACATAAAAGATTGTCTCATATTTATACAATTACTAATTTTATCATCAATGTCATCGAATAAATTTTATGTGAATAGTTATCTATCTCGCCAGAATCTCTTTTATTTTCATTTATGATTTTTATCTTATCTGTAACTGATACACTATGAATCACATTAAATAACATGAACGATTCTCTCATATTTCGATAACCACTAAGTTTTTCATCGCCTAAGCTCTCTTTAAATACGTTGGCAATGCCTCAAGAACAAATGCATTGAAGAAGAAGTTGCATTTTTTTTTTTTCCATGCATCATAGGTAAATAGGGTCCAAATTTTCCTGAGCAGAGAGTTAAGAAAAAGCTGCCTTGTGTTCAAGATGTTTCCACCTCTCAAAAAGGTCAACATTTGGAGCTCAAACGAAGGTTAAAGGTAGTTGAGAATATCAACTAATATGCTGATTAGAAGTGGGTGGCATGGGAAATGCAAGGATGATAGTTTCTTGAGGTTTTTGGAGCGGCAGGTGATTTACTGAGTTATTACGTTTTAATCTCAAACTCTTGGTTCCTTTCCTTATATCTCCTAACTAGTTATTTGCTAAAACCACGCTTAGATATACCATGCAGTAGACTTGTGTTGCAAGTAAAGAGTAGTGCTCATGTTTTATAGCAAAAACTGAAAGATCTCTCTCTCCTTTGTTCTATGATCTTATTTTCTTTTCTTTTCAAATCGAAAGAATTGTCTTTTCTCCTAACGTCTCCTATTGATCCGGATAACTATATACCCCTACTGAAGTCTTGCACCATTTTGATGTGAAAAATAAATGTAAATTTACTACTGAAATTTTATAGTTGATTTGCAAATGTTTAAAAGCAGTAGTCCTTTAATTAAACTCTCGAAACTTGGTCTTACAGAATCTGACAATGAATTTATTGTTCGGCCCTTTTTTTTTTTTTTTTCCTTTTAACTATGAAA
Organism: Artocarpus heterophyllus; assembly: GCA_025403435.1. NCBI lineage: Eukaryota > Viridiplantae > Streptophyta > Magnoliopsida > Rosales > Moraceae > Artocarpus > Artocarpus heterophyllus. The sequence continues at coordinate 17,092,587 of CM046345.1, read as the reverse complement.
CATTAACTTATAAACTTCCTTTCTTACAAGGGACAGTAGAGGACTCTGTAGTTAAAAATACGTACAGCTATTTCAATACCCTTTTAGCTATTCTGGACAGAACACTTTTTGAAAACCGTTATACCTTTTACCACGTTTTATAATTCTTTTATTCTTTTCTTATTTTGACATAATTTAAAATGCGCTATCGATCATTAAAAGAACCACTATCGATTGAAACACGTTTTCTTTTTGGCTGAACTCAACCTTTTAACAACTTTTTTTTTTTTTTTTTTGTGAAGCATTATTCCTCTTCCTATATCTTCCTTAATGAACATTCTAATTTTCTTCTTTCTTATAATGGTTGGTGTACACACACATATATAGTCGTTTATATTATCACACAAACACAAAAACCACAGAGAATTCTTGACGGCAAAGTCAAGTTTAATTTGGTGAACTGATAATTTTCATTAGTAGAGAATATTCTTACAATAATCGTATAATCAATAACATTGTATTTGCACTTTTTTTTCTATAGGTTATCTGCCTCCACGTCCCCAGCTTTAACAGTTTTCTCCTCCACATCCATTGGCAACATGAGGAGGAAGGGACTGCCAGATTTCCGTTGTGGCTGTTAGAAAATGGTTTAATAAACCCTTGTGAGGAGCCATTTTGGGACCCAAATTAGAGTGAGACTTACCTCATAAATATGACAGGTCTTTGTGGATTTCTGTTTTATGTCACAAGGAAATAGAAATCATATATTCATGCGCTCAAAATGGTCAATGGATGGATGAGAAATTGATCATCAAAATAAGCCTTATGGAATTAGTTTTTGTTGGAAAGATTGTTGGAAGTTCAACATTGCTTAGGCAACTTGCCTTGGGGGAGCTTAGATGAGTTTGCGTTTTTGTTTTCGGGTAAGAACATGTACCCAAGAGGCTTTCTCTTGTACAAGGATACAAATCATTGGCTTAGTGAGTTAGGGGCTCAATATATATGCCTGCATGACGTGGCAGGGCAAATGTCGCTCCATCAAGCTTGTAACCTTTGGATTAAAGTCTCTCTTGCTTTGTTAGGCTCATATTCTCTTAGAGTTTTAGGTGCTCTAGTGATAGAGAAGGCACAATTTCAAGTTCGCTGGAGTAGTACCTCTGGTGTCGGAGTCCTACTTGATCGTCTTTATATCCTAGGAAGCAGATGCTCATCGTGATCTTAAGCACCCAATGAGAAAGCAAATTTGCTTTAAGGAAAGAGTGCCAATTTTGTGCCTCGATGTCCATTTTTGTGTTTTATTTGGTTGAAGATTGAAAGTTTCGTTGTAATTGTTTCTCCTTCTTTTGTAATATTTTGTTAATATTAAACTTGTCTGTTTCTCTTTATTTTATGTAGTTTTGCTAATAGTGACCTAAGTGGATCGTCAACAATCTCTTCAGGAGAATCCTGAAGTTCTTGTCACATCACTATGCAAGATCATGGATTAGAGCTCTATCATTAATTGAGGGTCGAGCATCTTGCAGACCCGTCTGAGTTATTGGGGGAAATGATCAACTCTATATAAGGCCCTAGTTTGTTAAGGCTCCTTGAATTGCCTTCCCATTTGTGAAGGCCTGACTTTTGGTAGTATGTCAAACAAGCAAACGAGCAACAAAGTTATGTCGAATACTAAGTTAAGTAGTTTTTCTACTTTTTTAGAAATTTGTTTCCATGAAACCAAGTAGCTTTATATAATAACGTTACTATATAGGTTCTTGTTGAAAAACAAGTATGTAACAGTATTTTAAAAATTTTAAATCAGAGTATTTTTCAAATAACAAGTTTGACATAGTAAATATATGAATTTAATAACAGATCTTATTAATCTCTTTTGTATGCTGCAGTGGACTAGAATCCGTGTAGAGAAGAACATACTAGAAGAGCCTCAATCAATAGGTCTTCTTTGCTATTTTCTATCATCAGAGTGTGGGTGGTTGCACATCGTACAACCTTTTCTCTGGTGACTCTCCTTCCAACCACTAGAGAAAACCTAGAACTAAGGTTCCTGATGTTGAACAATAGCTCTCAGAGAGTTTCAAAGGTTCTCAAACTAGAGTACTCACTTTATGCTTCTCAAGTGGTCTAAATAACAAAAAAAAAAAAAAAACTCACCTTCTATTTATAGTGGTTAAATTTGGGGTTAAACCTTATCAGATTGGGTCTTAAAATTCGAGTCTGGATTAACTTCTGATGTAAAATGCATCAAAAACACTATACAGATTATCGCATGATTGGCAAGCCGATCTAGGAGATCGGCCTACCAAACTTACTCCATCAGCAGGCTGAAGTTTCCCACTAGCCTGTCAAACATATGATAATCTGGAATCATTAAAGTATCTTATTTTCCACCTGGGAATCTTAGATAGAGCCTCAGTTTAGTTCAAATAACCCAATAGAGAAGTTATCTGATCAAAACAGTCATATATAGATAATCCTATAGAAAATAAAATATTATCAAAAATTCAACATGTTTATTAATTTACAAAATTAATTCAACCGATAAACTAACATGAATTATTAAATCCAATCTTATCGAATTTCAACCAATCTAATAATTTAACATAAGTCACCAATATATAGGAAAATACGCCGCATCGTTACAGGATTTATTATAAGCTAACAAAGTGGACCTGATGGACTTATATAGATCAAGCTCCTATAATTATAAAATAATCATATTTCATATATATATTTTATAATTATAAACTCTAATGCTACTCTACTAAAAACTTACAACTGCACTCTCGAACTATATAAAATTACAAAGTTTCAATAAGCCAACCATCTATGACATATCATAATATGTCACATCCCCATAGGATATCTATAATTAGCTTAAAGATAAATTCTATTTTACCTTCCTGATTATTTTTATCTTGTGTTCCATTATCACATCATTGGAATACTTACTATCTATAGATTGTATACCATTCGGTTACACCTATGTATCCAAATGGTTGAGCACTCTAATCTTCTAATTATAGGATAATGTATATAAAAGAATATCATTAACTCTACATAAAAGAGCTATGGATTCCATATCTATGAATAATGAGTTTACACCAATCAAGAGTCATGCCTCTAACGTACTGATATGTGTACTATCATTACCTTTGGTACATCAAATGACATAAGTCAAGGTGAGGGGCGCATTAGTAATTTTAGGATTAAGACATAACACATATGATTGTCTAAAGTGAATCGATTTGAACAAACAGAATTACTAACTAAATCAATCCATCTTTTTGTTTTGATCCAACACATTGTCACTTGTGACAATGCGCTAATGTTTCCACTCCGGAGTCCCACTCCAATGACCAAGACAAGCCATCTCTTGCTAGGGATGTAGACAACATAACAATCTTAGCATGAATAAAGCGCCTAACTTTCTTCCCTCAATTGTGTATCTTATGATTTAGACTATTACCTTTAAGATCATGTCTTTTGCATAATATGTCTATCATATGTACGATCTTAAAAGTTTAGATCGGCAGTCTTAGACTTTTATTTGCTTATCATACATTCAACAGAAATGAACATAAAGAGGAAAACATTTGGTACATGAATAAATAAACTCTTTATTAATTAAAATATCTCCAAAACATATTACAATTTACTCCTTAGGGCACCTATGTCTACGAATCTCTTACTTGTACTAAGTGAGTAAATACGACATATCTCGTATCCCCATAGCCTCCATATGCTTCTCAAAGACTTTTGTAGTTAGTGTCTTTGTGAAACGATCAACTACATTGTCTGTCAACGTTATCTTGCACACTACAACATGTCCACCCTCAACGAAGTCCTTTATCATATGATATTTTTGATGAATATGCTTACTCTTCTTGTGAAATATTGTTCACAATACAACGATACTGCCTTATCCATACCAGGAAATACTTGAAGATCCCCAAGGAACTTGCGAAACCACATTGCTTCTTTTGAAGCATCACTAGCTGCCAAGTACTTAGCTTCCATCATTGAATCCAAAGTACAGTCTTGCTTGACACTTCTCCAAACAATGGCGCTGTTGCCCAGAGTAAACATATAACCAGAAGTTGATCTGCTCGAATCCAAATAGGATTAGAAATCCAAATTGGTGTATCTTAGAGGTGTTAGATCCTTACTCGAATATATAAGCATATAACCTTGGTTCCTTTTCAGGTACTTGAAAATATGCTTAACTGCAACCCAATGGTTTGGTCTTGGATCCAATTGAAATTGACTTATTATCCCGATTGCATAACAAATGTCTGGTCGTATGCATAGCATAGTATACATGAGACTACCCACTGCCAAAGCATAAGGTACCTTCTTCATGTATTCTTTTTCTTCTTCAGACTTTAGAGAGTCTTTCATAGTAAGAGTAATTCTAGACCTAGATGGTCGCCCATATTTCTTGGAGTTCTACACTGTATACTTCTCGAGAATTTTACCTATGTAGGCTGCTTGGGACAAAGCTATAATTCTTTTCTTTCTATCCCAAAAGATCTGGATACTGAGAATATAATTAGCTTCACCTAAGTCTTTCATGTCAAACTACTTGGTCAACCATAATTTGATTGATGATAATGCCCTAATGTCATTGCCAACAGGCAATATGTCATCTACATAGAGTAGTAGAAAAACCACATTCTTATCCTTAATGTGTTTATAAACACATGGTTCATCAACGTTTTGTTCTAACCCATAAGTCTTGATCACCATATCAAATGTTATGTTCCAAGAACGGGAAATCTACTTAAGTCCATAAATTGACTTTAGCAACTTACAGACCTTACCTTCTTGACCCTTAGCCTTGAGCCCATCTGGCTACACCATATATATGGACTCATCAAGATAGCCATTTAGAAAGGCCGTCTTGACATCCATTTGCTAAATCTCCTAGTTGAGAGCGATAGCTATGGACAAGAGAATGCGGATGGACTTAAGCATGGCTGTAGGTGAAACTGTTTCATCGTAATCGATTCCTTCCTTTTGCGTGTGTCCCTTTGCTACCAATCTAGCCTTATAGGTTTTGACTTTCCCATTTGTTCCTCTCTTTCTCTTCTAGATCGACTTACACCCTATGTGTTTTACCCCTTTGGGAAGATCCACAAGTTCCTAGACTTAATTACTCTTTCTAGACTTTATCTCAATGTTCATAGCTTTTGTCGAGAGCTTTCAATCAACATCATCTATAGCTTCTACGTAGTGATGCAAAAACGGGTCGGCCCAGCCCAGCCCGACCCATTCTCCTTAGGCACACCCGGGTCGCGGGCCGGGCAAGACCACCCATATTAGAATTACCTTGGCCCGGCTCAGCCTGCAGGCCAATTTTACGTGGGTTGTGTTGGGTCATGTCGTGGGCCTTGAATGGGCTAGCCTATCTTCGCCCATTATGGGTTTAGATGGGCCAACCCATCTAAGCATACAATTTTTAATTTTTTTATATTTATTTTTTATTTTTAAATTTTAAAAAAAGTTCACAAATATAAAAGTTTGAATAGTCAAAGGAAATATAAAAAGGGATATTTTATTTATGATTGACTCATTAAAAATCTTTTCAAGGAAAGCCCAGTGGGACAAAACCTTGGTAAGAAAAAAAGAGTACAATAGGAATAATTATACATAAGATGTTCACAAAATTACTAAAAACAAAAAAAAAACATAAAAAACATAAAAAATAAATATTGTTCATAATTACAATGTATTACTCCCAGTAGGAGTATCAGAAATGTCCAAATTTTCAAAGTCATCAACCCAATCATCTTGAACTTCTTGGCTTCTTCTGCGAGCATCCTCCCAATCTTTTATGCACATTACTACTTCCAGAATATCATCACTCATACGTGCATGCCGTTCATCAAGTACTCTATCACTGCAACTAAATACTTGTTCACTTGCAACTGTGGACACTGGTATGGTTAGTATATCACGAGCCATTTTAGAGAGTATAGGAAAAGTTCTTGACTATGATCTCTAAAATGACAAAAGATCAAACTTATTGAAATCATGACCACCACCTTGCTCATTGAAAATGAATACTGCAAAATTTATTTCCAGATAGTTTTCTAATTCACTGCTTGTTGAAGATGTGTACAATACACCGAAATCAAATCTGGTGTAGCTAATCATACTTTCCCATGAAGAACCATGTGGTACAGATGTAGTATTTGCTAAAGGTGTAGGGGATACTATTTGACGTCCTCCATATTTTTTATTATATGTAGTAAATATGTTGTTAACTTTTGCTTGCACATTTTGAATGGTTATGATGTCAGAGTACACCCTTAATTTTTTCCCTATACCCTTAAACAAATATTCAACACCAGCTAATTTAACTCTTAGATCCAATATTGCGGCTATGCAATACAAAGGTGGAACATGCTCCTAATATTTTTTGAATTTTTGTTCCATGAACTCAACAGATTCCCTAAACATGTCAAAATCTCTATTTATATCGAAGGTTGCAGGAATGTCGTACAATTTATGTAATGCATGAGGAGAGGTGGGATACTACACACCTGAGTGTTGGAGAGTGGTTTCGTAAAAAGCCTTTAAGAAATTGTAGAAGCATGAAGCAATGTGCCAATCAAATTCTTGAAGCGGTTTAGTTGGATTCTTCAAGTTGTAATACACGGTTATGACCTCTTTATATGGTAGGCATGCATTCAGCATCAAATATATTGAATTCCACCAGTGTCCTATGTCAGTTGGAAGTTTTCTGAGTTTCATGCTTGCTCTCTTACAAAGTTTAACAAACTCTTCAATTCGAGAGCCAGAACTTGCTATGTAACCTAAGGCCATTCGAATAGTTTTCAAATAACCTTGAAAAAATTTCATGCCATCTTGAACACATAAGTTAATAATATGACAAGCACATCTTTGGTGAAAAAGTGTTATGCCATGCTATGGTCTCAAAGTTGTTTTGAAAAGGTTAATAGTAGCAATATTAGTAGATGCATTATCAAATGTGATGCTTCAAACCTTTTATTTAATGCCATAAAAATCAAATACTTCCATGATGACATCATGAATGGCCTTGGCACCATGTAGATAAGGCATTGGTAAAAAAGAATTAACCTTTTTTGAAAAGACCAATCTTTATCCACATAATGTGCAGTTACATAGATTTAACTAGTTTTGGTACGACCTTCCCACAAATCAGATGTGCATGCAACAGATGCAGTGAATGAACTAAATTCAGTTACTAACTTTTCCCTTATTGAATGAAAAACTTTTATGGTGTTAACTCTTGTGGTAGTTCTTGAGACACGCCTATATTGTGGATTATAAGCGTTTTAAATGTACTCCTCAAAGGTCAGATCATCAGCAAGACTAATTGGTTGTTGAGCATTAGCCAAATATCTAGCGTGCCATTCTCTAGCTCTTTGTTGGTCATATGACCAATTGGTAACACTACCATTAGGGCTAAATTGAAGTGTTTGTTGACGACAATCAACACTACCTACACCATACTTAGCTTCGCATTTTTTACGATGCCTCTCTAAGTGACCAGTGCCAGAAGAGGATTTACCTGTGTAGTCTTGTTTTTACACTTTGCAAATTATGCATTCTTCTGTCACCATTCTTGTTTGTACATGTTACTAGATCAAAATAACTCCAAATTGATGAAGTTCGTTGCACTTTTCTTTTGCTTTTACAAGTCATTTCGGAGGAACCACCAACTTGAGATATTAAGTCAGCGCCAATTTCTTCATGTGGATCATTAAATTGTTTTTCTTCGTTGATCACCAGATTTGAAACGTTGGCTCTCCCTCCATGTGATGACGCCATAGCTTCGACAAAAAATAACAATAAATTAATATAACACTATTAATAAAAATTAAATAAAATAATTACACAATAAAATTAACTTATAGCAATACAAAATTAATGAACAACAAATGAAATAAATTATACCTTCAAAGAGTGAGTGCTGACAGCTAGCTTGTGATAAGTTCCAAACTGAAGTCTTGAATTTCCTTTCTCAAAGATGGAGACATTGCTTGTAATGACATTAGTGTAGCCGTTATCTTCCTACTCAAAGCATCAACCACTCGGCTGGCCTTTCTAGGGTGATATAGGATTTCACAATTGTAAACCTTCACCAGCTTTAGCCATCTTCCTTTTCTCATGTTTAGGTCCTTCTGAGTGAAGAAGTACTTTAGACTTTGATGATCAGTGAAGATCTTGCATTGGACCCCATATAAATAATGCCTCCTTTTTTTCAATGCAAAAATGATTGCTGCTAACTCAAGGTCATGAGTAAGATAGTTATTTTCATAATCCTTCAGTTGTCTTGATGTGTAAGCAATTATTCTGTCATTCTGCATTAGGACTACACCAAGACCCATCTTAGAAGCGTCACTGTAAATTATAAATCTGTCACTTCTTTCTGGAATAGCCAATACTAGAGCTGTCATTAACCTCTTCTTTAGTTCTTGGAAACTCTTCTCGCATGCTTTAGTCCATTCATACTTCTTTCCCTTGCGAGTTAGATTCGTGAGGGGTGCTGCTATCTTGAAAAAGTCTTCTACGAATCTCCGATAACAACCCGCTAGTCCCAAACAGCTCCTTATTTCACTTGCATTTGTTGGTTGTTTCTAGTTGAGAATAGCCCCTACCTTAGCAGGGTCTACCATGATTCCTTCCTTTGATATTACATGCCCCAAGAAAGACACTCTATCGAGCCAGAACTCACACGTGGAGAATTTTGCATATAGCTGGTGTCTTCTTAATTTCTCCAACACAATCCTTAGATGCTCCACATGTTCTTCTTGGCTCATCAAATAAACAAGAATATTGTCGATAAACACAATGACAAATTTATCAAGGAAATCCTTGAATACCCGATTCATCAGGTCCATGAAGGCTGCAAGTGCATTCGTTAGACCAAAGGGCATAACCACAAATTTATAGTGACTATACCTCGATCTAAAGGCTGTCTTAGGAATGTCTCCTTCTTTAATCTTCAGCTGGTGATATCTTGACCGCAGATCAATCTTTGAGAACATAGATGCACCCTTAAACTGATCAAACAAGTCATCGATTCGAGGCAATGGGTACTAGTTCTTGATCATTGCCTTGTTTAGCTCTCTATAGTCGATGCAGAGTCACATAGATCCATCCTTCTTCTTGACAAATAAAATTGGAGCTCCCCATGGTGAGTGACTAGGCCTGATGAAGCCTTTGTCGAGTAATTCTTTTAATTGCTTGTGAAGCTCCTTTAACTCTGTTGAGGCCATTCTGCATGGAGCCTTCGAAATTAGGTCGGTGCTAGGAGCGAGCTCGATCTTGAATTCGACTTCTCTATCAGGAGGTAGGTTTGACAGATCATCTAGAAACACCTTTGAAAATTCACATACCACTGCCACATCTTCAATCTTTGTCTTTTCTTCTTAGCTTTTATCTATAATGTTGGCCAGATAGCCCATGCAGCCACTAGCTAACAACTTCCTTGCTTTCATGGTGAATAAAAACATGCTGGGTTTCTTCCTGGACTCGCCAACATACACGAACTTTTGATCACCTTCTTGATGGAAGATCACCTTTCATTTTTGGCATTCAATGGAAGCATTGTACTTGCTCAGAAAATCCATCCCAAGAATCATGTCATAATCATACATGTCGATCACGATAAGGTTGACAAAGAGTTCCCTATCAAAAATCCATAGAGGTACTGTACGCAAACAGTGCGTAGATATCATCACTTCCCTAGAGGGTAGTGTCATAGTGAATGCCTATCTCATTGGTTTTAAATGAACCCCTAACTTCTTAGCAAAGGATGACGATATAAAAGAATGTGTGGCACCTGAATCAAAGAGGACATATGCATTAATAGAAAGACTTGTTATCTGACCTGTGACCACATTTGAGGCTTCAACAGCCACCTGTTCTTTTATCATGGCATAGATGCGGGCATTCATAGGTGGGGCTTCAAGTCTTCCTTGACTAATCAGTGGCCCTTCTAAGGAAGCTTGCATCTGATGGAGTTAGGCTTGTGAAGCTCTTTGCTGGGCTTGAGCATTTGTCTAGTTGGGGCAGTTCTTAGCAAAATGATCTTCCCGCCCACAGATAAAACACTGATTTGTCCCCATGTGACATTCTCCAGGATGTTTCCTTCTACATTTAGTGCACGACTGATACTGCCTATTGTTGTTGTTGGGCTGGCTACCATTATGCCTCTTGTTACCTTGGCCCTGTTGGTTCTGAGAATTGGCCTTCCTCTTATTATTCCTCTAGTTCTGGTTGTTGTTGTTGTTGCTGCTGTTGTTGTTGTTCCGATGTGGAGGGTGGTTCTGTTTGTTTGTATTACTGGCTGACTGACCAGACTGAGGCTGATTTCTTCTTAGCTTTGACAGGTGGAACTCAGCATGTTGGGCCCTCATAACAACCTACTCCTGGCTTCCGGGTGGACTCGCCCCATCAACAATCACAGTAATTTCTGGCCTGAGGACTCTGATCAATCTTCTAACCCTTTCACTCTCATCATTAACCATCCCTGGACAAAGGCGAGCTAGCTGATCAAACTTTGTCACCATATCTGTTATTGACATATCTCCTTGGCGTAGGTTTTCGAACTCATCATAATGCTTTCTTCTAATGATCATGTGGAAGAACTTCATGTTGAACTCATGAACGAAGTCAACCCATATCATTTCATCAACATTCCTGCTCTGTTCGATTTTGTCCCACCAAATCCTAGCCTCCATGGTAAGACAGTATAAAGCACAGAGACCCTTCTTGTTATCTGTGAAGTCCATGAGTCTCAGAGTGGCCTCAATTGTCTTTAGCCATCCTTGTGCGACTAGTGGATCCTTAGAACCCTCAAAATCTGCTGGCTTAACCATCTTTCATCTAACTAAGAACGGTTCCTGATAGGCCGCTCTTAGTTCAACAACAAGAGTCGGTACTTCATTGACTTGTGGCTGCGGAGGAGGAAGAGGAGGAGGCACGTCATTGCCTTGTCATTCATCGTTCTGGCCGTTGGCCCTTAATTCTGCAATCTCTCTTCTTTGATCCTCTAGTTGCCTCTACATCTCAGCAATCATCGTCATCAACCTTTCGTTGGTCTAGGTGCGGGTTTGCATTCTTCTGTGACCGTCCATCGTTGATTTCCTAAAAGAATTAGGAGCTTAAGAATAATCTTCTAGTTTATGAGACAGTTTTTTACTACTAGGGCATTAATCATTAAACATCTAAACCTTACACTTTTCATCATACTTGCATCTTAACATCATACTTTAAAACATACTTACTTGGAGAACTTGGACTGACGTGTGGCGATATGAATTGAAAACAAAAATCTACTCTGATACCAAAGCCTGTAACACCCCCTAATAGACATCACAGATGTCGTTACATTCATTTATTAATACCTTTATTTTAAGATAAACTATTAGTACAAAACATAACTCGAAAACATACCCCAAGATCCATGCATACTTTTTTTATATATAAAATATATTACCCAAATATAAAAATTCTTTAATAGTTTATCACACTAAATATTAAATTCATAATAAAAATCACATAGTTCAAAATCTGCTAACATAGTTCAGCAGGCCAAACTTCAGACTTCGGCATGCCAAACTTGTCTAGCAGACTGAAGGTCAACCTTCAGCAAGCTACCCAAGGCTCTGCAAAACAGGGTTCCAAAATTCATTAAGATTGGCAGGCTAATACTGGGCATTCGGCAGGCCAGTCCATTCATCGACAGTCCAACCAGTTATGGTCGGCAGGCCAACCGACTGTCAAAAACTAGTTTCTTAAAAACCAAACTCAAATTTAAAAGCGGAATATATATGATAAAACTATAAAGTTGAAGAGTCATAGTTTAAATCTTTAAAATTCATCAAATATCATACTCAAAATGAAATAAAATAAAAATATAGCATGGTTCATAAGTTTTAAAACCTCTTTTCTTTACGTCTTTTGTTTGCAATTCATCGTCCTTAGCTCACACGCCTTTCCATGCCCTCCGCCTAATCCATAACCTTCTTATCCTTATTTGCAACATGATATAAAACTGAATAAGCTAATGCTTAGTAAGTACATTTATATCTCACAACTTAAAACTTTTTATGAACATCATCAACATCATCATCATAATAGTGCACTAAGCACAATTTCATGAGGAACATATCTTTCAATGCATTATCCATATTAAAACTTTATTCATTAAGGCCCAAGTGTTGCACTATAATCATCATAGTAGGCGCGCCGCCATGAGAGGAGAAGGGTAGCTAATCCTAAACCAAACATGACATCATATCACTTCATAACATAACTTTGGTGTGCAACACTTATTGAGGTGATACATATATATATACATACTTATACTTTCATGCTTTGAAAAACATTATCATCAAAACATGCATAAACTTTTATACATTAATAACTTCCACAATAACATATCATGTATAATCATCATGAGAAATCATCATAAAACCATCATAAATATAGATTTCAAACTTTTCATAAATTCATCATGTTGCAGGTGAGAATGTACTTACTTGTGTAGCTTACTTAACTTTAATTTTGTAGGTGACGATGCCGCGGTCTTGATGTGCTCACTTCATATAGTGTTCATGTCATACATTCCTAAACAAAATGGCAATTAACATATATTTTTAACGAATTAGTCACCACAGCAAAACATCCATTACCATATAACATCACACCTACACTCATCTCTTGAAACATAAATTTATAACATGTTTCATTAACCATAAATCTTAGAATACAACTATCAACACAAACATTTTCTGCCTCCATAAATTCTTAACTCACTAACTTTACATTAACACACAATAAGGGCACCAAATTTAGCGAAAACAAGGATAACATATAAACTTATCATCATGATTTTTTTTTTATTAGTCATAAAAATTCCATCTAATGTCTCAAACAAATCATCATTCTCATAAAAAAAAACTGCCAGCCATTAGAAAAACAAAAACAGTGAATAATTCTTACTTGCATTTCTATAATGAATTATCTATGTAATATCATAAAAACTCTACATATAATTACAGAAGCATAAAAGTATTTCATCATCAAATAAATTCATAATTAAATCATACAAAACATTACATCATAAAAGTTCGTTAACCTTTCCTTAAAACAATCTAAAAAACCTAGTTTCAATAAAAATTTCATAACAAATATACTATTCATTAAATTATCTTGAGACTTTTCTCTTTACAAATTTAACATATACATATAGAAATTTCATGAGAGAATCTTTCATTTGCTCTAAGAGCAAATGCTACATTTATGTGCACATAACAAACATCAACAAATTTTCGTGAGTTGTTGAGAGAAGAAAATTCTTAGTTTATCATAGAAAAAAATCAAAATAACAGGAAATTTGGAGGAGCATCACATAACGCATACATGAATAACATATTAAAATTTTAGAGCAAATAAAGATTCCTAAACAAAATACAGTGGTCAGTTGAAAGAAAAAGAATTAAATTTCAGAAATACTGAAAAATAAACTCTTACCTTAAAATGAGTTCTCTTCAAACTCCTTCGAATTAGCCCAAAGAAATTTCAATGTTTCTTTTAATTTTTTTTTTGCAAGAGAAACGAGGGAGAAAGAAAAGAGAAAAACGTGTAGAAGAGAAAAGAAAAGGAAGTCTGAAAGAAATTTTGGAGAGAGAGAGAGAAAAATTGTCATAAGAATTTGAGAATAGCATAAAACAAAAGAAATTATTCTGTTCTATATCAATAGAATTTTCTGACTAAATTAGAGGAAATCATCACGTGGGAATGGAGGGAATTGAGTGGGAAAAAATCAAAGTTCCAAGAATGATTCAAGTTAAATATTTCTCAATTACAAAGGAGGAAACTTCATCAATTAAATCCATTCAATCAAAAGTCAAATGTTTCATTTCCTAAAATGAGGAATTAATCCAAATATATGCCAATCAATCACATATCATCATCCAATCATAACTAATAATCCTTGTCACAATTTTAGGAGAATTTTTCTGACTGCTCGTCAACTGTCATTGGCCTACCGATGTCTCGCTTTGGCTTGCTGATTCTGTGAAGTCTGGCCTGCCGATGATATTCCATCGGCCTGTCGATCCATGAGGGCCATTTCGGCCTGCCGAACTGCTTTACACAATAAAGTTTTACAAAACATTAATTTATTGCAAAAAATAAAATTAACATACATCGTAAATAACATGAACACTTGAGCACGTCAATTCTACGTGATCGTCACTTGTCATAACACTTAAAATAAAGTAGTCAGTGGCAGTAATATCATAAATCAATAAGGAAAATACTTAACATCGTCACTAATATGACATAATCCATTACATGAAAATCGACGGGTGTTACAATTTCAATCATAATATACTATACCATGCTATATTGCATGCTCACTAAATTGATTTGTGAAACTAATAAGTATAAACTAATCTAAAAGAGTCATACCAACCTCTCGACCTACAAGGAGGCTAAAACCCAATTGGTAAAAGATAAATTAAATTTGATCACGTTGTTGTTGGGACCTTGCAAACCTTAACATATCCTTGATCGCGCACAACCGATATGACTACTCAAGCCTAATAAATAATAAGATAAAATTATAATCAAGCATAATCAGTACGTGCATTTTTAATGTTATCACATGCTACTTTAATTGTTTTACGAGTTATTATTGCTGAGTGAAAGCTCATTCAAAAATATTCATACTGTGGATAAACAATTTGTCAGTAATGCTTAAGGGACAGTGGTGAAGCGGTGGACAATTAGAGAGGAGTTATGGGAAATGGATACCACGCGCTTATTTTCCGCATATAGTTTTGATAATTATGACTCTCTTGATGTTATGTTTAATTTTATAACTCCAGTATGAAGCATGCGCCGAGATAACTGTTAAACTAGTAGTTAATATTATTACCTTTTTTACATCAAAAAGTAAATAGAACGTTAAATTAAAATATTATTATCTTTGTTACATCAAAAAGTAAATAGAACATTAAATTAAAATAGATTAGTAATGTTAACAAAAAAAAGTTTTAAAATTCACCAACAAGGTTAGCATTTATAAAGATAGTTATAAATTAAATAATGATATAATTAACTATTTTTTAGATACTAACGAAGATTAACTCTTTGAAAGAAAAAGATGGGAAAAAAATTTGCTCTGTGAAAAATTAAGTAATTTAAGTAAATTATATTTAAGTAATTGAGTAATGGCCACGTAGTTAGGGTCGTTAAACTTGATATCAGAGCCGATATCCTACCATGTTACTATACATCATCACGCGCCTGCCAAGTCACGGTCCAAGTAATTTATTATTTATTTGTGTTTTTTTAGCTAGAATTCTAATATTAAATTATATTAATTAATATTCTAGATTAGACCATTGCCGAACCAATAGATCCTCAACAAATCAATGCCGACCATAGAGTAGCTGTTGCATTCAAGGATATGGTACACGGTACCTTTGTAGGAATCCACCAGCCGCACTTATTGACTGAATGGATCAACGACCTAGATGAGATATTTGCTCTACATCATATTGAAGAGCACCTACAAGTCTCCCTAGCGATCACTAGACTGAGGGGGCCAGCTTTGGATTGGTGGCTTGGTTTGGGAGCCAATCACCAATGACAAGACTGTAAGGGGTTCAACGATCAAATGAGAGTAGAGTATGAGGTAGTGCAAGGTGGCATGGAGCAAATTCTAGAGGAGCCTAGTAATCCTCTCATCTGGGATGAGATGCGATTGAGATGTTACAAGGCTCTAGTAGCTATTTGGGATGTATATGAGGGGGAATCTATGGGCATTATTACCAAAGATTCTAAGATGCCATGCTGCCTAACATTCTATTTCTCATCCTATTGTCAGAAGTTCATGCCCTTAGCATGGAGAGGTGTGCCCTCTAAGGTAAATGAGCAAGTAACATATCTAGGATGATATCATAACATTCATCACTTTTTAGCAGAGATTGTGCAGAGAGAGCAACAATAGGATCAAGCCATGTGGCAGGGTGTAGCTAAGGAACATCCTCAAGATGAAGATAACGATGAGCTCCCTGATTACGAGCATGTGCCTGGGGCACACAACGATGATAATGATGATGGTGGTCCAAAATACATACCTGAAGTACACTTTGATGGTGCCGATGGGCAACCCTTACCTAAGCACATTATTAGAGCCAGCAACAATGAGTTTTTTGAGGAGGAGGACCCTCTAAGGATGAGTTCTTTGAGGATGATGAGTTCGTAGATGCTGAGCTAGATGCCGAGTTGGGGATGTCATCTGACAGATAGGGATCGTCACTCATAGTTTGACATTTTGTATATAAATTTTTCTTTTATTTATTTTATTTTATTGTAAGGTGAGAAGTGAGAGCCACTCATACTAGATGTTAACATGACTTTTGATGTATTATGAGTAGTGGTAGCCACTCTCATTAGACTATATTTTACTTTTGATGTACTAGGAAGTGTTAGCCCACTCCTAACTAAAATTATTGTACATGAACCTTTACAAATATATGAATATATATGTATGATGCTACGGAAAGTGATTCATATTCCTGAAAGCTATGAAAAAAAAGTTTATGTTTATGCAAGATCATGCAATAGATATTATTGATGATGTTTCTGTGCTGATATAATTTACACAAATATGGTAATAATTCATGAAGATATAAATATGAATTTGCTCATGTGTATTGAAAATTTATAATTTACTCATTGACTTTTAGACAATGGTTAGACCATGAGCTCAAGCGGCCCGACAGCTGCATGAAATTTTTATGCTGGCACAAATTGCTGAGATGAGATAGCAACTACTAGCCCAACAACGAGAGAAGAATGAACTACGTGAGCAGTTAGCACGACAAAATCTAGCACCTCTAACTGGAGGGATTTAGAATCAAGAGAACCTACCTACATCACAAGACCTTCTAGAAGCAAGGGGACATAACAAGAAAGAGGATACTTCTATACCAGAAGATCTTTTAGCAGATGGAGGACAAGATAATCCAGAAATGCCACATGACCCATTAGAACTTTAATTAGTGGGAGGATGAGGAGATCAGCTAATGGCGAATGTGCGATGGGACATGGTGCTAGAAAAGTTTTGATGTTTGAAGCCACCAAAGTTTGATGGTTCCACCAATCCTATAGAAATAGACAATTGGCTGAATGATGTTCAAGTGGTACTGAACTTTATGAGATTGAATGATCAAGAGAAGGTCCTGTGTGCCTCTTATGTATTGAAGAAGGAAGCCCGTCATTGGTGGCAAGGTGTAGAGCTAAGGAGAGATGTTAATGAGATGACTTGGCAAGATTTTGTTGATGAGTTCCATGAGATGTATTTCAATATGGACACCATGGCAGCTCAGGAGGATGAGTTCAATAACTTTCTTTAGGGTAATATGTCAGTAAAAGACATTGTACAAAAGTTCAAGCAACTACCTTGACTTTGCCCTCATATGGTGAGCAATAAGAAGGATGAAATAAGGAAGATGATGAAGATGTTTAGGTCTGACATTGCTGTCGTAGTCAGTTGTGGGAGCAAACTCCATAGAGAATTTCATCCGTTGAGCAGTCTGCATTGATTATTAGGTAACCCATAACGAAGAAGTGAGAGCCAAGTTTTCAAGGGCCAGAAAAGAAGAAAGGCCAAAGCAAAACAAAACCTTGAGTCTTAGCAAAAGAATCAAGGCAATAACTCCAGCAAGGGTAACAAACAACAAGGCTAGTATAATAACAATAAGAGAAAGGGAAATCCCAATCAAGGCAACTAGACAGACTAGCCTTAGAGAAAAAACCACAATGGGAATAATAACAACAACTACCCTACTTGTTCTAAATGTAGAAAGAAACATCTGGGAGAATGTAGAGCTGAGTCAAACTGTTGTTATATTTGTGGCTAAAAAGGCCATTATGCTAAGCAGTGTTACTCAAACCCTAAGAATCAGTCGAGGTAGAACCAGTAAAGAGCACCAACAAATTAGCTACATGTAGTCCAAGCCAAGATCACAGGACTACTGATTTTACAAGGAAGGTTGGAAGCTCCAAAGCCACAGGCCTGCATCGATGTGTATACCAGGAATGATGTGAAAACTAGGACCTCTACAATGGTAATAGGTCAGCTTCCTATAGCCAACCGTAATGCTTATGCTTTATTTGATTCAAGAGCAATACATTTATTTATATCAACTAAGTTTGTCAAGCATCTAGATAGGGACAATGATAAAATAAACTAATCAGTTAGGATTGCTTTGCCCTCTGGGAAATGCTAGTGTCAAATTACTGGCTATGAAATATACCAATAATTATATGTGGTAGAGAGCTATACGTGAACTTGATAATAATTGATATGAATGATTATGATGTCATCTTGAGAATGGATTTCTTGGGAAAGTACAATGCAATTATCAACTATCGACATCGTAAGCTCACATTCAAACCTGTAGAGGAAGAAGAATTTACTTGCATGGGAACATCGTAGAAGTAGTCAGTATCAATGACATCGGCTGTAAAAGCAAGCAAACTATTAGCTAGTGACTGCAAAGGATACTTAGCCAACTTAGTGGACAAGACCAAGGAGAGTAAGATAGAACCACAAGACGTCCCAGTGGTCAAAAACTTTGTTGAATTTTTTCTAGAAGAGTTGCTAAGACTGCTGCTAGAACGGGAGATTTCATTCAAGATAGAATTAATGCCCGAATCAGCACTAGTTTCTATGGCCCAAGTAGAACGTCAAGAGCTTCAAGAGTAGTCACAATAACTACTAGACAAGGTTTTTATTCGTCTAAGTTACTCACCAAGGAAAGCACCGGTTCTGTTTGTAATGAAGAAAGATGGTACACTAAGAATGTGCATCGGTTATCGGCAGCTAAACAAGATCACAATTAAGAACAAGTATCAACTATCACAAATCGACAATTTATTTGATCAGTTGAAGGGAGCTGCCTACTTCTTAAAGATTGATCTGCGTTATGTATATCACCAGCTTTGAATTAAGGAAGGAGATGTGCCAAAGACAACTTTTAGGACACGTTATGGACACTATGAATTTCTTATGATGCCTTTTGGTTTGACTGATGCTCTAGTAGTATTTATAAAGCTGATGAATAGAGTATTCAAGGACTATCTAGACAAGTTCATCATCGTTTTCATAGATGATATTTTGATTTACTCAAAGACCAAAGAAGAGCACATGGAACACTTAAGGATAGCCTTATAGATATTGAAGGAAAATTAGCTGTTTGCAAATTCTCAAAGTGTGAATTTTGGCTAGAAAAGGTACAATTTTTTGGGACATGTGGTATCTAAAGAAGGAGTTGTTGTGGACCCTGCGAAGATTGAAGCATTGACTCAATGGCCAACCTCAAAAAGTGTGACAAAAAAACATAGCTTCCTTGGATTGGTAAGGTATTATCGATGGTTTGTAGAAGTATTTTTGAAGATAGCAGCACCTCTTACAGCTTTCCCACAGAAAGGAAAATGATATGAATGGACTGATAAGTTTAGAGAAAACTTCAAGGAGCTAAAAAAAGGCTCAATAATGCTCTAGTGCTAACAATTCTAGATGCAAAAGAAGGAAATTTCATGATTTACAATGACGCTTCTAAATTGGGTTTAGGAGCTGTCCTTATGCAAGTTAAAATAGTTACCTACGCCTCATGATATCTTAAGGACCATAAGAAGAACTAGTCGATGCATGATTTAAAACTTGCAGGGGTGGCTTTTATGCTAAAAATATGGTGGCACTACCTATGTGGAGAAAGATGTGAAATTTACACTAATCATCAAAGAATCAAGTACATCTTTTTGTAGAAGAAGTTAAACACGAGGCAACAAAAGTGGCTAGAACTAGTGAAGGATTACAACTATGATATCCTTTATCACCCCGACAAAGTAAACAAAGTAACCGATGCATTGAGTCGAAAGTTTACAGCAACACTCATTTCTACCCTAGATTCTATAAAAAGATATCAACAACGTTGGAGTTGAGTTGATTTCAGGAAAATTATCAACATTAACACTCCAACCTACTACCATCGATTACATGAAAGGCAATAAAGAACTTGACCCTGCTTTGGTTAAAATACACGGGGAGGTTCTATAAAGAAAGAAAGAAAACAGAGTTTAGGCTTTCTGAAGACAGCATACTGCACCTCAAGGGTAGGATATGTAGACCTAACAATGTAGAAATGAAGAAAAAGATCCTTTCGGAAGCACACAAAAACCCTTGTTCTGTACATCTAGGAGTGACAAAGATGTACACAGATCTAAAAGAGAGCTTCTGGTGGAACGAAATGAAGAAAGATATTGCTAAATTTGTATCAAAATGCCTTACATGTCAGAAAGTCAAGGAAGAATATTAGCGTTCAGTAGGGGAGTTGCAAAAAATTGACACACCAGAATGGAAATGGGATTAAATAACGATGGATTTTGCAATTGAATTGCCAAGAACCTCTAATGGCAACAATGCAATTTGGTAATTGTCGATCAACTAACCAAGTCTGCACACTTTTTACCCATCAAACTTAGCTTTTTTGTAGAGGGATTAGTAGAATTATACGTATCAAAGCTAGTGATGTTGCATGGAGTTCCAAAATCTATCATCTCTAATAGAGATAGTCGATTCACCTCAAGATTTTGGAAGAGCATACAAGGAGCAATGGGCTCCAAGCTGAAATTTAATGGTATGCACTAGACCTAATATTGCTAAAGTTGTTAGCATTGTGGGCAGATACTTAGCTTGTCCCAGAAAGGAGCATTAGGAAGCAGTCAAGTGTATACTTAGGTTCTTGAGAGGTACTGTGAATGCTCGTTTGGAGTTTGGTAGAAACAGGGACATGTTGAAAGGATTTGTGGACTCTGACTATGTTGGAGATCTTGATAAAAGAAGATCTTTGACGTTATATTCACCATGGGAGGATGTGCTATTAGTTGGAAGGCTACTCTTCAATCTACAGTTGCATTATCCACTACATAAGTAGAATACATGGTAATCATAGAGGCTACCAAGAAGGCAATCTGGCTCAAAGGTTTGCTTAGTGAGATCACTTTAGATTCTAGTCCTATTATTATTCATAGTGACAGTCAGAGTGTAGTTCATGTATTCAAAGATCAGATGTACCATGAGAGAACTAAGCACATTGATATCAGGTATCATTTTGTCTAAAAGACCTTTTCATAAGTTGAAATACTTATCAACAAGATTGAGACTGCTGACAATCCAGTTGACATGCCTACTAAGCCTCTACCAATTGCAAAATTCAGACACTGTCTGAATTTGATTGCTGCTTGCTGCTAGTTTTATGGTGTTGTAGTGAATTCAAGTCAAAATGGAGATTGTCATATGTGTGACTTAGATTCCTTTGTGTTTGTATTTTGTAACTTATATTTTTTGAGACTGTGATAGCAGCGGAGGGATTAGGCCATAGTATGGACCTTGGGTTTAGGCCCATTTGGGTTACTGTTTTTAGGGTTTTTCTCTTCTTTTATAGAACTCGGCTTTAGGGTTGTAAGTGTAAGTTTTTTGGTTTTGCTCTTTAGCTGCTGCAATACAGAGCTTCCAGAGTTTTCTTTTGTTCTTGTTTTTGTTTACTGGTAAGAACCACATCACACAAGGTAGAAGAAAGTACCACTTCGGGTTTTCTGAGTTTCATTGTTGCCATTTGCTCTACATAGTGGTTGCGTACGGAGAATACTATAGCAAATATTATAGAAAGTTGTTCTAAGTTATAGAATCCTTACAAGAACTCCCAAAGAAAAAAACCAGGAGGGGCTTCATTATGAGAGTTAATAACGAATCTCTAATAACATATTTTACATATTTGGTAATAAATGATATTTTTTTAAATTTTAAAAGGAAGTTTGTAAGCGCAAAAAATAAAGTAAATCTTGGATTATCAAATTTGCTCCTGTTGTATGACTGGTAAATTCTCAATTTTTCAAATTTCGTTGTGAGGTTTGATAAAAACATTTACCAAATTTTTTGTCATGGATGAATTCATTAGTACTCGGATTTACGGCTATCTACCTACGAAGATGTACTCTGTTTTGGCCCAAATTTTTTAATTTCGTTTTTCAACCCCCAACATATTACAATATTTGTATGTTACATTTTCTTAATCAGAAGCATGTATTAAATAACAGTCGAGAATTAGTATCCTTTTATCATGTTTAAATAAAAGATAACTTTAAATTTCAGTCACCAAAAAAAAAAAAGATAACTTTAAATTTGAGCCAGAATAATCTTGCAGCCCAAAGACACGTATTCCTGTATAGGGACCATCGTTCAAGAGGGTCTATTTTTATTTTTGAATGAACAGATGGAACAAAAATAGGAACGATCTCTACACATATTCCAAAGGTTGACATCGTTTAAAGATTCTATTCTACACCAAACCTTCACCAAATATTATTAATAAGAAAGTAAATTACAAAAAAAGGTGATGAACCAGAGAAGGGCGAAAATAAAAAAGCAAAAGAGATAAAGGATACAACCCCAAAATAAAATTAGTCTGACGATATTAACAACCTAGAAACTGACAATAGATCAAGCTGAGACTCTCTCTTTTATAATGAAGTCCATTATCCAAGATCTAACTATTGGATAATTTTAGGGCATATTTGTAAGCTTAGCAAATTACGCAGAAAAGAAAGAGGGATAAAAATGTAAAATTTGGAACTTTTAAATTGCATAGAGAGATCAGCCGGGACTCAGACGAGTATTATTAGAACATGACATGAACATTAATTAAGCAGGAAGAAAGGGCCCGGAGTACAATTTCCACATGATATGGCTGGCTTCTAAGGCCAATGATTCCAATACCATATTACATAATTTTTTGCAAACATTAAAAGATCATCGAAGTTTTCTTATAAAGCAGACAATGACCAAAATAAAATATAAATGCGCCTTGATATCACAACAGCTGCGCTCAAAGACCACAATAATCTTTGATAGAACATGCGCTTTTCCGTCCTACGTCTGAAAGATGGAAGGCGTAGAAATCTAAAGCATCGATTGGTTTATATAGTAACGGATGTTTGTCATCGACTAGTTCTTCAGGAACATGTATCACCCCCTTGGTAAATGTGAATAATCCAAGGGAATATCTGACTTCGTCCTGATCTTTTGTCATCACTCGATGCTCACAAGGGTGTATATTGTCGTTGCTCCATGCCTTCGAAACCAAAAAAAAAAAAAAAAAAAAGAAAAAAGATAACCAGATCATGTAATTAATATGTCTATCTCTTTGATTTTCCTTCTTCAAGCTGAAAAAACCACAAATTAATCAGATGACACGCACACAAAAACACTCAATAGGACACATACCATAAGCACGTAGCCTGCAAGGACTAGGAAAGAAGAAGCCGAGGGTTTCACATCGATCCACTGCCCGTCCTTTGTTTTGATCTGCAGACCTTCAATTTGATGCTGATGAAGTATGGTTGTGAAGCCAGGGTCTTTGTGAGCTCCCAATGCTAAGTCATTCTCGTTGGACCGCGGAGTTCTGTACTTGGTGAATCGGAGAACGTGAAAGCTAGATTCCCTGATGAAGTCAAACTGCTTGATCTCCACACCATAACTCTCAATCACCATTCTTGTTACCATTTCATACAATTCCACTAGGCGCTTTGAGAAAGAATGCACAGTTTCACTAATAATACATATATAAACATAATCATATTCAGAGAAAGTTAGAGAAAACTCATTTTCAGATTTACGTATATCTTTATGTATATATACACCAATATATACAGGATGTACACATATACCGGAAAGTATCATTTCCTGCAGGCCACATAATTTTGGTGAAATGTTCAGCTCCTTGTAGAGTGTTTGGAAAATCAATTCCAAGACTTTCATAGCGAGGATTTGTGGGATGTTCAGCCACATAGCCTATTGTGACAGGCCTGTCAATGGTTTTCTGCATTTTAGTTTCTTTGGGAAGATTGAACAAGTCTTTAGCTGCACAAAATATCGAGTTGTGAAGTTCCAGTGGAAATTCATCGCAAACAATTTCGAGACAGCCATACTCTTCCATGGCGTATCGGACATTTTGGCAGGTCAAGACCCATGAATCTGATCCGGGATTCAAGTCCTTCACCTCACTTAACTTTATGACAGGAATCTTACGCTCTACTTCAGATGCCATAATCCTAAATATATTTTTCTCCCTATTTATCTTCATTCTTCAGACGGTGTAACCATGTTATATAGTGGTTGCATAGTGAACATATTAAAAAATAATGAAAACAAATATTATAGCAGGTTGTTCTAACTTTTAGAATTCTTACAATGACTTCCAAAGGAAAACAAAGAGGACAGCATCATGACAATTAACAATGAATCTCATCGCATATTTTCTATAATGGTTAATTATTAAAGGGAAAATTACGCAAATGGTCTTTTTTTTTTTACCACATTTTTAAATAAATGACAGAACTTTCCAAAAATTAGAGCAATGACTAAAATTTTTAAAAGCTAGAAAAATGACCTTTTTTGTTTAGTTGTACATCATTGTTAAGCACTAGCATATTATTGATGTACATTATTGATTAATATTAGTACAACACTTATTAACTATAATATATCACTAATAAATTGGTTTATTATTGATCTACTTATGATTTAGCATTGAGAAATGACGAGAGTTAGAAAATACACATTTCTTAAAGCTAAAATCAATCATTTTACATTAATATTTCTTGTTAAACTCATGAATTAAAGCAATTAAGTGTTAAACAATATTTAGCGTGTTAGTGTAAAAATATGTTTAATAATAAGTTTTTAATATGTTTTAATGTCGAATAATATTTACCGCCATTTTAAGAATCGTTTTTGTATTTAAAATATTAGTTTAGTTTGAAATTAATTAAAACTGTAAAAATAATTAGTGATAATTTTATTTTGAATCTTAGTGTATTCCATAGTGTGTTTTAAGTTAGCAAATACGTTCTATAATATTTTAAGTAATTTTTAAAAATATTTTTAAGTCTTAAAAATTATGTCTGTATCAAACCAAAATGAGTAGAATTTTAGAAGTTTAAAATTATTTTTGTGTATTTTAATGTAAAATAAATAAATTTTAAAAATTATTGTAAATATAATGTTGGTAAAATAATTAATTTTTTTTAATTTTCTATCTCTAAATTTGAAATCACGTGAAAAATAGAGTAAAATAATATCAAAACAAGCAAAATTGGACAAGAGGATACCACGTGGCACATTTTTGGGACCCACATGTTGTCAATTGCTCCAGCCACTAGACTGCGACGTTAGAGTGGGACCAACGTGTCAATAGCCTCGCCTGATCTAGTGTAGTGCATTTTACGTGAAGCTGTCTCTTGAGTCATTTGATCAACATACCAAGACTGATCATATGGTTTTTGTTATGTCCTAACTTGGCCAACCTAGGCCCATTTATTTGCGCATCTCTTAGACATTGGATCACGAAATCGACGTTTGAGATTGCGTCGCACATGGTATGTCCGCTGCCGTGAAGCACTGGATCTCGGCAAAAAACTCTGCTTCTCTTAAACTAAGAATGCAATGGGAAAAGAAGCAAAAATGTAAAAAAAAAAAATGATCAATTTGTCAAAATTTCATCCGAAATGTTAAAGGAAGATATGTAAAAAAATATTAAAAAAATTTCTCAATAGCAATTCTAAGTGCCTATAAATAACCGCAGGAGGGGTCAGATTTTTTACTTTTTGGAGTAAACAATAATTAGAATCGAGAAGCGATGGACGGAGACCCATGTTTCCTTCCCATTGATCCCGGGGGGGAGGGGGGGTGCTGGGGGCTTTGTTCTTTAATCAATCCTTGGTGTAAAAAAAAAAAAAAAACTGTTGTGTATTTAAAAGTTAAGTATTTATGTTTACCTAAGGTCTTGTAAAATATTTTTCAAATTTTACTGTAAAAATTATGCTCAATAATATTTTTAGTATTTTATTAAATATGTATTTTTAACTGAGGTGAGAGAGGAAAATTTTGGCAAAACTACTCTAAATATTTTTAGTTTTTCTTAATTTTTTAAGCTATTATAATGCTAAAATATTTTAACTTAGCATTTTAATATTTTCTTAGCTGAAATTCCATCAAAATTTTGGTTCTGATTTTCTGACAATATAGACTGGCACGAATAATATTTGGGAGGACCTTAATTAGCCGTAGATAGAGAATGGCTTAGTAAATTCTTAACTTATTATTTTTGTTGTTCTTTTAGTTAAGGAATGGTGAAATTCTGCTCATTTATTAAGTTGAGTTTTTTGTTACATTATAGACATGAAATGACACAGTAAATGTTTAGTAATGCTTAATTTATTGTTGACATAGGATTGCATAATATATTCTTAAACCAATTAATAAATAATTAGAAAAACTAAAATTTGTTTAAGTTGATTGTCAGAATGAAACCTTTAAACTTTGGCTATGTTCTAATTACTGTTTTATCCCTTTTAATTTGTTATTATTGTTGTTATTTTTGTTAAAGTTATTTGAAATTAATTGTACTTATTGTTGAAATTCTATTTTATTTTAGCTACATTTCTTGTTATTGAAGATCCATAATAACAAATTTTGAAAATGAAAAATACTGAAAAGTGTGTAAGATATTGTAAATATATTTTATAAATAATAAATATTAATTCTCAAATTCTTCGACATTAAAAATAAATAAAAAGATAATATAATAAATATATTGGAACTTAACAAAATCCTTCCTTGTATGTTCTATTTTGGATTCATTATGTTTTATTAGTTGATCAACTTTATACTTAAGGTTATATCAGATTGTACTTTTTAAAGACTGAGTCAAGAAACACAAATTTTTTGTATGTTATTTATATAAAAAAGGGTCATTTTCTTAATTTTTAAACACTTTGACCATTTTGCTAAAAAAGGCTTAAGAAGGGTCATTTACATCCAAATTGCTTAATTAAATTACAATTTTAACTTTAAAAGTAGTTTTTAAGAGTAAAAAATAATCTTATTAACTAAAAAATTTATTTACTAAAATTTTGCGTTGTAGATCATTTGTGCGCTCATTTCATGGACCGTGAGAATTTCATTTAAATTGTCCAGCCACTCTCTCTTGTCCGGCCGTGGATCCTTACGGCAACAAGCCAGAAACTAACTTCTCTAGCACCAACATGATAAATGATGGAAAGAGAAATTGGCGCGAATATGCTTTAATTAATATTTTCTTCTTTAGGGTTTAACATTAACGACTCATAAACTTTGAATTCCTTCTTTATTTTATTTTTTAAATTTTAAAAATCACTACTTTACTACCTCAAACTTTTAAATCTTCTCGTATTGAACTTTTATATATATATATATATATATATATATATATATCTCCAATTTCTTGTCATAAGATATGGAAATAAACCCACATGAAGCACATATGGGGTTGTTGAAACTATTTATGGCATGATAATGCTCTTCGCGTCTGCCCCTAATATTGTAAAACACTAGATTGAAAATTTTCAAATTATTTTTTTTCCCAACCTTTTAAATGAGAGTAAAAACAATAATTAGAACTTAGGATTGATAAAAGGATAATTTTTTAAATGTCATATTTTAATATTTACTTTTTCTAAGTACCATACATGTTTATTTATGACACAACTTAATATGTAATACGAATGATAGTGTAGTATAACATATAATTTTCTCTTAACAAAATGTCATTTTTTCCCTTACAGCTACACATGAGTCAATTTCCTTCACTTTTGACAGGAAATTTAATAGAGGGGAAAAGTAAGGAGATCTGAAAGCTCAAAGTAGCAAAGTGATGATTTAAAAAGTTTAAGAGCAAAGTCTGAGAGATCTCAAATTTTGAAGGCCTTTGGCATTAATAACTATTTTTTTTCGTGAAATCTTCAATTATCCAAACTTTTTGTTATTTATGTTTATTCCGCACAGAAGATAGTGTTTAATTCCTTCTTAAAAAATCCTTATAAAGACAACATTTTTGCCCACCTTTTTTTAAATATTATTTTTTTCAACCTACTACATTTTATTATATTTTTATGTTACATTTCTTAATTACATGATGTCATGTTCCATATATACCAACTTCCACTTATAGAATTGAGGCGTGTTTTGTTTTTCTTAGTGCTATTTTGTAGCTTGGCACAATTTAATGCTTAAAGTTCTTTTCCAACTGCCGACGATGATGCGTTATTATATGACAAGTGAATATATTCTGTTCATTTTCTTTTAAACGATCATAATCATTTCGCATATAATATGTAGTATTTTAATTTCGGAAAATCGCTTATTAACAAGTTTTTGCTGGTGATATTTCTCAAGTTCTCTTCGATAAGGCATTATGTTAGAGGATCACATTTGATGTAATCTTTTTTTTTTGTTTCTTTTCTTTTCTTTTTTCTTTTTCCTTTTTTTTTTTTTTTACTTTGCTCAGATAATTTGGCTCTTTCGTCTTGTCAAAGTTCACATTGGAAGCCTGCAAACCATGATTGGAAATATAAAATACACTGATGGTTGAAAATTGATGGTTTCGACGTGCTGAACACAACAATAAAAATGAGTCTTATTTATGAGTTTACGAAGCGATTTTTATTAGTATTTGTGTATCACCGAAATTTATAGCATTATTTACAATATTAAGACAGCGAGGACAAGAATTTACGTGAGAAAAAAATGTTTGAGACACCACTGACTGACGTTGAGATGCACAACTAATAAAAAGTGTTACTGTTGAAAAAATAATATGCAGTGGAATTTAAAAAAATTTTAATCAGAGTACCTTTTAAAATACAAGTTTAACATGCTATATGCATAAATTAACTATATCTTACTAACCTTGTATGATGAAGAGCTCCTACAATCTGTGAAGAGAAGGGCGTTCCGAAGAGCCTCAACCAACTAGTATTCTTTGCTATTCTCTATCCACGATCGGAGCACGTGTGGACACATGTCATACAGCTCTTCCCCGATGACTCTCCTTCTAACCAATTGAGAAGACCTAAAGTAGAGTTCATGATTATGAACAAAAGCTCTGAGGGGGTTTTTAGAGTTCTCACACTAAAGTACTCACTCTTAATTTCTTAACTGATCTTATAACTGCGAAGTCCCACTCCTTATTTATAGAGGTTGGACCTAGGGTTTAGTCCTTATCAGATAAGGCCCCAAAAATTTGAATCTGGATCAATATCTGATAAAATCGTGTAAAAACGCATGATCAGATTATCGTTTAGTTGGCAGGCCGAACTGGCAGATCGGCCTGCCAAACTTAGTCTATTGGCAGGCCGAACTTGAAGACCAGCTTGCTGAACTATCGATAAACGATCCCTACGAATCTTTATTTTTCACCCGAGATTCTTTGGATAAAGCCTCAGTTTTAATTCAAATAACCCAATAAATATTTCAGATAATTCAACAAGTTCATCTTGAATTAATGTACACAAATTAATTCAACCGATAAACAGACATGAATTATCTGATCCTATCAAATTTCAGCCAATCTGATAATTTAATACAAGTCACCAATTTATTGGAAAAGCACGCCGTATCATTACAAGATTTATTATGAGCTAGCACAGAGGAGTTGATGGACCTATATAGTTCAGGCTCCTAATAATTATGAACAATATCCCATATATATGTTTAATAATTATCAACTCTAATGCTACTCCACTAAAAGCTTAGAGTTGTACTCTCGAACTATATAAAATTACGAAGCCTAAATAGCTAAGTATCCATGACATATCATAATGTATTGTATCCCTATAGCATTATCCATAATCGGCTTAAGGATAATGTCACGCCCTGGGGTAAGGGGTTGACGTGACGAATTGTTCAAATTAATTAAAAGGAGAATTTAATTAAAATCAAGAATTTTTGGGGATAAATTAAATAATAAAAATGTGAAAGTCTGTGACACCCGTTATTCTCCTAACGGGTATTGAGGTAATTAAATTAATTTTTAATGTATAAAAAAAAATTGCTTCATTTAAATTTATTTTATAATATTTATTTTTATCTATTTTTAAGTTTTCTAAAATTCTCCTATATTTATTTAGTATGATTACTAAAAAGCCTTAGAACTTCTAATAAATCTCAAAAATGTCATATTGGCATTATGTGTGTTAAAGTCTTTAGATGAGACATAAGGATATATTTTCCAACTACTCTTGACCCTCATTTTCTTTATTTCCTCCGTGACATGCTTCAACATGTCTCCTCTATAATTGTTTCTATCACTTCTCTTCAAAGACTTCATCTTTTCTTCCTTTCTCTTCCACGGTTCCCACACTCTTCTTCTTATTTCTTTGCTGAAGCAAAATACTTAGAGAACTTCTTCAAGGCAGCCATAAAAATCAGCCACGATCACCTCCATTTGAGCAAGAATTTCAGTCATACCGAACTAAAGGAACCTGTTTTGAAGCCATTTCAAGCTTCCAACTAACCATAATCCGAGGTTAGAATCTTATGAACAAATTTAGTCTTTCATTTATAAATTTTCTTTTATACTAAAGGATTATTCAAATTTGCGTTCTTAAACCTAAGTATATGTTTGTTGCTATTTTGGAGAATATGTATGAAGTCTAAGTGTATATGCCCTAGACAGAAAATTTATATTGTTAAACTTTGTAATACCTCTATGGGCAGTGGTTATTTCTTGAAATTCTAAGATTAAATTAAAATGAATTTTATGAATTGGTTTGCATATTTGAAAAGTAGCATCCTAGGCTTTCTAACGAGCTATCATAAACCTAAATCTGAGTTGTATTTTATTTTCTAAGAATTATTCAATTTTTGTATTGGAAACTAGTAAATCTGCCAATTTGTTATGGTATACCAGCTGCTAACCTGAACCAAGAACCCATCTTTGCTCACCACCTAATTCTTTAATGTCTTGCAACCTTTCCAATATTATCCTAAGTGATTGATGAATCTTATTAGGGACTAAAACATATAGATTACTTGTTCACATTTTATATTGTGTTAAGACAAAAATTGTTTACTGTGGTATTCAAAAGAGATTTATATAAAAGCTTTAATGGCATACTAGTAAGATAGGTTTACACATGATTTATTTATGAATGTAGTTGTATGTTGTGCTTTAGTTTTAATTGTCCTTATGCACGCCTTAGGATCAAGGGAGTATGGAGCTAACGTTAACTGATTCCAGGATTAAAAGATTGTTGATAAGCTTGAAAGGTAGGGATTCTATTACTCATCTTTTGTGAGGTTTTTATAGAATTAAAATTGATTGTTTTGCCGCAATATATATATATATCTATGTTGAACTGATATTATATGTGTATCACATATGAAACTATGACATGGACTCGTCTTGTATTGTACGGCGAGGAACATAATGAATTGACACATGTTATAAATTGAGAAGCATGGTTAGGAAAATTAACTCTATTAATAATGATTTAATATAGAGAAATTGTGAGACATGAAAAGGGCGACGGTTACGTCCTTGGGCATGAATACCCTAAAAGGTAAAGTAGGGGGAAGGCGATGACGCTTCCTTGGGTTGAAAGTCCCAGAACACACTGTACAGGAATCGATTTGGTGAGGACTCGGGGCTTGATGTCCCCTCACCGGAACACCCTTGGAATGTTTATAGGGTGATCAAGTGCGCCCATTTGGGTTTCGATGAGTTGAGTGATACTCAATTTAACATGGATACCTAGGAACAATGATGATTGGTAATATTTGTATAAATGTGTAATTATGACACTTGGTAATGATTAACTACGGTATCCATAAGATGTGATCATAATAAACCTCATAATCTGAAATATGATGTGACTTACTAACCATGCAGATTTTAATGTGGTAATGATAGAGGTGAGTAATGGCTTTCTCTACTGAGCATAGTGTCGCTCATTCCCTTATGTTTATATCTTTTCAGGACTCACTAAGTGTGAGGTGGCTACGAGAAATATAGTTGAGGAAGTGATGTAGCTATATTACATTGGGACTGCTTCAATTGTTGAGAATGTTCTTCATGATAATGTAAGCATCAATTGTTACTTTCTGTGACTGTATTACAATGTGTTGAGGGTTAAAATGATGATGACAACAGTTTATATTATTAAATTTAAGGTGCTACATTAAAACTGTGGTTTATTTGTCGTTTATATTTTTATTTTTGAGTTGAGAGTTTTCATTTAAGTCCCGGGCAAATTTTATTTTTAAGGTTTTACTTTTATTATTTATTTTTATTTTATCTCATTAAAAACTGTTAACCCCCATATAGGGGCGTTACAGAATTTTTGGTATCAGAGCCTAGGTTCGGTTAACCTAGGGAGTGTAGCACCACTTTAAAAAAATATATTTTTGAGATGGTTTTGAAGCTGAATTTTCATTGTCATCATCAAAATGAACCTTCACATTGATTTATACAGTTTAGAAGGATGTAACATGGAAAGGCCATAGAATGAAAATACTAATGGTTATATGAGTACAATAATTATATAGAAGGAAAGTATTAATAGTTATGAGGGAATGATAATTATATGAAATGAGTTTATAAGTAGAATGCTTATGAGAGATTCGTATAATATTAGGATCTATAAGCATATTTAATTCGTATAAACGATGAGAAATTCGTGTAGATACGAGGATTTAAGAGCCTTTTGTCTCGTGAAAAACAATGAGAAATATAAGGCTTGATTTATTGATTTTAAAGTTTGACATAGATATGCCAAATTTTTCGTAATTGATTCAAACCTAAGTAATGATTATGTGTGGATTCGATGGAACACATAAGTGTCAATATCTTTTCTTAAAAGTTCTATTTATTTGAGGAATATGATATAAGTTGGGAATCATGGTATTGAATCTTGAGAGAGATAAATGTTAGACTTTTGGTCTGTTGAGACTGTGTAAAGTCTAGAATGCATGAATCTCAAAATTGGAATATTTCATTACGTACATTGTATTTAAGTGTATCAGTGAATCTTTTGGTTACCCAAGATTTTGTTATATGAGGAAATTCGATATTGTATAAGTAGAATTGTGGAGATTGTAGATGTTCCTAAGTAGTAACATCTAGTGTCTTTGTTCATTGATATGGTCTACGTTGAAAGACGTAAATCGTATTGATTTCAAGGTTAGTCACATTCTAAACCCTTGGTAGTAATGATGATGAATCCATTGATAGATGTTGAGTATTAGGAATAACATATGGGTGTATGTATTGTTCAATAAGGTTTTGATTAAAACAAAATTATTTGAGTTGCTGGATCATTCAAGAAGATCCTTGTTGTCGTTAAATTAGATTTGTTGTTTATAGTTAACTTTATCTATAGTGGGCTTTGAATTGGGTTTAAGATTCATACGAATTGGTTTTCAATTTTATGTTTGTTATTTAACTCGTTCTAAATGTGTTAAGGCCCGAAACAACCTGACCATTTTCAACTTAGAACATTTGGGCTTAGTTCAAATCTTAAATCAGTTTGATTCACACTATCTCTCCCACGTGGTTTCTATACGTGTCTTATACAGTGGTTTAATCATTGTTTACATATATGTTTACTGTGCATAGGAGCTTATTTCTCCGAGTTCACTTTTTCTCTCTTAATTTGTTATTTTCTCTTTAAATCGCAAATCCTCTTCTTTTTCATTAAAAATTCTTCTTTTTCTCTAAAAGAAGAAGGAATTCTAGGATTCTGCAATTTACTATCTTAATTTTTCCTTTCTATTTACTCTTCTTTCATCTCATCATGGACCCAAAGTACCAACATCTGAGAAAGTATTTCCCATCACTCTCCCAAAAGATTCTCAGAAAGAAATACAAGGCTAGAATTACTCGGTTGTGGATTCTTATGCATTTTGGCATCCCTTGTGATGTGAGAATGTTGATAGAGGGGAAAATCCGTCCGAGTGACTTTAGTCAAGATGTCGGTTTACCAGGAACAGGTACCAGTCGTAGTGCAATGAAAAGAAGAGCTCGTGCCATCGTGATCACTTGTAACAAATGTGGAAGACAAAATTGTAACGGTAAATGTACTTCACCTGGTTATATGTCTACGAATAGAGAGGATAAAATAAGGTTTTGTAGGAATGGACTTTCAAAGGAGAACTTGGATAGCATCCATCCTCCTCTCCACGGTCACCCTAGTGGATATGTTCAAGGAGCTATTTTTAAACTCTGGCCTAAATTTTATACAGAAAGACAACGCCTCAGGAATATGGTATTTCTAGATCCTGTTTGTCAAGCCATAAGAAAACTGGATGGGGAATAAGTCTTCGCTCTATAAAGGTTATTTAGTCTTTACTTATTTGAAGCAGTTTTAGCTGATGTTCAACAGTTTGTGTTTTTCTTTTACTCAGAATATTTACTTTTGTGTTTGAAATAATTGTGATTATTAGATTGATATAGTAAGTGTTAATATCTTATTTAATTTATGATTTTCTTAAATATATATATATATATATATATAATAAAATATATTATCTTATCAGACACGTCACATACGGTACAGTAATATGTTTGAATTTTGAAAAGCTTATCCAGATATTTCAAGATTTGTGTCTCAAATTTCAAAAGTTCTACAGTATTTGTCGTTTATATTAAATTTCTAGACTTGGTGTATATTTGTCAAAAAGTCTACAGTTGTGTCATGAGGGTCTTCTGTCGAATTGTTCTCAATTGTCAAAAGTTATACAATTAGAGTCTAATCTTTTTCAAAAAGTGAATCAGATTTTCTGTAAACTATTAATCACCTTATCTTACTTTCTTATCCGCACAAGATTTTGTTTAAATCTTTGGATTACCTTTTCATTACCTACTCGTCTATCTCTTTAGCCCTTTTTGTATATTTCTCATCTTTAAAAACTTATGTAGAACCCGAAGTCTAAGTGGAGCAGACATTAAGCAACCACTTCTATAAACCAAATATGTCTACCTCCCAGTCCACGAAGAAAATAAAGAATGTCTGTGTCTTTTGTGGTTCCAGCCTTGGAAAAGATAAAGCTTATTTAGAAGCTGCAAATCACTTAGGGCAAGTCCTAGCACGCAAGAAGATTAACATAATCTATGGGGGTGGTAGTATAAAAATGATGGTAAATATGACACTAGCAGCTAGGTCTAGCGACGCTACTGATGTAAGAATTTGGCCTCATATTCCAGTTGAAGGAAACCTTTGTAAGGAAGCCATAGGTAAGGGAGAAGGAGTCAGGAGTATCCCTAAAAATTTTAAAGACATAATCTATAATTCTGATGCTTTTATAGCATTACCTGGTGGTCTAGGTACTCTTGAGGAAATATTTATAGTTGCTTGTGGGCAATTGTTGGGCTTTTATTCCAAACCTTTGGGACTGTTGAACGTAAAGGGTTTTTATGACGGTCTTTTGAAATTTCTAGATTACGCTGTGGAAGAAAACATCACTACAGAATCGGAGAGACAAATCTTTGTTACTGCTTCAACAGCTGAGGAATTGATAGATAAAATGCAAATCATACATCCAGAATCCGACACTGCAACATCCAAGCTTGAATGGGAAAGGGAAAGCCGGGAGCGGCCAATTGATTTGAATCTCCATCTGTAATCTTTTTGTTTTATCTTTGGCATGTAGGCATGTGTGTCCGTATTTCGTGTGTTACGAATAACCGTTTGCCTTGTATTCTGTGTTTCTTGTGGTACGTCGTTGTTCAATCTTTTAGATTCATTGAGCCTAATGCCGGGATGGCTGGATACGGAGTACTTGATGCTCTCGAAACGCATCCTTCTTAAGGTCCGATCTTTTGTTTATCGATGTTTTTGTATCCTCTAAGCATGCATGATATGGATAGCTGGTATACGGAGTGCCTTGTACTCTCGAAACGTATCCGTATTATGTTTGTAATGTGTAATATTCTGTTAATATTATGTGGAAGTACCAGAGTCAGTTATGGGGATATTCCATATGAAATATGAGTATATTATTTGGATTGAATGTTTGTGTCATGAGGATAGCTGTTTAATGAAAAATATGTCGGGTATGTTTGCAACCAGAGATTCCGTTTAATATCTCTATGAGTAAGTTTAATGTATAGTTTTGAATAAAAGTGTTTGTGATATATGTTTTATGATTATGTTCTAGTTTATTAGTTGAGGTATGAAATCAAATATATTTGACTTTTCTTTACTCAAAAAGGAAAAGGAACCTAAAGATGAAGTATATAAAATTTCTCTGGCAATCTCCTTAAATGTGATTGTAAATCACAGTCCATGGACAATGAAGGACTGGAATCATGATATGGTCAATATGTATGCCTGATCAGATTCTTAGACTATTATACGGTGTTATAAGTTGAAACTTGTCAGAAATACTCTCATTGAGGGATTTAGGAGTAAGATTTATTATGCAAGTAAATGAGTGGAGATACGATAACTTAAATTTGGAGGACAAACAACATTAACGGTTTAGACTCAGAATTGGAATCATAGTGGAATCATAATTTTTACTAGTATTGCTAGAATTGAAATTTCGAGGACGAAATTTCTTTAAGGGGGGTAGAGCTGTGACACCCGTTATTCTCCTAACGGGTATTGAGGTAATTAAATTAATTTTTAATGTATAAAAAAAAATTGCTTCATTTAAATTTATTTTATAATATTTATTTTTATCTATTTTTAAGTTTTCTAAAATTCTCCTATATTTATTTAGTATGATTACTAAAAAGCCTTAGAACTTCTAATAAATCTCAAAAATGTCATATTGGCATTATGTGTGTTAAAGTCTTTAGATGAGACATAAGGATATATTTTCCAACTACTCTTGACCCTCATTTTCTTTATTTCCTCCGTGACATGCTTCAACATGTCTCCTCTATAATTGTTTCTATCACTTCTCTTCAAAGACTTCATCTTTTCTTCCTTTCTCTTCCACGGTTCCCACACTCTTCTTCTTATTTCTTTGCTGAAGCAAAATACTTAGAGAACTTCTTCAAGGCAGCCATAAAAATCAGCCACGATCACCTCCATTTGAGCAAGAATTTCAGTCATACCGAACTAAAGGAACCTGTTTTGAAGCCATTTCAAGCTTCCAACTAACCATAATCCGAGGTTAGAATCTTATGAACAAATTTAGTCTTTCATTTATAAATTTTCTTTTATACTAAAGGATTATTCAAATTTGCGTTCTTAAACCTAAGTATATGTTTGTTGCTATTTTGGAGAATATGTATGAAGTCTAAGTGTATATGCCCTAGACAGAAAATTTATATTGTTAAACTTTGTAATACCTCTATGGGCAGTGGTTATTTCTTGAAATTCTAAGATTAAATTAAAATGAATTTTATGAATTGGTTTGCATATTTGAAAAGTAGCATCCTAGGCTTTCTAACGAGCTATCATAAACCTAAATCGGAGTTGTATTTTATTTTCTAAGAATTATTCAATTTTTGTATTGGAAACTAGTAAATCTGCCAATTTGTTATGGTATACCAGCTGCTAACCTGAACCAAGAACCCATCTTTGCTCACCACCTAATTCTTTAATGCTTGCAACCTTTCCAATATTATCCTAAGTGATTGATGAATCTTATTAGGGACTAAAACATATAGATTACTTGTTCACATTTTATATTGTGTTAAGACAAAAATTGTTTACTGTGGTATTCAAAAGAGATTTATATAAAAGCTTTAATGGCATACTAGTAAGATAGGTTTACACATGATTTATTTATGAATGTAGTTGTATGTTGTGCTTTAGTTTTAATTGTCCTTATGCACGCCTTAGGATCAAGGGAGTATGGAGCTAACGTTAACTGATTCCAGGATTAAAAGATTGTTGATAAGCTTGAAAGGTAGGGATTCTATTACTCATCTTTTGTGAGGTTTTTATAGAATTAAAATTGATTGTTTTGCCGCAATATATATATATATCTATGTTGAACTGATATTATATGTGTATCACATATGAAACTATGACATGGACTCGTCTTGTATTGTACGGCGAGGAACATAATGAATTGACACATGTTATAAATTGAGAAGCATGGTTAGGAAAATTAACTCTATTAATAATGATTTAATATAGAGAAATTGTGAGACATGAAAAGGGCGACGGTTACGTCCTTGGGCATGAATACCCTAAAAGGTAAAGTAGGGGGAAGGCGATGACGCTTCCTTGGGTTGAAAGTCCCAGAACACACTGTACAGGAATCGATTTGGTGAGGACTCGGGGCTTGATGTCCCCTCACCGGAACACCCTTGGAATGTTTATAGGGTGATCAAGTGCGCCCATTTGGGTTTCGATGAGTTGAGTGATACTCAATTTAACATGGATACCTAGGAACAATGATGATTGGTAATATTTGTATAAATGTGTAATTATGACACTTGGTAATGATTAACTACGGTATCCATAAGATGTGATCATAATAAACCTCATAATCTGAAATATGATGTGACTTACTAACCATGCAGATTTTAATGTGGTAATGATAGAGGTGAGTAATGGCTTTCTCTACTGAGCATAGTGTCGCTCATTCCCTTATGTTTATATCTTTTCAGGACTCACTAAGTGTGAGGTGGCTACGAGAAATATAGTTGAGGAAGTGATGTAGCTATATTACATTAGGACTGCTTCAATTGTTGAGAATGTTCTTCATGATAATGTAAGCATCAATTGTTACTTTCTGTGACTGTATTACAATGTGTTGAGGGTTAAAATGATGATGACAACAGTTTATATTATTAAATTTAAGGTGCTACATTAAAACTGTGGTTTATTTGTCGTTTATATTTTTATTTTTGAGTTGAGAGTTTTCATTTAAGTCCCGGGCAAATTTTATTTTTAAGGTTTTACTTTTATTATTTATTTTTATTTTATCTCATTAAAAACTGTTAACCCCCATATAGGGGCGTTACAAAGTCTTAAAACAACATTTTGTAAAAGATTTCATAAACATTAAACGAATAATAAAATAATAAAGAACCGCGAGTATAGGTCCCACTAACTCACAACTTGTGCATACACATAGTACTGACAATATAATAATACAACTACAGTCCAAGCACAAAGAAAGTTAAAAACATTACATGCCTTGTTCAATTGATACAAACAATCCACTAGTCCTCCTACTGCTCCTGAATCATGTCCATTGAGTCCTCTCTATACCTAAATGGGAATCCACCTAGAGGGGAAAATTTAGGAAAACAAAGAAAATGTGAGCAAAATGCTCAGTAGGACTATATTTTATTAAATCATTTAATTTAAAGAAAAATCTCATTATTCAGGGAATTATTTAAAAGAAACCTTGAATAAATAAATTTTAATAAATCCGTTCTTACCCAAAACAGTTTATTCGGTCGACCAGAAATACATTTTTTCTTTTTCTAGACAAACCATAAGGATATCACTACCGTAGTGGCCTAGTTGGGTTTCGGGACCTGCCCCCAAGGTCGATCGCTACACGACCCGATCTCTGATATGGCATCATGCCGTTACATTTATTTCTAACATTATTCAAGACTGTTTATCAGATGTTTTCATTATCATTCATTATGAAGTTCATTATCAAGTTCATCTCAGTTCATGGTTTACAAAAATACAACCGATAAATTTCATTTTCAATCAACCATTGAAAACATTTTTATAGAAACCCTTTTCAAGGCCAAATCATTTTGAAACTGGGTTACCAAAGATAGGGTATAAGTCCTACCTCGATACTCGTGCTGGTGCCCCACATCATAATCCTGGTCCGCTATACGTTAGCTCCGTGGAACCACGAACGATCCTATATACACACTAAGTCGATCAATATCTAGTTTGAGACATTCTATATTACTAAACCATTTCATGATGTCCTAGTGTGCCATTTGTATCTTTAAAATCATTTTACAAGGTTGGAATTTCAATCGGGGTTCAAAACAGTGAAAACAAGTGAAAAATCACAAAATTTTTCCATCCTCTGCTGACCT
This sequence comes from Artocarpus heterophyllus, assembly GCA_025403435.1. Taxonomy (NCBI): domain Eukaryota; kingdom Viridiplantae; phylum Streptophyta; class Magnoliopsida; order Rosales; family Moraceae; genus Artocarpus; species Artocarpus heterophyllus. The sequence continues at coordinate 17,052,667 of CM046345.1, read as the reverse complement.
GCCGGACGCCCTGCTTCGGCCGGCCGAATTGTGCAGTTCAGCCTGCCGAAAATCAGGTCTAGTCGGCCGGACATTTTCCAGGTTCGGCCTGTCGAATGGATGAGTCCGGCCTGTCAATCCTTTGAATCCGGCCTACCGAACACGTAATTCGGCCTGTCGAACTGAAAAAACCTAGAAATCCTAGCCACGAGTTTTGGTTCTCCCAAAATCCAAATCTTGATTTTAACCTGTTTTTCTCAAATCTCAGGCATGGAAAACATTCATAGATGATAGAAAAACATAATAGAACACTTTTGAACTCATTCAAACAAGATTTAAACACAAAAATCCCAAAAATCCAAAAATGGGAGAAAATGAGGAAAAATGAAAAATCTTGAATCTAATCTGTTTTTTTCTTCAAACCAAGCTTAGATTCTAGGTGTTCTAAGTTCCTTTAACTTAAATCAAGGGTTTTCTAAGCTCAAACAAGCTTAGATTTCAAAAATGCACAAAAATTGAAAATTTTGAAAAAGTTTAGAAATTTCAAAACTAACCTCGAATCGAAGCTTCAATCCGCATTCTTGGTTGTCAAATCATGTCCTCGAGCTTCCTATTTGCTAACCCGAAGCTTGGACTCAAATTTTGTTTCAAAAATTTTGATGAAAAATTGAGAGAGAAGAGAGAAACCCAGAGGAAGAGAGTAAGGGAGACTCATGGGTGAAAGAGGAGGAGAGAGAGAGTGAGAGCTGAGAGCGAAGAGAGAGGAAGAGGAGGGAGAATAAATAGAGAGAAAGGGTGGGCGGTTTTACTGTGCGAAAATCATGTGCTGCCCACGGTTTGTAAAACGGAATATTTTTAACATTTTACAAGTTGTTGGATTTTAAAAACTCAAAATAACATTTTAAAATAATAAGGAATCATTAGAATTCATTAAATTAACAAAACAACCTAAAATTCAAAATTTAACCAATTGATCAAATTAACGTTGAAACCTTAATTATGGCACACTAATTCTTCATTTTACATTATAATAACATTAAATAAATTTCGGGGCGTTACAGATAAATTCTATCTTATCTTCCCAATTATTTTTATCTTACGTTCCATTATGTCACCATCAAAAAACTTACCATCCAAAGATAGTATACCATTCGATTACACCTATATATCCAAATGGTTGAGCGCTTTAGTTTTCCAATTACAGGATAATACATATAAGATGATATCATCGACTCTTAAAAAGGAGTTATGGATTTCGTATCTATGAATAATAGGTCTAAGCTATCAAGAGTCATTATGTCTCCAACGTAGCAGCATGCACACCAATACAAAATGTGGATATCACTCTTTGGCACATTAAAAGACATAAGTCAAGATAACAGACCCATTATTCATCTCAACAATAAGATACAACACATATGATTGTCTAAAGTGAATTGATTTACTGAGACAAACCAATTATACTTTATGTCCCGATCCAATACATCGTCATCTATGACAATGTACTAATGTTTGTATTCGCAGAGTCCACCTCGATGACCAAGACAAACCATATTCCGTTAGGGATATAGACAACATAACAATCTTTGCATGAATAAATCGCCCAACTTTATTCCCTCGATTGTGAATCTTATGATTTAGACCGTCATCTTTAGAATCATGTTTTCTGCATAATCTGTCCATCATATGCCTGATTCTAAAGGTTTAGACCGACAGTCTCAGACTTTTGTTTGCTTAACATACATTCAACAAATATGAATGTAAAGAGGACAAGATTTGATATATAAACTATAAATAAATTCTTTATTGATAAAAATGTCCCCAAAAACATATTACATTTTTACTCCTTAGGGCATACATGTCTAACAATCTTTCACTTACTCTAAGTGAGTAAATATGACATATCTCGCATCCTCATAGCTTCCACATGCCTCTCAAAGATTCTTGCAGTTAGTGTATTCGTGAATGGGCCAGCTAAATCATCCTCCGACGCGATTTTTCATACCGCAACATGCTCGTCCTCTACGAAGTCCTTTATCACATGATACTTTTGATCAATATTCTTACTCTTCTTTTGAAATCTAGGTTACTTGGCATTAGCTATCGTTGTAGTGTTATCACAATACAACGATATTATCTTATCCACGCTAAGAACTACCTCAAGATCTTCAAGGAATTTACGGAGCCACACTGCTTCTTTCGAAGCATCATTAGTTGTCACATACTTGGCCTCCATCGTTGAATCTGAAGTACAATCTTGCTTAACTTTTCTCCAAACAATGGCACCATTGCCCAAAGTAAACACAAAACCTGAAGTCAATCTCCTGGAATCTGGATAGGATTAGAAATTCGAATCAGTATATCCTAGAAGTGTTAAATCCTTACTCAAATATAAAAGCATATACCCTCAAGTCCTTCTCAAGTACTTGAAAATATGCTTGACTGCAACTTAGTGGTTTGGTCCCAGATCTGCTTGAAATCAATTTAGTATCTCAACCGCATAACTAATATCTAGTCATGAGCAAAGCATGGCATACATGAGACTACCCATTGTCGAAGCATAAGGCACCTTCTTCATGCATTCTCTTTCCCACCAGACTTTGGTGAGTCTTTCTTAGAAAGAATAATTTCAGGCCTAGATGGTTGCCCACCTTTCTTGGAATCCTGCATTGCAAACCTTTTGAGAATTTTATCTATGTAGCTTGCTTGAGACAAAGCCATCATTCTGTTCTTCCTATCCTGAAAGATCTAGATACCAAGAACATAATTAGCTTCACCCAAGTCTTTCATGTCAAACTGCTTAGTCAACTATAGTTTGACCAATGACAACGCCCCAACGTCGTTGCCAATAAGTTATATGTCATCTACATAGAACAGCAAAAAAAAAAACCTTCGCATCCTTAATGTGCTGATAAACAAATGATTCGTCAACATTTTGTTCGAACCTATGAATCTTGATCACCTGATCAAATCTTATATTCCAGGAATGGGAAGCCTGCTTAGGTCTATAAATTGACTTTAGCAGCTTACAAACCTTACCCTCCTGACCCTTAGCCTTGAACCCGTCTGGCTGTTCTATATATATGGACTCATCAAGATAATCGTTTAAAAAGGTCGTCTTGACATCCATCTGTCAAATCTCGTAGTCAAGAGCAGCAGCCATGGACAAGAGAATGCAGATAGACTTAAGAAAAGGTTTCCTCGTAATCGATTCCTTCCTTTGGTGTGTATCCCTTATGTACAAGTCTAGCTTTATAGGTTTTGACTTTTCCATTCACTCCTCTCTTTCTCTTATAGATCCACTTACACCCCATGGGTTTTACCCTTTCGGGAAGATCTGCAAGTTCCTAGACCCGATTAGTCTCTATAGACTTTATCTTAGTGTCCATGGCCTCTGTCTAGAGTTTTGAATCAACATCCTCTATAGCCTTTTTGTAAGTGTAAGGATCCCTGTCATGTTCAATCGGTTCAGCCAAAAAGGCCTTGCTATTGAACATATACCTCTCGGGTTAATGCCCGATCCTCCCACTAGGCCAAAGCCCCTTAGGTTCTTGTTTAGGTTCTATTGGTTTTTCTATACTGATGGGAACGGTTTCATTTAGAACCTTGGGAGGGATCGAATCACTCGCCAACTCGTTAAGCACCACTTTGCTTCAAGGCTTAAAGTCATCCATGTAACTTTCCTCACGAAAGGTTGCATTTGTTGAAACCACGATGTTATTTTCCTTTGGGTTATCGAAATAACCCCCTCTATCCCTTTTGGATACCCTATAAACATACAAACTTTCAAATGTGCTTCCAACTTATTCGTATCCCTAAACAAGACATGAGCTAGATATCCCCATTTGCGAATATAGTTTAAGGATGTCTTCCTGCCCGTCCACAACTCGTGAGGAGTTTTAGGAACTGTTTTTGAAGGTACATTGTTCAAAAGATAATATGCGATTAGTAGTACATATCCCCAAAAAGATAAAGACAATGATGAATTACTCATCATGGACCTAACCATGTCCAACAAAGTCCTATTCCTTCTCTCAGCCACGCCATTCTACTACGGAGTGCTTGGCGCAGTCAAATAGGATAAAATCTCATTCTCTGACAAGTGTTCCAAGAACTCATCAGAAAGCTATTCACCACCTCGATCGGATAGAAGTGCCTTTATGGGTTTACCGAATTGGTTTTCCACTTCAGCCTGAAACTCCATGAACTTGTCATAAGTTTCGCTTTTATGGTACATTAGGTACACATACCCATACCTTGAGTAATCATCAATAAAAGTGACGAAATACTCATACCCTTCTCGTGCCCGGATGTTCATAGGACTGTAAACATCACTATGTACAAGTTCTAAAACCCCTTCGGCCCTATTGTCCTTAGGCCCGAATGATCTTTAGGTCATTATGCCCTTCAAACAAGATTCATATTGTGGTATAGATTCCACCTTTAAGTGACTTGAAGGTCCATCCTTTACCAACCTTTGAATCCTATTTAGGCTAATATGACCTAATCACAAATGCCAAAGATAAATCTCATTAAACTGAGAAGTCTTAAGTCTTTTAGAGTTATTATCATTAACCTCAATGTTTAGCAGTGAGTTCATCTTAGGTTTGATAAAATATAGATTGTTTTGCATCATCCATCACTGATAAAAGATTTGCTTTTACGAATCACTACTCTATTATTAAAAGAAACTGAGTAAGAATCTTTAAATAAATAAGCTATAGATATCAATTTCCTTTTAAGTTTAGGAAAATAAAAATAATCTCATAAAACTAAACTCATATAATTATCAAAATAAAGATGGACATCTCCTATTGCTTCAGCCAACACCAAGGACCCATTGCCCATTTGAAACGTGAAGTCTTCGCGAAGTAGACTTCTCCTTTCCCAGAATCTCTCTAGAGAAACACAAACATGATTAGTTACACCATAATCTATGACCCATGTGTCACTTAATTCTTCAACTAAACAAGTTTCTATAACTAGAAGATCACACCTACCTCATCAAGTAAGGAAGTCCTTGCAATTCTTCTTTATGTGCCCAACCTTTTCATCCTCAGCCATTTGCTTCCTTCCATTCCTTAGATTAGGATTGGAACTAGATGCAGTAGCCAAGTTAACCTCTCCACTAGCAGGAGTTTCCCTGGTCAGTTTTTCAAACTCTTATAACTGCTTCATCAGCTCAATCAAGGTCATATCTCGTCTATTGCTCAAATTAAATAAAGCTCTAAATGGGATAAACTCCTTAAATAAAGTCTCAAAAACCATAGTCATCCATGTTTTAGCATCTATGTTAGCTCCATGGGTTTGAGCCTCCGCGAGGTAACCTATGACCAACATCATATGCTCCTTCACAGACATCGCTAGTCTTTGTTTGCAGTTTAAGAGTTTCCAAAGTGCCCCTTGCCATTTTATCAGGGCTTGGCCTCCAAATATGTCTTCAAGATTATCCAAGATCTGCTTCGCAGTCTTATGATCTTCATGTTCAGCTTTTAGTATGTTATTCATATTGGCCATAACATAACAACAGGCCTGATCATTAGCAACTTTCTAGTGATCATATGCTTAGATTTCCTTATAAGTGGATTCCCTAGTAGGTTTGGGAGGACACGATATGGTTAGCACAATTTTTAGCTTCTCAAAGGATAGGACGATATTTAGGTTCTGTTTCCAATCATTAAAATTCTCACCAATTAATTGGTTTTTATCGTGTATCAAAGATAAAGCGTTTTTAGACATTTTTAATCTACAATAAAGAATCATATGCCAAACATAAGTAAACATACTATAACAGTTTAGTAAGATAACACAATCATGTATAAAACATACAATGTGTTTATATGTCAAAATCTTGAAAAATTCACAACTTTACAATAGTAATTCCTAACTCAGAATTCAACGAGCCGCCTTGGCGAGACTTGCTAAATTCAATTAGGAATGATACGGATCCTCTCCTGATTAATATATGCCATGTAGGACCTGTATGATCCAACATATATTAATAATCGTTTCTTTGGCCATTAATTTTATTAATAGAAATTCTAGGGGAGGTTAATAATAAAATCAACATGAGTGTATAACCATCATTTCAATATTCTATCCATGATTTATAATCACCACCTAGGGGCGTGCAATGATAAGTCATGCTAAAATACCTTATCCTCTCAGGGATCTAACCTGGTATATGATGAAGTCCCTTCCTAGGGGTCGAACCACCATGTGCAACCTATGGACCAACGATGGAGGCTGTAGGTCCTCTCTTCAAAAATTTCTCCCACTTAATCTTTTGAAATCAATGTTTTATTTTAAAAACATGCATGAAGAATTTTTAATGAGCGACACTCCCTATTCTATATGACATGTTTTCAACATACGTGGCAAATCATATTATAATATAGACAAGCAAAGCAATCATGCAAAGATACAAGCAAAATAATTATAAATAATCGTAATATTAGGGTTCCATCTTAGAGAAAAGAAATCAAAGATTACAAGAGAATAATCGAAACATTTTATCGATTCGTCATCCTTGAATCTTCAAGTTGTATGCTTCTTCATGTGGCATACATCTTCAAGCCTTCAATCCTATATAGATCAAATAATTCATCTTTTGGGCCATATCTAAATTTAATGTTTCTCAGAATTGTCCCAAAAATAAAATCAAAACTGCATGGAAAAACATACCTTTTTTGAAAATTCATAGCTCTCTACTGGCATACCGATCTGTGTGATCGGCCTACTAGTTATGACCCATCAGCCTACCGATCTTTTCAGATTGGCCTACCAGTCATTACAGATCGGCCTACTGAACTAGAAAGTTTGGCCTGCTACTAGAGCTATCAGATTTTTGTCCCGCAGACGGCCTACCGAGCCTTAGGTATGGCCTGTCGATCTGCGACCATTGGCCTGCCAAACTTGAGGGTTTAAGACAACCAAGCAAAAATCACAATTTTCTAGAAAATAGTTTTTAACACAGTTTTTCAATATTATTTTCAACAATTCAAAAACATAAAAATTTAAAAACTCAAGAAATACCTGGAAAAGTTATTATCCATCTTCTAGATCTGTCTTGTTTCCAAATGATTATTTAATTACAAAATTCTTATAAATTTAAAATTAAATAATAATTCCTAGACAGTAATGATAAACCGCCATCTAATTACATGAAAAACTTAGATACACATTCAAACCTATAAGGAACCATAACCAGCATCAATTAATTAAATAATAATTTAATCAACTATAATTAATTAATAAATATTCACCATATAATTCATGACAATGTATATAAATATATAGAAACCTTAGAGTGCCAACTCTCTAAAAATTAAATTCAAGCATGGAGAGATCAAGATCATATAATTTATTCACATAGCATGGTCACAAACTTGTAATTTTATGTAAAAACCTTGGCTTTGATACCAGTTGTTTGAAAAATAGTGCGCAGCAAGATTTTACAAATTTTTAATCAAAGTATTTTCCAAAACACAAGTTTAGCACGCTATATGCATAAATTAACCAGATCTTACTAACCTTATATGCCGAAGAACTCCTGAGTCTATAAAGAGAATGGCGTTCTAGAAGAGCCTGAAGTAACTAGTCTTCTTTATTATTCTCTATCCACAATCGGAGTACTTGTGGGTGCATATCGTATAGCTCTTCCTTAGTGACTCTCCTTCCAACCAATTGTTCAGTCGACAGGCCGAACTAGCAGATTGGCCTGCTAAACTTAGTTCATCGACAGGCTGAACCTAAAGACGAGCTTGCCAAACTAATGATAAGTGATCCCTGCGAATCTTTATTTCCCACCTGAGACTCTTTGGATAAAGCCTCAGTTTTAATTCAAATAACCCAATGGAGAAGTTATCTAAATAAAACAACCATATCTAGATAATCTCTAGGAAAATAAATATTCCCGATAATTCAACAAGTTTATGTTGAATTAATTTACACAATAATTCAATCAATAAATAGACATGAATTATCTGATCCTATCTAATTTCATCCAATCTAATAATTTAACACAAGTCAGCAATTTATTGAAAAAGCACGTCGTATCGTTATAAGGTTTATTATGAGCTAGCAAAGGGGACCTGATAGATCTATATAGTTTAAGCACTTGATGATTATGAAACCCAATATCCTAGATATATGTTTCATAATTATCAACTCTAATGCTACTCCACTATAAGCTTAGAGCTGCACTCTTTAACTATATAAAATTATGAAGCCTGAATAGCTAAGTATCTATGACATATCATGATGTATCGTATTCCTATAGGATTATCCATAATCGGCTTAAGGATAAATTCTGTCTTACCTTCTTGATTATTTTTATCTTACGTTCTATTATCTCACCATCGCAAAACTTACCATCCAATTACACCTATGTATCCAAATAGTTGAGCACTCGAGTTTTCCAATTACAGGAAAATGCATATATGAGGATATTATCAGCTCCTAAGGAGGAGCTATAGATTCTGTATCTATGAATAACAGGTCTATGCTACCAAGAGTCATGTCTCCAACGTACCAGTATGCGTACCAACATGAAATGTGGATGTCATTCTTTGGCACATCAAAAGACATAAGTCAAGATAACGGGCCCACTATTCATCTCAGGATTAAGATACAACACATATGATTATCTAAAGTGAATTTATATGCCGAGACAAAATTATTAACCCAAATCAATTACACTTTATGACTCGATCCAATACATTATCACCTATTACAATATACCAATGTTTCTATTCACGGACCACCTCTGATGGCTAAGACAACCCATCTCCCGTTAGAGATATGGACAACATAACAATATTTACATTAATAAAATGCTCAACTTTATTCCCTTAATTGCAGATCTTATGATTTAGACCATCACCTTTAGAATCACGTCTTTCGTATAATCTGTCCATCATGTGCTTGATTCTAAAGTCTTAGACTGATAGTCTTAGACTTTTGTTTGCTTAACATACATTCAACAAATATGAACGTGAAGAGGACAAGATTTGGTATATAAACAATAAATAAATTCTTTATTAATAAAAATGTCTCCAAAAAAAATTATATTTTTACTTTATAGGGTATACATGTCTAACAGTTACCATATGTGCAACTCCTAAATCTCGGTGCATTTTATATGTGACCCATCTTTCAGTTAAAGTTTAAAATGACATCATGTACTAGTAACACCTGTAGTTAACGTTTAAAATGACATCATGTACTAGTAACATTTGTCCTAATTTTTTTTAATTATTCAACTAACTAAAACTAATTTTGGTGAGCCTAAATGACATCAAAATTGTTAAAACAAACCCTTATAAACTTGTTAAAGCAAATGATAAACAATTTATAAGTCATTTTAAACAACAGAGAATCTTAATTTGTTGGAAAATTTTTCTAGTACAAATTGAAAAAGATACCCGCCGATAGGTATCTGTCTTCCAATAGTTGTAAATTTGTAGAAAAAAATCATTTTCACTAGATTTAATAGTTTCAAAACATATACCCTCTAAGGAGTTTCCCACCGAAAAAGTTAGCAACTTTTTTTTTTGTTGACAATAATGGGCTCTACCTTTGTACAAACGATATAAAGTATCGATCATATTAAAGATTATATGAATGTTCAATCATGTCCTTATTGTCCATGAACAACCTTTTTTTTTTTTAATCTGAAAAAGAGGGTGCATTAGCAAATCATCAAACAGTCCTTAAATTGAAAATATGGTTTTATGAATGGTCAAATACGTTAAGCCTTGTGTCGTTGAACTAAAACATATGTTTAACTAAAGACTTCAAACCTGGCCTTGGTTACAGCCACGATTTTGACCTCGATTCGAAGTTCAATCCAAAACCCATCCCAATTGGCTCCCCATTTTAAAAACAAAAATTTAGTTAAGAAAAGTTTGTATAAAACAAATGTTGACAAAATGAAGAATTTATGTTAAAAAGAACAGTAAACAGAAAAAGAACAAAAAAATACTATCCAACTTAATTAAAAAATCATCTTTTTATTTAAAGAAAACATGTTCTAAAAAATTTAGGATGGTTCTATGCTATTGATATTCTTCAGTTGCCATCAATTTATTTAATAGCATGACTAACTTTTAGACATTTTTAAAAAAAAAAGTTTAGGGACCATTTTTTGAGAGAGAAACGATTCTAAGGACTTTTATTAATCTAATTTAATACTTTTGATTCAAAACTTTATAGGGAGACCATTCATTTGAGACACTTTTTCAGTTTAAGGGCTATTCATAATTAGATGTAAATGACTACATAGACTAATTTTACAAAGATAAAATAATTAAAAAACTACTCACTGTTATAAAACAAATGCAAAAAACTAAATTACAAAGCATAAAATTGAGAGATACAAGAGAAATAGAAAGAAACAATCTGATTATTCATCATCTCATATTGTGTATAAATACAAACTCTCAAAGACCATATATATAGACCAATGATCCTAAAATAGGAGAAGCCAAAAGTCAAGAATTATAACAACCAAATAATACTAGTACAGTGGTAATTGGTAGGTTATGAAGGTTATAAAAACCAACACTAATGATCATTAAGATGGAAATAATGCAATTCTTGAGGGTGTTAGGAATATGAGCATCCATACTTTTAAACTAATTTATTTATAACACTTCCCCTTTGATGTTCACTACTTAAGAATATATGCCTCATTAAAAACCTTGCCAAGAAAAACCTTGTACAAAAAAATCCTAGTGAAGGAAAAAAGAGTACATTATTCTCTTAAGATTTAGCTTGGAACTGCTTTGTTAAAAACCTTGCTAAGAAAACCCGATGGGACAAAACCTATGCAAAGGAAAAAAGTGTATAGTGGCCAAAAGCCTCCCCCTCATGTCAACATGCTTTTTTCAACAAAATGATCATATGCAAAGATCTTTGAGTTGACACATACTAATCTTGCTTAGTAATTTCTCTAATGTAGTGGTAGGAAGTATCCCTATATAAATTTCTCAAGTTGTTACTTGAACAAATTCAATAAATGCCATCCTTTAAGAGTTCATGTATGAAAGAAAACATGTTTTATTATGTCTCCTTAACTTGGATGATAAACGTTGCATTCTCCCCATATAAAGCTATTGAACTTCCTTTGCTAAATAAAAGGTAAGATGTTTCTTGATATATTGGAGTATAAATCCCATCAATATAATACACATAAGATGGCAATCTCATAAATTGCCAATATTTTAACATGATACAAAGATGTAATGAAAATAGTTTGCTTATAAATTGCTAAGATTTAGTAGTACGATCGTATGTAAATAAGAAGCATGTGTGTAATCATGCTTCTATATGGATTGAAAAATATTCAACATTTAATCAACTTTAATATCCATATCAGATGTTTCACAGTGAAAATGAAATACTTGTTTAACATCTTTTCAATGTCTTTGAGAACTATGTCTTGCTAGTACAATAGTAAATATTGTCGTGTCAGGTCTTGTGCCTTTAGCAAATACATTACCGCTTTGTTAGACATAAGTGCCCTAAGGAGTAAAAATATATTATGTTTTTGAAGACATTTTTATCAATAAAGAGTTTATTTATTCATATATCAAATTTTTTCCTCTTTATGTTAATTTTTGTTGAATGAATGATAAGCAAACAAAAATTCGATACTGTTAGTTAAACCTTTAAGATTGTGGATATGATGGATAGATTATGCGAAAGACATGATCTTAAAAGTGATGGTCTAAATGATAAGGTCCGTAATCAAGGGAATAAAGTTGGGCGCTTTATTCATTCTAAGATTGGTATGTTGTCCACATCCCTAACGGGAGATAGCTTGTCTTGGTCATCGTAGTAGGACTTCACGAGTAGAAACATTGGCGCATTGTTATAGGTGATGATGTGTTGGATCGGGACATAATATTGATTTGAATTGATTAATAATTTAGTTTGTGCAAATCAATTCACTTTTGACAATCACATGTGTTGTATCTTAATCCTGAAATGACTAATAGGTCGTTGTCTTGACTTATGTCTTTTGATATTCCAAAGGGTGACATCCTAACTTAATAATAGTATGCATACTAGTACGTTAGAGACATGACTCCTGATTGCGTAGACCTGTTATTCATTGATACAGAATCCATAGCTCCTCTTTAGGAGTTAATAATATCATCTTATATGCTTTATCCTATAATTGGAAGACTAGAGTGCTCAACCATTTAGATACATAGGTGTAACTAAATGGTATACTATCTTCAGATGGTAAATATTCTAATGGTGTGATAATGGAATGTAAGATAAAATTAATCGAGAGGGTAAAATAGAATTTATCCTTAAGCCAATTATGCATATCCTACGGGGATGTGGCACATGGTAATATGTTATGGACACTTAGCTTATTGGAGCTTTGTAATTTTATATAGTTCGAGAGTGCAGCTTTAAGCTTTTAGTGGAGTAGCATGGGAGTTGATAATTGTCAAATTGTATCTCGGATAATGTATTTTATAATTTTAAGAGTTTGAACTATATAGGTCCATCAAGTCCCCTTTGCTGGCTCATAATAATCTTGTAACAATACGGCATGTTTTTCCTATTATTGGTGACTTATGTTATATTATTAGATTGGCTAAAATTTGAATTAATTAGATTTAATAATTCATGTCAGTTTATCGGTTAAATTAATTTTGTGAATTAATTCAAGATAAACATGTTAAATTATTATGGATAATATTTTATTTGTATAGGTTTATCTGTATATGACTTTTTTAATTAGAAAACTTTTTTATTGGGTTATCCTTTAATTTCAAAATTTCAATAATCATTTCAATTTTTCTTTGTTAAGTAATAACTTAATTCTTCAATCAAATACTCTTTGTAATTTGTAAAAATATAAAAAAACTCGTCCTTTTCACTTACGAAAAAGAATTATATGAACGGTGCACTAATCCTTTGAATCCCGTACCGATGGGTATCATCCCCCCTAGAACAACATTCTCTTTCAAACCCTTCAACCAATCTATACGACTGCATAGGGTGGCTTTTGCTGAATTAAAATTGAGACTCTATGAATGATACCTAGGTCAAATAAGATAGAAATTATCCAGTTGATTGAGATTGAATCAATCAGATCAACTTTAGAGTTTGAATATGTTTCAAACTCGGGATCAGTGACAGCGCGGTCGACCGCCCCTTTGTATCGTGGTCAATCGCAGCAGGAAATATCAGATTACATGTTATCATGCATTTTCACTCAAAAGTTGATCCAAATTCGAATTTTGAGGCCTAATCTAATAGGGATTGACCCCTAACTAGACCACTATAAATAGGGGAAGAGTTTTCTTGATTACTCAAATCACTTGAGAAATATAGAGTAAGTATTCGAATTGGAGAAACTCTAAAACTCCCTGTGAGTTATTGTTTAGAAATATTAGCTCAAGGTTTAAATATTAGCTCAAGGTTTTCTCTAGTGGTTGGAAGGAGAGTCATTGGAGGAAGGACTATATGACGTGCGCCCATACACACTTTGATCGTGGATAGAGAATAGCAAAGACAACTAGTTGGTTGAGGCTCTTCTGGAAAGTTATTCTATACACAGATTTAAGTCATCTTTGGTATACAAAAGAGGTTAGTAAGATCTATTATTAATTTATATATTTAGCATGTCAAACTTGTATTTAAAAAATACTCTGATTTAAAAATTTTTAAAATTCCACTGCGTACTCGTTTTCTAACATTATTTGGACCAAGAATTTCTTCAATATCACCCGATGATAATTTTTCACTTCAAGAGATCAAAAACATCCTTATTCAAGGGATCAAAAAACCATTGGAGAACACATTGTTGGTATTAGCAGGTGAACATCAATAATAATAACAAGTCAATTTAATTTATAAGACTCTTTGTTAGATGTTCAACATTTTAGAATGTGCCTCATTAAAACCTAACTAGAATTAGAAAAAACCACAAGGGACAAAAATTCTAGCGAAGGAAAAAGAGTACATCATTCTTATTATACGATGTAAACTGCTTCATTAAAAACCTCGTCAGGAAAGCTTAGTGGGAAAAAACCTTGAGCAACAGAAAAAGAGTACGTTGTCTATTTGTGTCTCCCTCGTACCGTTATTATGGTTCTATTGATAACAATTGATTTGATAGAAAATAATTAAGTCGATGCATACTATTATAAACAAATTTAAGATATTTGTGATCAACTATCTGAACTTGTTACCCTTGGTACTTTTTCTAATATTTCAACAATTGTTCTTTTGGAGCTCATTTGTCATTAATAAGTTCATAGAAGTATTGGCTATTTTATGGGCATACATGAATCAAACGTTAACCATATTTATTTTCTAATTGGTAGAAAAATGGTGCAACAATTATTTGCCCATAAATTCATCTCCATGTGAGTATAAAATATTTTGCATCTTATAGCCAGATACTTGTCATTCTACTTAATTATTCAAATAATATTTCATACTATAATATACTGAATTAAATACTAAGATGCTACACAAAACACTATATAAAAATTCAAGACCTAGAATTGTTTCAGTATATTCTCAAAATATATAATCATCAAATAAATGATAAAAATACACAATATCCTAGAAAGTTTTTTTAGGACAATTTTCTTATATGTAAGAGAAATTATGGATAAGAATTCTTTGAAGCAAATATCAATTTTCAGGTGTGAATAAACTTTCTTCTATGAGATTTATCTTCTTAAATTTGTCATATGACCTCTTCAAGAGTTTTAACAAATAACAATAAATTCAGTATGTTTGAACTCAGTATATAGCAATGGTGATATTAATTTGCTAGCACTTCCATTCTTTATATCATAAAAACATAGCGGTACCATTTGTATCTAGGTTGCATTCATTTGCACAGAGATATTTGTGACCTTAATAATTAAGCATGCAATTTTAACTTATATCTTTCAGAGCTTTAAAGCCACTTTAGAACAATTTATAAATATCAATAGATTATTGCGTCATGTTTTTTAGACACATATGAACTTGTTATATATATATATATATATATTGCCAGCCTATTAAAATATAATTGCTTATCCATCATATATGAGTACCGTTACTCATTTTTATAACTTTTCTACAAAAACTTGTTGTTACAACTCATAATTTTTTTTTAAACTCATATTTTCATATGTTTTATTTCATACGAAAATTCATTTCCACCCTACTGACTTTAATATTTAATGTATATTGAGCTATTGGTCCACCATACTTTGCACTAGCTTATATACGTGCCAATTCTTTGTGTTTTTTACTTATACGGCATTTTTTTATGTCAATCACTTTCGATGGATTTCAAATATTTTTGAAGATCCTCCATTTCTTTTCAATATACTCATAATTCATGCTTTTTGTAATTGTCGACAACAACTTTTATTGCAAATTAACATTATTTTTACATTGACATGACTTGTCAAGATCTCCCTTTTTCCTTTCCAATTTCTAAATTGTAGGTATACCCTTTGAACTACTTAAGAAGCTTAATGACTTCAAGAACTTTGATCTTTTTTTAAATATTATTTTTTCAACCCACTACATTTTATTATATTTTTATGTTACTTTTCTTAATTACAAGATGTGATGTTCCATACCAACTTCCAACTTATAGAATTGAAGTGTCTTTTGTTTTTTTAGTGCTATTTTATAGCTTGGCAAAATTTAATGCTTAAAGTTCTTTTCCAACTGCTGATGATGATGCGTTATTATCTGACAAAGGGAATATATTTCTGTTCATTTTCTTTTAAACGATCATAATCATTTCGCATATAATATTTAGTATTTTAATTTCGGAAAATTGCTTATTAACGAGTTTTTGGTGGTGATATTTATCAAGTTCTCTTCGATAAGGCATTATGTTAGAGGATAACATTTGATGTAATCATTTTGTTTGTTTCCTTTTTTTTTGTTTTATTTTGCTCAGATAATTTGTCTCTTTCTTCTTATCAAAGCTCACATTGGAAGCCTGCAAACCATGATTGGAAATAAAAAATACAATAATGCTTGAAAATTGAAGGACACGACGTGCTAAACACAACAACTGAATGAAAATGAGTACCATTTATGAGTTTAAGACGTGATTTTTATTAGCATCAGTGCACCACCGATATTTTATAGCATTATTTGCAATATTGTAACAGTGAGGACATGAATTTACGTGATAAAAAAGAAAAAATGCTTGAGACACTACTGACTGACGTTGAGTCGCACAATTAATAAAAAGTGTTACCTTACCTGTAAGTCCTAAACCTCGTGCATTTTATATATGACCCATCCTGCAGTTAAAGTTTACAATGACATCATGTACTGGTAACATTTGTACTATTTTGTTAATTGTTCAACTAACTAAAACTAATTTTGGTTAGCCTAAATGATTTAAAACAAACCCTTAAAAACTTGTTAAAGCAAACTATAAATAATTTATGAGTCATCTCTAAACAACAGAGAATCTTAATTTTTTTGGAAATTTTTCTGGTGGGATTTGAAAAAGATGTCCACTAGTAGATATCTGTCTTCCAATAGTTCTAAATTTATAGAACAAGTAATTTTGACAAGATCTAATAATTTTAGAACATATGCCATCTAAGGAGTTTTCCACCAAAAATGCCAGCAAGTGTTTTTTTGTCGAAAACAATGGGCTATACCTTTGTACAAATGACATAAAGTATCGGTCATAACTCGTAAGTGACCATAGATATTCAAATATTAAAGATTGGATGAGTGGTCAATTATGTCTTTATCGTCTCATAAACAGTCTTTTTTTTTAAAGAATCTGAAAAAGAGGGTGCATTTGCAAATCATCAAACAGTCCTTAAACTGAAAATTTGGTTTCATGAATGGTCAATTAGGCCTTGTGCAGTTGTACCAAAACATATGTTTAACTAAAGGCTTCATTCCCAGCCTTGTCTACGGCCACGATTTTGACCTCCATTCGAAGTTTAATCCTAACCACATCTCAAACTTTGTCCCAATTTTATAAACAAAAATTTAGTTGAGAAAAGTTTTGTATAAAACAGATGTCGGCAAAATAAAGAATTTACCTTTAAAAGAACATTAAAAAGAAAGAGAACAAAAAAAAAAAATACTATCCAACTTAATTTAAAAATCACCTTTTTATTTGAAAAAAATGTTCTAAAAAAGGTTTAGAATGGTCCTACGTTATAGATATTCTTCAGTTTTCATCAATTTATTTAATAGACCACTTACTTTTAGACATTTTTTATAAAAATTTTAGGCTATAACTTTTACACTTTTTAAAGTTTTGAGACTAAAAATGGTTCAGCTTTTAACTCAAGGATCCTTTTTTGAAAGAGAAAAAAATTTAAGGACCTTTCATTAATCTAATTTAATATTTTTAGTTCAAAATTAAATAGGGAGGCTATTCATATGAGACATTTTTTCAATTTAAGGGCTATTCATAATTAGATATAAATGACTATATAGACTAATTTTACAGAAGATAAAATAATTAAAAAACTACTCACTTTTATAAAACAAATGCGAAGAATTAAATTGCAAAGCATAAAATCGAGAGATACAAAAGAAATAGAGAGAAACAATCTAATTATTCATCTTCTTATATTATGTACAAATACAAGCTCCAAAAGGCCATATATATAGGCCAATGATCATAAAATAGGAGAACCCAAAAGTCAAAAATTACAACAAAATAATACTAATATAGTGGTAATTGGGAGGTCATGAAGGTCATAAAATGCCAACTCTAATGGTCATTAAGGTGGTAATAATGCAATTCATGAGGGTGTTAGGAATACGAACATCCACACTATTAAACTAATTTATTCATAATACTCCCCTTTGGATGTTCACCAATTAAGAATATATGCTTCGTTAAAAACCTTATCAGGAAAAAAAATCCTAGCGAAGGAAAAAAGAGTACATTTTTCACTGAAGATTTGGCTTAGAACTACCTCGTTAAAAATCTTACTTGGAAAACCCGATAGGACAAAACTTTTAAAAAGGAAAAAAGAATACAATAGCCAATAGCCTCACCTTATGCCAACATGTCTTCTTTAACAAAATCATATGCAAAGATCTTTGAGTAGACACATATTAATCTTGCGTTGTAATATCTCAAATGTAGTTGTACGAAGTATCTCTATATAAATTTTCCAAGTTGTCACTTGAAAAAATTCGATGAATGCCATCCTTTAAAAGCTCATGCGTGAAAGAAAACATGTTTTATTATGTCTCCTTAACTTAGGTGATAAACGTTACATTCTCCCCATCAAAAGTCATCGGACTTCCTTCGCTAAAGTAATGGTCATTTGTTGTTTGGATATATTGGAGCATAAATCTTATCAATATAATGTACATAAGATGGCTATCTCATAAATTGCCAATATTTCAACAAGATTTAAAGGTGCAAAGACAATAGTTTGCCTTATAAATTGCCAAGATATAATAGTACCATCATATGTAAACAAGTAGCACGTGTGTAATCATGCTATTATATGGATTGAAAAATATTCATCTAATCAATTTTAGTGTCCATATTAAATGTTTCACAATAAAAACAAAATACGTGTTTTATATCTTTTCAATGTCATTCATTACTATATATTGCTAGTACAATAGCAAAGACTATCGTGTGAGGTCTTGTGCTATTCGCAAATATATTACCGTACTAATAATATTATTTGGACCAATAATTTCTTCAAATATCACCTGATGATATTTTTGCTATTCTAGAGATCAAGAACAACCTTATTCAAGGGATCAAACAACCATTGGAGAACACATTTCTAGTATTAGAAGGTGAACGTAATTTGTTGGATGCTCAACACTTTAAAATGTGCCTCATTAAAGCCTTGCTAGATAAAATACCAGGGGACAAAAATTCTAGTGAAGGAAAAAGATTACATCATTCTTATTATATGATGTAAACTGCCTCATTAAAAACCTCGTTAGGAAAACCTGGTGGGAAAAAACCTTGACCATGGAAAAAAAAGTACAGTGCATACTTGTGTCTCCCTTGTACCGTTATCATAGTTCTATTAATAACAACTGATTTGATAGAAAATGATTGATTCTATGCATACTATTGTAAACAAATTCAAGATATTTGTAATCAACTATTTGAACTTATTACCCTTAACACTTTTGCTAATATTTCTGCCATCGCTCTTTAAGAACTCATTTATCATAAAGAATTTCAGAAAACCATTGGTTGTTTTTATGGGTATACATGATCGAATCTTTACCCATATTTATTTTTTAATTGCTAGAACAATGGTGCAACTATTATTTGCAAATAAACTCATCTCCAAAGTGAGTATAAAATATTCTACACTTATAGCCAAATATTTATCATTCTACTTAATTATCAGATAATATTTCATACTATAATATAGTAAATTAAATACTGAGATGCTATACAAAATATTATATAAAAATTCAAGACTTAGAATTGTTTTAGTATATCCTCAAAATATTTAATCATTGAATAAATGATAAAAATACACAATATCCCTAAAAGTTCTTTTAAGAAAAATTATGGATAAGCATTCTTTTAAGGAAATCTCAATTTTCACGTGTAAATCTCAATCTCAATTTTCTCTTATGACATCTTCAAGAGTTTTTACAAAAAAATATTAGATCCAGTATCTTTGAGCTCATTACAAAACAATGGCGATATTAATTTGCTAGCACTTTTATTTTTTATATCATAAAAACATAGTAGTATCATTTATATCTGGATTGCATTCATTTACACAAAGATATTTGTGACCTTAATAATTAAACGTACAATTTCAACTTATATCTTTTAGACCTTTGAAGCCCCTTTGGGACTCTTTATAAATATCAATAGATTGTTGTAACATGTTTTTAGACGTACATGAACTTATTACATATAAATATATATATATATATATATATATTTTCATAGGCTATTAAAATATAATTGTTTATCCATCATATATGAGTACAGTTACTCATGCTTTTTGCAACTTTTCAACAAAAACTTATTGTTGCAACTCATAATTTTTTTTTTTCATAAAATCGTACATTTTCATAGCATATTTGATACGAATATTCATTTCCACCCTACTGGCACTAATATTTAAAATATTTTGAGCTATTGGTCTACCATACTTTGCACTAGCATATATACCTGCCAGTTCTTTGCGTTTTTTACCTATAGGTCATTTTTTTACGTCAATCACTTTCAATGGGTTTCAAATATTTTTGAAGATTTCCCTTTGTTTTCAATATACCAATAATTCAAGCATTTTGTAATTGTCGACAATGACTTTTATTGTAATTTAACATTATTTTTACATTGACATGACTTTTCGAGATCTCCTTCTTTTCTTTAGTATTTCTAAATTTCAATTTTACCCTTTGAACTACTTAAGGAGCTCAATGACTTCAAGAAGTTTGATCTTTTCTAAATTTTATTTTTTGAACCTACTACATTTTATTATATTTTTATGTTACGTTTCTTAATTACAAGATGTCATGTTCCATAGCAACTTCCAACTTATAGAATTGAAGTGTCTTTTGTTTTTTTAGTGCTATTTTATAGCTTGGCAAAATTTAATGCTTAAAGTTCTTTTCCAACAGCTGATGATGATGCGTTATTATCTGACAAGTGAATATATTTCTGTTCATTTTCTTTTAAACGATCATAATCATTTCGCATATAATATGTAGTATTTTAATTTCGGAAAATCGCTTATTAACGAGTTTTTGGTGGTGATATTTCTCAAGTTCTCTTCGATAAGGCATTATGTTAGAGGATAACATTTGATGTAATCATTTTGTTTGTTTCCTTTTTTTTTATTATTTTGCTCGGATAAGTTGTCTCTTTCGTCTTATCAAAGCTCACATTGGAAGCCTGCAAAACATGATTGGAAGTAAAAAATACAAAAAATGCTTGGAAATTGAAGGGCACGACGTGCTAAACACAAAAACCGAATGAAAATGAGTCTCGTTTATGAGTTAAAGACGTGATTTTTATTAGCATTAGTGCACCACCGAAATTTTATAGCATTATTTACAATATTGTAACAGGGAGGACAAGAATTTAAGTGAGAAAAAAAAATGTTTGAGACACTAGTGACTGGCGTTGAGTTGTACAACTAATTGTTACCTTACCTGTGAGTCCTAATCTCGTTGCATTTTATATATGACCCATCCTGCAGTTAAAGTTTAAAATGACATCATGTACTAGTAACATTTGTACTATTTTTTTAATTGTTCAACTAACTAAAACAAATTTTGGTTAGCCTCAATGATTTAAAACAAACCTTAAAAACTTGTTAAAGCAAACTATAAATAATTTATGAGTCATCTGTAAACTGCAGGGAATCTTAATTTTTGGGGTAATTTTTCTTATGGGATTTGAAAAAGATATCTGCCAGTAGATATCTGTCTTCCAACAGTTATAAATTTACAAAAAAAAAAATAATAATTTTGACAAGATCTAATAATTTCAAAACAGGAAGTTTTTCACCAAAAATGTTAGCAAGTTTTTTTTTTTTTTTTTGGTCGAAAACAATGGGCTCTACCTTTGTACAAACGATATAAAGTATCGGTCATTTTTGGTGAATGGTCAATTATGTCTTTACTGTCCCATGAACAGTCTTTTTTTTTTTTTTTTTTTTTTTTAAATCTGAAAAAGAGGGTGCATTAGCAAATCATCAAACAGTCCTTAAACTGAAAATATGGTTTTATGAATGGTCACTTAGGCCTTGTGCAGTGGTACCAAAAAATATGTTTAACTAAGGGCTTCGTTCCCCACCTTGTCTACCGCCAGGATTATGGCCTCGATTCGAAGTTCAATCTAAACCCCATCTCAAACTTTGTCCCAATTTTAAAAGAAAAAATATAGTTGAGAAAAGTTTTGTATAAAACCGATGTTGACAAAACGAAGAATTTGCCTTAAAAAGAACATTTAAAAGAAAGAGAACAAAAAAAAAAAAAAAATTCTATCCAACTTAATTAAAAAAAATCACTTTTTTATTTAAAAAAACAAAAAATGTTCTAAAAAAGGGTTAGAATGGTCCTACATTATCGATATTCTTCAGTTTTCATCAATTTATTTAATAGAAAGGCTTACTTTTAGACGTTTTATATAAAAATTTTAGGCTCTAACTTTTGCACTTTTTAGAAATCTGAGACTAAATATGGTTCAGCTTTTAACTCAAGGACCTTTTTTGAAAGAGAAAAAATTTTTAGGACCTTTCATTAATCTAATTTAATATTTTTAGTTCAAAATTTAATAGGGAGGCCTTTCATATGAGACATTTTTTCAGTTTAAGGGCTATTCATAATTAGATATAAATGACTACATAGACTAATTTTACTGAGATAAGATAATTAAAAAAACTTCTCCTTTTTATAAAACAAATGCAAATAATTAAATTGTAAAACATAAAATTGAGAGACACAAAGGAAACAGAGGGAAACAATCTAATTATTTATCTTCTTATGTTGTGTACAAACACAACCTCTAAAAGACCATATATATAGGCCAATGATCATAAAGTAGGAGAAGCCAAAAGTCAAAAATTACAACAAAATAATGCTAATAAAGTGGTAATTGAGAGATTATGATGGTTATAAAATACCAACACTTAATGGTCATTAAGGTGAAAATAATGCAATTCATGAGGGCGTTAGGATTATGAACATCCTTATTATTAAACTAATTTATTCATAACACTCCCATTTGGATGTTCATCACTCAAGAATATATACCTTGTTAAAAACCTTATCAGAAAAAACTCAGTGGGAAAAAATTCTAGCGAAGGAAAAAAGAATACATTATTCACTTAAGATTTGACTTAGAACTATTTTGTTAAAAATCTTACTAGGAAAACCCGATAGGACAAAACCTATACAAAGGAAAAAAGACTACAACAGCCAATAGCCCCCCCTTTATGCCAACATGTCTGCTTTAACAAAATCATATGCAAAGATCTTTGAGTCGACACATATTAATCTTGCGCAGTAATATCTCAAATGTAGTTGTGGGAAGAATCGCAATATAAATTTCCCAAGTTGTCACTTGAAAAAATTAGATGAATGCCATCCTTTAAGAGCTCATGCATGAAAGAAAACGTGATTTATTATGTCTCCTTAAATTGGGTGATAAACGTTACATTCTCCTCATAAAAAGCCGTTGGACTTCCATCGCTAAATAAATCGTCATAGTTTGCTTGGATATATTGGAGTTTAAATGACAACAGTATAATGTACATAAGATGGCTATCTCATGAATTGCCAATATTTCAACCCGAATCAAAGATGCAAAGACAATAGTTTGCGTTATAAATTGCCAAGATATAGTAGTACCGTCGTATGTAAACCAGTAGCATGTGTGTAATCATGCTTTTATATGGACTGAAAATATTCATCTAATCAATTTTAATATCCATATTAGATGTTTCACAATGAAAATGAAATACTTGTTTAATATCTTTTCAATGTCTTTAATAACTATATCTTGCTAGTACAATAGCAAAGATTGTCGTGTGAGGTCTTGTGCCATTCGCAAATATTTTGCCATACTAATAATATTATTTGGACCAAGAATTCCTGCAATATCACCTAATGATATTTTTTTCTATTCTAGAGATCAAGAATGTCCTTATTAAAGGGATCAAACAACAATTGGAGAACATATTGTTGGTATTAGAAGGTGAGCATAATTTGTTGGTTGCTCAATACTTTAAAATGTGCCTCATTGAAACCTTACTAGATAAAACCCAGGGGACAAAAATTCCAGTGAAGGAAATAGAGTACATCATTCTTATTACACGATGTGCACTGCCTTCTAAAAAACCTCATCAGGAAAACCCAATAGGAAAAAACCTTGACCATAGAAAACTAAGTACAATGCATATTTGTGTCTCCCTTGTACCGTTACCATGGTTTTATCAATAACAATTGATTTGATAGAAAATGATTGATTCGATGCATACAATTGTAAACAAATTCAAGATATTTGTAATTGACTATATGAACTTGTTACCCTTAGCACTTTCGCTAATATTAATACTATCGCTCTTTAGGAACTCATTTATCATAAGGAATTTCATAAAAGTTTTGGCTACCTTTAAGGGCATACATGAACGAATTCTTACCCTCATTTATTTTCTAATTGGTAGAAAAATGGTGCAACAATTATTTATAGATAAACTCATCTCCAAGTGAGTATAAAATACTTTGCACCTTATAGCCAAATACTTATCATTTTACTTAATTATTCAGATAATATTTCGTACTATAATATATTAATTTAAATACTAAGATGCTATACAAAACACTATATAAAAATTCAAGGCTTAGAATTATTTTTGTATATTCTCAAGATATATAATCATTAAATAAATGATAAAATTCACAATATCCCTAAAAGTTCTTTTAAGAGAAATTATGGATAAGCATTCTTTTAAGAAAATCTCAATTTTCATGTCTAAATACAGTTTTTCCTATGAGATTTGTCTTATTATATTTCTCTTATGACCTCTTCAAGAGTTTTTACAAATAATGTCAAATCCAGTATCTATGAGCTCATCATAAAGCACTGGAGATATTAATTTGCTCGCACTTTTATCTTTTATATCATGAAAACATAGTAGTATCAGTCGTATCTAGATTGCATTTATTTGCACAAAGATATTTGTGACCTTAATAATTAAACGCATAATTTCAACTTATATCTTTCAGACCTTTGAAGCCCCTTGAAGACTTTTTATAAATATCAATAGATTGCTGCAACATGCTTTTTAGATGCACCTAAACTTATTATATATATATATATATATTTTTTCATAGGCTATTAAAATATAATTGTTTATCCATCATATATGAGTACAGTTACTCATTTCATAACTTTTCTACAAACAATTATTGTTACAACTCATAATTTTTTTAATAAACTCCGACATTTTTACATGCACTATTTCATACGAATATTTATTTCCACCCTACTGGCTTTAATATTTAAAATATTTTAAGTTATTGGTCTACCATACTTTGCACTAGCATATATACATGCCAGTTCTTTGTGTTTTTTACTTATAGGCTATTTTTTTTATGCCAATCACTTTCGATGAATTTCAAATATTTTTGAAGATCCTCCCTTTCTTTTCAATATACTAATAATTCATGCATTTTGTAATTGTCAACAATGACTTTTATTGCAAATTAACATTACTTTTACATTTACATGACTTGTTAAGATCTCCCTCTTTTCTTTAATATTTCTAAACTTCAGGCATACCCTTTGAACTACTTAAGGAACTCAATGGCTTCAAGAAGTTTGATCTTTTTAAATATTATTTTTTCAACCTACTACATTTTATTATATTTTTATGTTACTTTTCTTAATTACAGGATGTGATGTTCCATAGCAACTTCCAACTTATGGAATTGAAGTGTCTTTTGTTTTTTTAGTAATATTTTATAGCTTGGCAAAATTTAATGCTTAAAGCTCTTTTCCAACTGCTGATGATAATGCGTTATTATCTGACAAGTGAATATATTTCTGCTCATTTTCTTTTAAACGATCGTAATCATTTCGAATATAATATGTGGTATTTTAATTTCGGAAAATCGCTTATTAACGAGTTTTTGGTGGTGATATTTCTCAAGTTCTCTTCGATAAGGCATTATGTTAGAGGATAACATTTGATGTATTCATTTTGTTTGTTTCCTTTTTTTTTTTTTTTGCTCAGATAATTTGTCTCTTTCGTCTTATTAAAGCTCACATTGGAAGCCTGCAAACCATGATTGGAAATAAAAAATACAAAAATGCTTGAAAATTGAAGGGCACGACGTGCTAAACACAACAACTGAATGAAAATGAGTCTTATTTGAGTTTAAGACGTGATTTTTATTAGCATTAGTGCACCACCAAAATTGCATAGCATTATTTACAATATTGTAACAGGGAGGACAAGAATTTACGTGAGAAAAAAAAAATGTATGAGACACTACTGAATGACGTTGAGTTGCACAACTAATAAAAAGTGTTACCTTACCTGTAAGTCGTAAATGTCGTTGCATTTTATATATGACCCATCCAGCAGTTAAAGTTTAAAATGACATCATGTCACTAGTGGAAACCGTAGATTACACGACGGTTTAAAACCATCGTGATATGTTTTCACGACGGTTAAAAAACGGTCATGTAATCGTCCGTCGTGGTATCAACAAAACTTTTTACGACGGTTTTTTACTATCATGGAATCCTTATTTTGATGGGGTACTAAGATCTTAAGACGAGGCTACCATGATGGTTTTTAAAACTGTTGTGAAACATTGAGCTTACACAACGGTTTTTATCAAAACGGTCTTGTATGCTACGCCTTATATGATGGTTTTCATAAAAATCTTCATATAAGGCTCTTGTTTCATGACGATTTTCGCTAAAAACTATCATGAAAAAGTTGGTCTAAAGCTAAAAAAAATAACAAGAATTTTTGGTTTCCCACAATATGAATAGTCCCATGTTTTCACCATTAATACATGCCCTGACTTCACACAAGAAGAAAAACTACATTTAACGGCATAGTAATTACGACATGTAGTGTTTGAATGTCATTGAAAAATACATACAACAACATCTCCAACAAACAAGTCATTAATGACATTTGAAATAATAATTAACGATATCTATATAGACGCCGTATTAAAGGTCTCCTTTTAATAACAATAGTTTAGTGTCGTTAAATTATTTAATGACAAGTAGGAGATGTCGTCAAAGGCTTAGAGATTCTACAACACCCTTTATAGATGATGTCTTGACCAATATCGTCTATAAGGGGTGTCGTAGAATCTTCAAGGCTTTAACGACTTCTCCTACTTGTCGTTAAATGATTTAACGATACTAAACTATTATCGTTTGAAGCAGAGCTTTAATACGACATCTATATAGATGTCGTTAATTATTGTTTCAAATGTCATTAATGATATTTTTGTTAGAAATGTTGTTGTATGTACTTTTCAACGATATTCAAAAACTACATGTCGTAAATAATATATCGTTAAATGTAGTTTTTCTTGTAGTGTCATAATCACATAATTACATTGGACTATAAAATTTTTACAAAATCATATATATACATATACGTATATGTACATTGTAAAGTCATGTACTCTTTTCATGCTTGCACAAGAGTTGACGGATTCTTGGTGTCTAAGTCCATGCTGTCATGTGTGAGGTAAAGAAACGATAACAAAAATAAATATAATTAACAAAAATATTGAAAATAAAACTAATTAACTAAAACACAAACACATAGTCATAAAAGCTTTTCATCAAACATATGGCGGGCATCACAATAATACTTGAGCATCACAAACACATATAGAAAGCAACCTATTCTCATGTCAAAACGCTAAATGATATTCAAAGTTCTTTCAAACACCAAATACAAGTAACACATACTAAATGGCAAATAACAAAGTAATATAACTAATATTAAAACTAAAACTAAAGCTAAATAACACTAAAATAACCAAATGATACTAAGTTTAGAACTAACAATAACACTTAAACTAAAACTAATGGTTTGAAATTTACCAACGGTGGTGGAGTCGGTAGAACGTCAAGGGAGGAGTCAAATGATGGTGGAGTCGGTAGAATGTCAAGGACAAGGAGGAACGACAACAAACGGAACCGAGTTTGTTGGCGGTTGGGTCAAACGATGATGGGGTTGTGGAGAGAGTGATAGGAGATTATCAAAGTCCATAGAATGTCATGGGTCGCTAGGTTCATTGGTGGCTGGGCCATGGGGGCAAGGAGTTAGAGAGATAAGGGGGTTTGAGAGTTACAGAGGGTTTGAGTTGGAGAAATTTCGAACAAATAGAGAAGGCCATGGCATTGGCGCGTGCTTAAATTTGGGATTCGCCCAAAGAAAACTCAATATTTCTTTTAATTATTTACAGCAAAATTTTGAGGGAGAGAAGGGAAAGAAAACGTGGAGAAGAGAAGGAGAGAAAAAGAAAACTGAGGAGATTTTTGAGAGAGAAAAATGCAATAGAAAAATTTTTATGTAAATGAGGAGAATGCCATGAGAGGTCAACACTCTCTATATTGGCAGCAAAAATTCTAAAGAAAATGATGCATTTCACGTGGGGAAGATGAAGAGAAGTGAGGGGAAAAGTCAAGGTTTCCAAGAATTGTTCTAATTACCATATTTTACAATTTCAAAATACGAAATCCTCATCAATCATCCAATCATCCACAAAAGTCAAATATTCTATTACCTAAAATAACGATAAAGGCCAAAAATATACTAATCAATCAGAATTAATCATCCCATCATATCCACTTATCAATAACCATCATTATCACAAATTTTGGAGAGTGTCTGCTGACTACTCGTCAGCCTTCTTCGGCCTACCCATGGCTTTCTTCGACTTGTCAAAGTTGTGAGGTCCAGCCTGCTAATAAAATTCCATCAGCCTGCCGTTCTGTGAGGGATAATTCGGCCTGCCAAACTTAAAGGATCGGCCTACTGAACTACCGCATGCACTCAAATACAACAAAATCTTAACTAATTGCTAAATATATATCAAGCATGCAACATAATTGACATGAACACCTTGAGCACATCAATTCCACGTGACTGTCACCTGTCATAATACTCAAATAAAATAGTCAGCAACATAATATCATAAGGAAATACTTAACATTGTTTAAAATATCTGTCATTAACTATTTCATGAAAATTGCCAGGTGTTACACATAATTAGATAAAAATGACTAAATAGACTAATTTTACAGAGATAAGATAATTAGAAAACTACTCGCTTTTATAAAAAAAAATGCAAAGAATTAAATTGCAAAGCATAAAATCGAGAGACACAAAAGAAATAGAGGGAGGATCTAATTATTCATCTTCTTATATTGTGTGCAAATACAAGCTCTAAAAGACCATATATATAGGCCAATGATCATAAAGTAGGAGAAGCCAAAAGTCAAAAATTACAAGAAAATAATACCAATAAAGTGGTAATTGGGAGGTTATGAAGGTTATAAAATACAAATACTAATGCTCATTAAGGTGGAAATAATGCAATTCATGAGAGTGTTAGGATTATGAACATCCTTACTATTAAACTAATTTATTCATAACTCTCCCCTTTGGATGTTCACCACTTAAGAATATATGTCTCCTTAAAAACCTTATCAGGAAAAACCCAGTGGGAAAAAATCCTAGCGAGGGAAAAAAGAATACATTATTCACATAAGATTTGGCTTAGAACTAATTCATTAAAAATCTTACTAGGAAAACCTGATAGGACAAAACGTATATAAAGGAAAAGAGAATACAACAGCCAATAGCCTCCCCTTTTTGTCAACACGTCTGCTTTAACAAAATCATATGCAAAGATCTTTGAGTCGACATAGATTAATCTTGCGCAGTAATATCTCAAATGTAGTTGTAGGTAGTATTGCTATATAAATTTCCCAATTTGTCACTTGAAAAAATTCAATGAATGCCATCCTTTAAAAGCTAATGCATGGAAGAAAACTTGTTTTTATTATGTCTTCTTAACTTGGGTGATAAATGTTACATTCTCCCCTAAAAAGATGTCGGACTTCCTTTGCTAAATAAGATGGCTATCTCATAAATTGCCAATATTTCAACATGATTCATGGATGCAATAACAATAGTTTGCCTTATAAATTGCCAAAATATAATAGCACCATCGTATGTAAACAAATAGCATGTGTGTAATCATGCTTTTTATATGGATTGAAAAATATTCATCTAATCAATTTTAATATCCATATTAGATGTTTCACAAGGAAAACAAAATACTTGTTTAATATCTTTTCAATGTCTTTAATAACTATATCTTGCTAGTACAATTACAAAGATTATTGTGTGAGGTCTTGTGCTATTAGCAAATATATTACCATACTAATGGTATTATTCGGACCAAGAATTTCTTCAATATCACCTGATGATATTTTTTTTATTCTAGAGATCAAGAACAACCTTATTCAAGGGATCAAACAACTATTGAAGAACACATTGTTGGTATTAGAAGGTGAACATAATTTGTTGGATGCTCAATACTTTAAAATGTGCCTCATTAAAACCTTACTAGATAAATCCCCGGGGGACAAATATTCTAGTGAAGGAAAAACAGTACATCATTCTTATTATACGATGTAAACTGCCTCATTAAAAACCTCATCAGGAAAACCTAGTGGAAAAAAAGCTTGAACATGGAAAAAAGAGTACAGTCCATATTTGTATCTCCCTTGTACCGTTATCATGGTTCTTTCAATAGTAACTGATTTGATAGAAAATGATTGATTCAACGCATAATATTGTAAACAAATTCAAGATATTTGTAATCGACTATCTAAACTTATTGCCATTAGCAGTTTTGCTAATATTTCAACTATCGCTCTTTAGGAACTCATTTATCAAAAAGAATTTCATAAAAGTATTTGCTATTTTTATGGGTATATATGAAAGAATCTTTACCCATATTTATTTTCTAATTGGTTGAACAATGGTGCAATAATTATTTGTAAATAAACTCATCTCCAAGTGAGTATAAAATATTTTGAACCTTATAGCCAAATGCTTATTATTCTACTTAATTATTTATATAATATTTTTTGACATGTATGCCCTAAGAAGTGAAATATAATATGTTTTTGGAGACATTTTATCAATAAAGAATTTATTTATTTATACCAAATGTTGTCCTCTTTACATTTATATTTGTTGAATGTATATTAAGCAAATAAAAGTCTGAGACTATCGATCTAAACCTTTAAGAATCACGCATATGATGGATAGATTATATGGAATACATGATTCTGAAGGTGATGATCTAAATCATAAGATCCGTGATCGAGGAAGCAAAGTTGGGCTCTTTATTCATGCTAAGATTGTTATGTTGTCTATATCCCTGATAGGAGATGGTTTGTCTTGACCATTGGAGTCAGACTCCGTGAGTAGAAACGTTGGTACTTTATCTTAGGTGATGATGTATATAGTTCAAGGGTGCAACTCTAAGCTTTTAGTGGAGTAGCAATGGAGTTGATAATTATAAAATTTGTATCTAGGATATTGTAACACCCACCTATTTTATGTAACAGATTATGTTATATTAGAGATGACGTTTAGTAATTCTAATAATTTATGATATTTTTTGCCACTAACTATTTTTTTTATTTTAAGTATTATGACAGGTGACGATCGCGTGGAATTGATGTGCTCAAGTGTTCATGTTATTTATATTGTATGTTTTATGATGATTCATTAATGATTTAAATGCTATGATGTATTCTTATATGTAAGGATAGTTCGGCAGGCCGAATTGTCCCTCAAGCATTGGCAGGCGGATGGAAATCATCGGCAGGCCGGACTTAGGAGAATCGACAGGTCGAAGTGAGGAATCGGTAGGCCGATGACAGCTGACGAGCAGTCAGCAGAAATCTCCTAAGATTGTGACGATGATGATTGGATATGATTGGATAATGATTATTAATTGATTGGCATATTTTAGGATTAATTTCCTCATTTAAGGAAATGAAACCTTTGACTTTTGATTGATTGGATTTAATTGATGAAGTTTCCACCTTTAAAAAGGTAAAATATGGTAAGTAAAGAATGATTTGTTGACTTTCCCCTTATCCTACTCCTTTCCCCATGATTCGAGTCAAGAATTTTCTGATAATTATAGAGAAGAAGAGATTTCTCTTTTACGTTACCTGCATTTCACATAAACTATCTCTATCACACTCTCTCTTTAAAAAAAAAAAAATTCTCTCAAATATCTTTCTTCCTTTTCTCTTTACACATCCTTCTCCACCCTTTTTCCACCTCAATTATTTTGCAATATTTGGATGAAATATTGTGTTTACTTTGGGTGAATTTGAAGGAATTTAAGAAGAATCGTTTTGAGGTAAGAGCTTGTTCTTGGTTTAATTTTGAAATGAAATCCTTCTTGACATCCGACTACTATATCTTTCTCTACAAAATTCCTTTTGCTCTGAATTTTTAATTTATTATTCATGTATGAGTTATGTGATGTTCCTCCAAATTTCAAGTTAATTGGATTTTTCTATGATAAGTTATGAATTTTCTTCTCCCTATCACTCACAATAAATTATTGTTGTTTGGTTGTGTTGCACAAAAATATAGGTTTTGTTCTTAATGCAAATGAGTGTTGTTTTGCATGAAATTTGGCAAATATGTTTATGAATATGTCTATTTGTGAATTGGAAAGTCTAATGATAATATGACAAATATTTTGTGTTATGGAATTTTTATGGAAGATAGGTTGTTTAGACTGTTTTTATCGGTAAATTGTTGAACTCTTATTGTGTGATGTTTTTGTATCAATAAATGATTTTATTTGGTGATGAGAGTTTTGTAGTATTGCATTTTATGTTAATAAGTTGCTATTAAAATTTTGGAGGCTAAGTACTTTTATTTTAATTATTTGAAAATGTTTTCCATAGAATACTCACTGCCTATCAAACCTGAAGTTAGTTTCACCATTCATTTTCCAATGCATGTTTTGGTTATATCCTAATTTTATTTGAAGCCCAATTTTGAATATGTTATAGTTCTAGGTGTCTATTACATGCAGGATTTTTGTGGTAATATTTTAGGATATGGGTAATTTATTTTACAAAGGTAAATGTGGACTGCTCACTATTTTACTATTGCTGGCAGATTTTGTGTGTATAATGTATGACTTGCTTTTAGATAGTAAATGGAATTTTTATGACCATAGAAAAATCATGGTAATATGTTTATATAATAACTTTGTCCCTGCCAAGTTTGGTGCCTAAATTATGTGTGAATGTTGGGTTATTAAGTTTTTAATTCATGGAGGTAAGAAATATATTTATGTTGATAGTTTTGATGATTATGGTTATGGATGCATGTTATGAATTATGTTTGCAAAAGGTGAATGCATGTGTGATGTTATATGGAATGGATTATATGAAAATAAATATTAATTTTTATTTTGTATCTTAAATGAATGAATGGCATGAACACACTAAGGAACAAGCACGTCGAGGCCGCGGCATCGCCATCGACATAATTAAGATTAAGTAAGCTAGCTAAAAGGTAAGTACATTCTCACCTGCAACATGATATGTTTTATAAGGTTTGAAATTATGTTCATAATGATATTTATTCTATGATAGATTTTATGATGGTCTCTTTTAAAGATTTCTTATGAAATATTTATATGTTCAGAAAGTTATGCATGTATGATGATGACATATTTCAAAGCATGAAAGTTTAAATATGTATATATATGTATACCTAAATAAGTGTTGCACACCAATGTTATGATATGTTATGATATCATGTTTGGTTTAGGATTAGCTGCCCTTCAACTCTCATGACAGCACGCCTACGATGATGATTATGGTGCAATACTTGGGCCCTTAAAATAAAATGAATTAAGTTTTAATATGGTCAAAGTAATGAAAGATATGTTCCTTATGAAATTTGTGCCTAGTGCACTATTTTGTTGATGATGATGATGATGTTCATAAAAATGTTTTAAGTTGTGAGATATGAAATGTACTTAATAAGCTTTAGGTTATTCAGTTTATATCATGTTGCAGATAAGGGTAAGAAGGTTATGGACTAGGCGAAGGACGTGGAAAGGCGTGTGAGCTAAGCAAGATGAATTGTAATCGGAAGAACGCCAAGGAAGAAAGTTTTTTCTTAATCATCAAACCAAATTTTATAATTTTAAACATGTTTATTTGATGAGTTTTTAAAGAATTCATGAACTATGTATTATTATTCTATCTTATCATTTTAAGTATATGGTCTTCCGCATATTAAAGTATTGATTCTCATTTTTAAAATTAATTTTCTAATTTTATTAAAGTCGGTCGGCCTACCGAACAATCATGATCGGCCTATTGAACCTAGCAAAAATTTAAAACCCTATGTTTGTAGAGCCTCGAGCGGCCTGCCGGTGGATGTTTTCTGGCCGACCGATCAAGTTCGGCCTGCTGAATAGTGAGAGGTAATTGTTTAAAAGTGTGTGACGTTTCGTTTTAAATTATGATTTTATCATTTGGTATATTTATATTATTAAATAATGTTTATGATCAATTAAATATTTAATAGTACTATTATTATTATGGATTAAGTTATTGAATGTTGTAATAATAATAATAATAAATAAATAAATAAATATGCATGGATCCTGGGTATGATTTCTTAGTTATGTTTTCAATTTAGTCTTGTTCAAATGGTTTATCTTAAAATAAAACTATGTAATCTATGAATGCAACGACATCTGTAACGTCCGTAAGGGGGCGCTACAAATATTATATTTTATAATTATTGGAGCTTGAACTATATAAGTCCATCAGGTCTTCTTTGCTAGCTCATAATAAATCTGTAACGATACGACATGCTTTTCTAATAAATTGGTGACTTATGTTGAATTATCAGATTGGTTGAAATTTGATAGGATCACATAATTTATATCTGTTTATCGGTTGAATTAATTTTGTAAATTAATCCAAGGTAAACTTATCAAATTATCGGGTGTATTTATATTCCTAGAGATTATCTAGATATGACTGTTTTAATTAGACAACTTCTCTATTGGGTTATTTGAATTAAAATTGAGGCTTTATCCAAAGAATCTCGGGCGAGAAATAAAAGATTCTCAAGGATCATATTATCGCAAGTTTGGCAGGCTGATTAGTTAGTTCAGCCTGCTGATGGAGCAAGTTCAGTAGGTTGATCTGTTAGTTTAGCCTGCCAATCTAACGATAATTGATCACGTGTTTTTTACACGATTTTATCATATATTGATTCAGATTCGAATTTTTAAGGCCTTATCTGATAATAACCAACCTTGGGATGACCTCTATAATTAGGGAGTGAGTTTTCTAAGTTATTTAGATTAGTTAAGAAGTTAAGAGTGAGTACTATAGTGTTACATACTCTGAAACTCCCTGAGAGCTTTTGTTCATAATCATGAACCTTTGCTCTAGATCTTCTCAATTGGTTGGAAGGAGAGTCACTAGATGAAGAGCTGTACGACGTGTGCCCACACACACTCCGATCATAGATAGAGAATAGCAAAGAAGACCAATTGGTTGAGGTTCTTCTAGAATGTTCTTCTTTTCATAGATTGTTGGAGCTCTTCGGCTTTCAAATTAGTAAAATCTGGTTAATTTACGTATATAGCATGTCAAACTTGTGTTTTAAAAAATATTTTGATTTAAAATTTTTAAAATTCTGTTGCATACTAGTTTTTCTAACAATTGGGATCAGAGTTATGGTTTTTACGTAAACTTACAAGTTTGTGATCGTGCTATACGTATAAATTATGTGATCTTGATCTTTGCTATGCTTGAATTTAAATTTTTAGAGACTTAGAACTCTAAGATTTCTATATATTTATATGTTATCATGAGATTATATGGTGAATGTTTAATAATTAATCAAGGTTGATTAAATTATTATTTTATTATTTATTAATTAATTAATTTTTGTCGGGTATAGTTCCTTAGATGTTAGAATGTGTATCTAGGTTTTTCAGGTAATTAGACGGTAGTCTATCATCACTGTCTAGGAATTATTATTTACTTTTAAATTTGTAACAGTCTTGTAATTAAATAATCATTCAAAAAAAAAAGACAGATCTAGAAGATAGATGATAACGATTCCAAAGGTGTTTCCTAAGTCTCTAAATTTTTATGTTTTTGAATTGTTGAAATTAAGATTGTAAAACTGCGTAAAAAACTATTTTCTAGAAAAACGTAAGATTTGCTTGGTCAATAGGCCGAACTCTCAGGATCGACAGGCTAATGGTCGCAGACCGATAGGCCAAACTTCAAGTTCAGCAGGCCATCCGCGAGGCAGAATTCTGCCAGCTTTGGCAGCAGGCCGGACTTTTAAGTTGGGTAGGCTGATGAGCCGTGACTGCATGCTGAACTGTTAAGTTCGATAAGCTAAAAAGTCATGACCGGCCAGCCAATCACATAGATCGACAGGCCGACAAGATCTGTAGTTTTCAAAAAATGTGCATTTTTTAGTGCAGTTTTGATTTTATTTTTGAGATATTTCTGAAAAACATGAAATTTTGTGATGACCGAAAAAATGAAGTTTTGATCTATGCAGGATTAAGGACTTGAAGATGGATACCACATGAAGATTGATACAACTTGAAGATTCAAGGATGAGGAATCGATAATATGTTTCAATTGATCTCTTGTAATCTTTAATTTCTTTTCTCTAGCGCGGAACCATAATATTACGGTTATTTATTATTATTTTGCTTGTGGCTTTGCATGATTGTTTTGTTTGACTACATTATAATATGATTTGCCGTATATGTTGATAACATGCCATATAGAATAGGGAGTGCTACTCATTAAAAATTGTTCATGCATGTTTTTAAAATAAAACCTTGATTTCAAAAGATTGAGTGGGAAAAGATTATCAAAGAGAGGGCCTACGGCCTCCATCATTGGGCCATAGATAGCATATGGTAGTCCTAACCCTAGGAAGGGATTTCATTGTATGCCGGGTTAGATCTTTGAGAGGATAAGATATTTTAGCATAATCTATTGTTGGACAACTCTAGGTAGCAATTACAGATCATGGATAAAATAATTGAAATGATGGTTATACACTCAAGTTAATTTCATTATTAACCTTCCCTAAGAGCTTTGCTAATAAAATTAATAGCCAAAGAAAATGATTATTAATATATGCTAGATCAGACGAGTCCTAGATGGCATATATTAATCAGGAGGGGATCCGTATTCCTAATTGAATTTGACAAGTCTCCCCTTGGTGACTTGTTGAATTTTGAGTTAGGAATTGTCGTTGTAAAATTATGATATTTTCAAGGTTTTAACACATAAATACAATTGTATGCTTACTTGGTTGTGTTATCTTACTAAACTATTATGTTATGTTTGCTTATAGTTGGTATATCATCTTTATTGTAGATTAAAATGTCTAAAAATGCTTTATCTTCGATACTTGATAAAAACCAATTAACTGGTGAGAATTACAATAATTGGAAGAGAAACCTGAATATCATCCTAGCCTTTGAGAAACTAAAATTTATGCTGATGATACCGTGTCCTCCCGAACCTATTGGGTAATCCATTAATGAGCAAATCCAAGCTTATGATTGTTGGATAGATGCCAATGATTAGGCCTGGTGTAAAGTTATGGCTAGTATGAATAACATACTATAGGCTCAACATAAAGATTATGAGACTACAATGCTAATCTTGGATAATCTTGAAGACATGTTTGGAGGCCAAGCCATAACAAAACAAAAAAGGGTACTTTAGAAACTTTTGAACTAACAAAGACCAAGGACGTCTGTGAGGGAGCATATGATGTTGGTCATGGGTTACCTTGCTGAGGCTCAAGCTCATGGAGCTAATATCGATGCCGAGTCACAGATGACTATGGTTTTTAGACTCTGTCAAAGAAGTTTATCCCATTTAGAGCTTCATATAATTTGAGCAATAGACAGGATGTGACCTTAACAAAGTTAATGAAGTAGTTACAGGAGTTCAAAAATCTGATCAAGGAAACTCTTGCGAACAGCAAGGCTAACTTGGCGGATATATCTAGTTCCAATCCTAATCCAGGGAATGGAAGGAAGCAGAAGGCTAAGAATGGGAAGTATTCTATTCTTACAAATGGTAAGAATAAGAAGGAGAAAAAGAAGAACCCAAAGAAGCTCAAGTGCTTTTACTGTTGAAAGGTTAGGCACATCAAGAAGAATTACAAGGACTTCCTTTATCAAGGAGGTAGATGTGATCTTCTAGTTATTGAAACTTATTTGGTTAAGGAGTAAAGTGACACTTGGGCATAGATTCTAGAGCAACTAATCATGTTGGTGTTTCTCTATAGGGGTTCAAAGAAATGAGAAGTCTACTAAATGAAGACTTCACGCTTTGGATGAGCTATGGATCCTTGGTGTTGGCTGAAGTAGTGGGAGACATCCATCTTTATTTTGATGATTATAGGATTTTAGTTTTGCAAGATTGCTTTTATATTCCTAAACTTAAAAGGAATTTAATATCAGTAGCTTGTTTATTTAAAGACTGTTATTCAGTTTGATTTGTAAAAACAAATCTTTTATCTATGATAGATGGCTGCAAAGCAATCTATATTTTATCAAACCTAAGATGGACTTACTACTTAACATTGAGGTTAATGATAACAACTCTAAAAGACTTAAGACTTCTCACTCTAATAAGACCTATCTTTGACATTTGCAATTAGGTCTTATAAGCCTGAATAGGATTCAAAAGTTGGTAAGGGATAGACATTTAAATCATTTAAAGGTGGAATTTATACCACAATGTGAATCTTGTTTGGAGGGCAAAATGACCAAAAGACCATTTGGGTCTAAGGGCAATAGGGCTAAAGGGCAATAGGGCTAAAGTGGTTCTACAACTTGTGCATAGTGATGTTTGCAGTGCCATGAACGTCTAGGCACGAGGAGGGTATGAGTACTTTGTCACTTTTATTGATGATTGCTCAAGGTATAGTATGTCTACCTAATGCATCACAAAAGAAAAACTTATGACAAGTTCAACGAGTTTCAGGCTAAAGTGGAAAAGCAATTAGGTAACCTGTAAAGGCACTTCAATCCGATTGAGGTGGTAAATACCTCTTTGATAAGTTCTTGGAACACTTATCAGAGAATGGGATTTTATCCCATTTGATTGCGCCGGGCACTTTACAATAGAATGGCGTAGCTGAGAGAAGGAATAGGACTTTGTTGGACATGGTTAATTCCATGATGAGTTATTCATCTTTGCCTTTATCCTTTTGGGGATATGCACTACAAACCGCAT
Organism: Artocarpus heterophyllus; assembly: GCA_025403435.1. NCBI lineage: Eukaryota > Viridiplantae > Streptophyta > Magnoliopsida > Rosales > Moraceae > Artocarpus > Artocarpus heterophyllus. The sequence continues at coordinate 17,013,813 of CM046345.1, read as the reverse complement.
TTTATCTTTTGAACAATGCGTTTTCAAAATCAGTTCCTAAAACTCCTCACTAGTTGTGGATAGGGAAGAAGACATCCTTAAACCATAATTGCATATGGAGATGTTCTACTCATATCCTGTATAAAGAAGCAAATAAGTTGAAAGCACGTTCCTAAGTTTGTTTGTTTGTAGGATATCCAAAAGGGACTACCCCAAAGGAAACTAAAGTCATGGTTTTAACAAATGCAACTTTCCTTAAGGAAAGTTAGATGAATGACTTTAAACCTTGAAATAAAGTGGTACTCGAAGAGTTGGTCAGTGATTCGATCACTCTAGGGGTTCTAGTATAAACCAATCCAATTAATGTAGAAAACCATCAGACCAGCAACCTTAGGGGCGTCGACATAGTGGGAGGATCAGATATCAACCTAAGAGATATATGTTCAATGGTGAGGCCTTTGTGGTTTAATCGGATGAATATGATAGGGATCCTTACACTTATGAAGAGGCTATGAAGGATGTTGATTCAAAACTCTAGACAAAGGCTATGAGCACTAAGATAAAGTCTATGGAGACTAATCGGGTCTAGAAACTTGTGGATCTTCCTGAAGGGGTAAAACCTATAAGGTGCAAATGGATCTATAAGAGAAAAAGAGGAGCAGATGGAAAATTCAAAACCTATAAGGCCAGAATAGTAGCTAAGAGATACACGCAAAAGGAAAGAATCGATTATGAGGAACCCTTTTCACCTGTAGCCATGCTTAAGTTTATCCGCATTCTCTTGTCCATAGCTGCTGCTCTCGACTACGAGATTTGGTAGATGGATGTCAAGATGGCCTTTTTGAATGGCTATCTTGTTGAGTCCATATATATAGTAGAGCCAGACGGGTTCAAGGCTGAGGGTCAAAAGGTTAAAGTTTGTAAGCTGCTAAAGTTAATTTATGGACTTAAGCAATCTTCTCGTTCTTGGAACATTAGATTTAATCAATTGATCAAGACTTATAGGTTCGAACCATGTGTTTTACACATTAAGGATAGGAATGTGGTTTTTCTACTACTTTATATAGATGACATTCTACTAATTGGAAATTATGTTGGGCCACTGTCATCGATCAAATTATGGTTGACTAAGCAGTTTGACATGAAAGACTTGGGTAAAAATAATTATATTCTTGGTATCTAGATTTTTCAGGATAGGAAGAACAAAATGATAGCTTTGTCCTAAGTGGTTTACATAGATAAAATTCTCAAGAGGTTTGCAATGTAGGATTCCAAGAAAGGTGGGCAACCATCTAGGTCTAGAATTACTCTTTGTAAGAAAGACTCGCCAAAGTCAAATGAAGAAAGAGAATATATGAAGAAGGTGCCTCATGCTTCAACAGTAGGTAGTCTCATGTATGCCACGCTTTGCATACGACCAAATATTAGTTATACAGTCGAGATAGTAAGTGGGTTTCAGTCGGATCTGGGACCAAACCACTGGGTTGCAATCAAGCATATTTTCACGTACCTGAGAAGGACTTGAGGGTATATGCTTGTATATTTGGGTGAGGATTTAACACCTCTAGGATATACTAATTTGGATTTCCAATCTTGTCCAAATTCAAGGAGATTGACTTCTGGTTTTGTGTTTACTCTAGGCGCCAGTGCCATTGTTTGGAGAAGTGTCAAACAAGATTGCACTTCTAATTCAACAATGGAAGCTGAGTATGTGGCAGCTAGTGATGCTTCGAAAGAAGCAGTATTGTTTCGTAAGTTTCTTGGGGATCTTGAGGTAGTTTCTGACGTAGATAAGGTAGTAATGCTAAGGAACCAAGATTTCACAAGTAGAGTAAGCATATTCATCAGAAGTATCAGGTAATGAAGGACTTTGTTGTGGGAGGGCATATTGTTGTATGCAAAATTGCATCCGAGGATAATTTAGCTGATCCATTCATGAAGACACTAACTATGAGGGTTTTCAAGAGGCATGTGGAAGCTGTGGGGATGCGTGATTTGTCATATTTACTCACTTAGTGTAAGTAAGAGATTGTTAGACCTGTACGCCTTAAGGAGTAAAATGTAACATGTTTTTGGAGTCATTTTATCAATAAAGAATTTATATATTATTCATATACCCAATGTTGTCCTCTTTACATTCATATTTGTTGAATGTATGTTAAGCAAACAAAAATCTAAGAATATCGGTGTAAACCTTTAAGAATCATGCATATGATAGACAGATTATGCGAAAGACATGATTATAAAGGTGATGGTCTAAATAATAAGATCTGTAATTGAAGGAATAAAGTTGGGTGCTTTATTCATACTAAGATTGTTATGTTGTCTACATCCCTAATGGGAGATGGTTTGTCTTGGCCATTGTCATAGGTGATAATGTATTAGATCGGGACATAAAGTGGAATTGATTTGGATTAATAATTCCATCTGTACAAATCAGTTCACTTTAGACAATCATATGTATTGTGTCTTAATCTTGAAATAACTAAGGAACCTGTTATCATGTCTTATGTCTTTTGATGTACCAAAAGTGACATCCTAACTTTGTGGTGGTGCGCATACCAATATGTTAGAGACATGACTCTTTATAGCATAGACCTGTTATTTAGAGATATGGAATCCATAGCTCCATTGGTGGAGTCAATGATATTTTCTTATATGCGTTATCCTATAATTAGAAAACTAGAGCGCTCAACCATTTGGATGCATAGGTGTAACCGAATGGTATACTATCCTTGGACGGTAAGTTTTCTGATGGTGAGATAATCAAATGTAAGATAAAAATAATCGGGAAGAGAAGATAGAATTTATCGTTAAGCCAATTATGAATATCCTATGGGGATGCAACACAGTATGATATGTCATGGATACTTAGCTAATTTGGGCTTCATAATTTTATATAGTTTGAGAGTGTAACTCTAAGCTTTTAATGGAATAGTGTTAGAGTTGATAATTATAAAATATATATCTGGGATATTATATTTAATAATTATCGGAGCTTGAACTATATAGGTCCATCAGGTCCGCTTTGCTAGCTCATAATAAATCCTATAACAATATGATGTGCTTTTCCAATAAATTGATGACTTATGTTAAATTATTAGATTCTGTGAAATTTGATAGGATCACATAATTCATGTTTGTTTATTGGTTAAATTAATTTTGTAAATTAATTTAAGATAAACTTGTTGAATTATCGGGAATACTTCTTTTCCCAAAGATTATCTAGATATGATTGTTTTAATTAGACAACTTCTCTATAAGGTTATTTGATTTAAAACTGAGGCTCTATCCAAAGAATCTGGGGTGAGAAATAAAAGATTCTCAGGGATCATATTATTGCAAGTTCAACAGGCCGATCTATTAGTTTGGCCTGCCGATCTAACAATAATTTGATCACGTGCTTTTTACGCGATTTTATCAAATATTGATCTAGATTCGAATTTTTAAGGCCTTATCTAATAATAACCAACCTTAGGACAACCTCTATAAATAGGGAGAGATTTTTTTAAGTTATTTTGATCAGTTGAGAAGTTAAGAGTGAGTACTATAGTGTTAGATGCTCTGAAATTCCCCAAGAGCTTTTGTTCACAATCACGGACCTTTGCTCCAGGTCTTCTCAATTGGTTGGAAGGAGAGTCACTGGGGGAAGAGCTATATAACGTGTGCCCATACACACTCCGATCATGGATAGAGAATAGCAAAGAAGGCCAGTTGATTGAGGCTCTTCTGGAACGTTCTTCTCTTCACAGATTGCAGGAGCTCTTCGGCTTTCAAAGGTTAGTAAGATTTGGTTATTTATGTATATAGCATGTCAAACTTGTGTTTTAAAAAATACTCTGATTAAAAATTTTTTAAGTTCCGTAGCATACAAGTTTTTCCAACAAATATTTCATACTATAATATACTAAATTAAATACTGAGATGATATATGTAGCGCCCCTCTTACGAACGTCACAGATGTCGTTACATACATTCTTAAATACTTTCATTTAAGATAAAGACTTTCATTTAAACTTTTATTTTGAAGTCAACCATATAACTTGAAGATAAATTGAAAACATAATTTTAGAAAAAAAACAAACCCAGGATCTATGCATAGAATTTTTTTTTAATAATTTAATACTTGATCAATAAAATGATTTACTTTATCATAAACATCCTTAAATAAAGTAAATATACTAAATATTCAAAATCACAACTTAAATAAACATCACAACATTTTAAAACCATTTGCTCTCCTAGTTTGGCAAACCGAACTTGGGACTTTGGCAAGCCGAACATGATCGGCAGGCCAGAGTTTGCCATCGACAGACCGACAGAGGCTTTGTAAAATGGGGTTTCAAAACTGATATGCTCGGCAAGCCAATGTAGGGTAATCAGCAGATCGATCAACACTTCGGCAGTCCAACCATTAATGGTCAGCAGGCCGAACAGCTTAAGAAAATTATGATTTTTCAATCAAACTTAATAATTTAAAAGCGGAAGACATATCTTAAAGAAAAACATATTAAAAAGGGGTCATAGTTCCAATCCTTAAAATTTAAGCAAGTAAACACAATCAAAATTATAAAATATAGTTTAATTCATAAAAGCTTCCTTCCTTGGCATTTTTCCAATTACAAATTCATCTTGCTTAGTTCACACGTCTTTCCATATCCTCCACCTAGTCCATGACGTTCTTACCCTTATATGCAACATGATATAAACTTGAATAAGCTAATGCTTAGTAAGTACATATATTTCTCACAATTTAAAAACATTTCATAAACAACATCATGATCATCATCATCATTTTCATAATAGTGCATTAAGCACATTTTCATAGAAACATATCTTTCATTCTTTGACCATATTAAAACTTATTCCATTTTATCTTAAGGGCCCAAGTTTGCACCATCATCATCATTGTAGGCGCGCCGTCATGAGAGGAAAAAGGTAGCTAATCCTAAACCAAACATGACATCATATCATATCATTTCATAACATTGGTGTGCAGCACTTATTTAGGTGATACATATATACATGTATAAACTCTCATACTTTTGAAATACATCATCATATATGCATAACTTTTGAGCATCAAGTCTTTCTTGAGAATAAAAATGAAACCATCATAAAATCATCATAGATATCATCATGAACATGATTTCAAACCTTTTATAAAACATATCATGTTGCAGGTGAGAATGTACTTACTTGTATAGCTTACTTAACCTTAACTTAGTAGACTTAGTAGGCGACAATGCCGCGGTCTCGATGTGCTCGCTTCATCATGTGTTCATGTCATACATTCATAAAAATAGCAATTAACATTTACTTTCATAAAACTATAAAATCATCATCACATAATAATTTCTATTTGCATATTCCATCACATATCCTTTCCTTTCATGAAATTATAAATTTCATAACCATTTCATCAATATTAAAGCATTAGCATCACCCATCAACACAAAACACTTCACTGACCTACATGAATTCAAGACTTAAAAACTCAACATTCACACATACTTTAAGCACCACACTTGACAGGGGTAAAGTTAATACATAAACATATTACCATGATTTTTCTTTAGTCATAAAAATTACATTAAGTATCTAAAACAAGTCATACATAACAAATATGAAATATGCCATTAACTTACACAGTGAGTCACATAAATTCATCATTTCAAATAATTAAAACACATGTATTTTAACTCGAAAATTCATACTAACATATATTACAATATCATAAAATTATTTCATCATCAATAAAATCATTTAAACATACAAAACATCACATAATACAAAAGTCCAATAATAACATTGTCAAAGTAGTTTCTAGACCTAGTCTCAATAAAAATTTCATAGCACATAAAATACTCATCAAATAATCACCAAAATTTCTAGTTCACAACTTAACATATTCATGAACATTCTAACCAAATTTCGTAGCAAACAAAGTACACTTACCCTTTGAACACAAATCACATTTCGTGCATCATAACCAAACAACAATATTTTACTGTGAGTGGTAGAGGGTAGAAAATTCATAACTTAATTTAGAAAAATCGAAATGACTTGAAACTTGAAAGAACATTAACATAACACACATATGAACATCATATTAAAAATTTAGAACAAAATAAAATACCTAGACAAAGTTACGGCATACGGATTGAGGAGGAGAAATGCTTTTCACAATTACCAAAAAAATTGAGTTCTTACCTTAAAAGTTTCTTCTCAAAATTTCTTGAACTTAACCCCAATGGAAACTCAATATATTTTTCATATAATAATAGAGGAATTGAGAGGAAAAGGAGGAGAAAAACGTGAAGAAGAAGAGAAAGGATGAGAAAGATAAAACGTGAGAGAGAGAGCGAGCGTTTACATGAAAAAATTGAAAATGGCGTAAAGAAAGGATGGCCTCCCCCCAACATATCAGAATTTTCTGACTGAGATTAAGGTCAAATCACGTGGAAAGTGGAAAGGATTGAGGGAGAGTCAACACATTAGCTTCACTTACCATATTTTGCCCTCTAAAATAGGAAACCATAAACAATTACATTCAATCAATAATAGTCAATGATTTTATTTCCTTAAATGAGGAAATTAATCCATAAATATGTCAATTAATCACATTAAACCATCCAATCATCGTAATCATTTCAATCACAAATTTGGAGAGATTTTTACTGACTACTCGTCAGCTGTCATCGGCCTGCCAATTCCATGAGGTTTGGCCTGCCAATTATTATCATCAGCCTGCCGATCCTTGAAAGGCTATTCGGCCTGCCGAACTTGAAAGTCTGGCCTGCCGAATTGTCCTTAAAATACAATACATCAAAGCATTCAAGTCATCATTGCATCATAAATAACATACATGGTAATTAATATGAACACTTGAGCACATTAATTCCACGCGATCGTCACCTGTCATAAAACTTAAAATAAATGGTTAGTGACAATAATATCATAAATAAATATGGATAACACTTAACGTCATTACTATCATTACATAATTCCGTTACATGAAATAGGCGGGTGTTACAATATACAAAACACTAGACAAAAATTCAAGACTTAGAATTATTTTAGTATATCCTCAAAATATATAATCGTTAAATAGATGATAAAAATACTCAATATCCTTGAAAGTTCTTTTAAGAGAATTTATGGATAAGCATTCTTTTAAGAAAATCTCAATTTTTAAGTCTGAATACACTTTCTTCTATGAGATTTGTCTTATTAAATTTCTCTTATGACATTTTCAAGAGTTTTTACAAATAATATCAAATCCAATATCTTTGAGCTTATTATAAAGCAATGAAGATATTAATTTGCTAGCACTTTTATTTTTTATATCATAAAAACATAGTAGTATCATTCGTATCTGGATTGCATTCATTTACACAAAGATATTTGTGACCTTAATAATTAAGCGCACAATTTTAATTTATATCTTTTAGACCTTCGAAGCCCCTTTGGGACTTTTTATAAATATCAATAGATTGTTACAATATTTTTTTTGACGCACTTGAACTTATTATACATATATATATATATAGATATATTTTGACGGGCTATTAAAATATAATTGCTTATCCATCATATATAAGTGTAGTTACTCATTTTTCATAACTTTTCTACAAAAACTTATTGTTACAACTCATAATTATTTTTTATAAACTCATACATTTTCATATGCACTATTTCATACGAATATTCATTTCCACCCTACTAACTTTAATATTTAAAATATTTTGAACTATTGGTCCACCATACTTTGCACTAGCATATATACATGCCTAGACTTTGGGTCTTTTACTTATAGGCTATTTTTGCATGTCAATCACTTTCGACAGATTTCAATTTTTTTCAAGATCCTTACTTTCTTTTCAGTATACTAATAATTCTTGCTTTTTGTAATTGTTGACAATAACTTTTAGTGCAATTTAACTTCATTTTTACATTGACATGATTTGCCAAGATCTCCCTTTTTTCAATGCTATTTCTAAATTTTAACTATGCCCTTTGAACTATGTCAGGTGCTCAATGACTTTAAGAAGTTTGATCTTTTACAAATATATTAAATTGTCATGTCAATAACCCTTTCCCAATATATCCTCTTTAGAATATGGTCCCTTCATAATGCCAACATATTTATAAGTTTCTTTTTCTTCCAACAAGTGTGATACTTCAGACAAGAAAAGTCCTCAATGTTTCAAGTATTTCTTAAACTCATAAAACAACAAATTGTCATTTAGAGATCTCAATCTAAGCCATTATATTAGTAGTTGGAGAAGTGATTTAGTCACTTTCTTTATCATATTAATTAATAATTTTATATTACATTCCAATGCATAATCAACCAATCGGTGCGAGAATCAATAATATCCAATTGGAAATTCCCCCTCCTGATGGTGGGAATATTTTTCCAAATGATATTACCTTTAGGGATTTTCAAAATATATATGTTTATACCCAATATACCTTCTGGTTAGCGAGCTTCTAGTTTGTCATAACATTTTTTCGTAGTTGTTTTCTTACAACTTAGAAGAGAAAGTGAAAATAAGCTTCCAATATATCCATATAAGTAATAACATTGTATGTCTATCTGTGCATATAACCAAACATAATGTAGAGACATCTCATATCCTTTATAGCTCCTATGATTATTTTTTTCCTTTTCATCAATATAATAGCAATACCATGGGAATTTACATTGTCAATACCAAACATTTAATTCGTGTGCTCAATAAATTAAATATCATAATCAATTTCTTATTAATTACTAGGCTATGTAATAATAAAATACCATTACTACTTCAATATATTACATATATGTGATCTTTTCATAAATTTTGTCTCGCAGGCCACTTAATTTTTCTTGCTTATCACATCTCCACTTCGGTGATTATATGTGACTTTTTCAAATTGGAGGTTGCTTTGTATCATAATATCATATTGTACTCGATTAAATAAACTTAGATCAAACAAAAAGGAGACAATAAATAGCTCAATTCTTTCTCTAGCTTTTTCTCCATTTAGGCTTTATAAGATCACATTTATATTTTGAATGCTCTATAGGTATGTCCTTCATAAAGGCTGCTGGAAAACAAGTATAAAGCAGAATTTAAAATTTTAAATCAAAGTATTTTCCAAATAACAAGTTTGACATGCTAAATATATAAATTTATAAGAGATCTTACTAACTTCTTTTGTATATCAAAGTAGACTCGAATCCATGTAGAGAAGAACTTACCAGAACAGCCTCAACCAACTGGTCTTCTTTGCTATTCTCTATCTATAATTGGAGTACGGGTGGGTGTACGTCATACTATCTTTTCTCCAGTGACTCTCCTTCCAACCACTACAAAAGACCTAAAGCTAAGGCTCTTGATGTTGAACAATAATTCTATGGGAGTTTTAGAGTTTCTCATATTAGAATACTCACTCTATGCTTCTCAAGTGATCTGAATAACTAAGAAAACTTACCCCCTATTTATGGTGGTCGATTTTAGGGTTAAGCCTTATCAAATAGGCCTCAAAATTTGAGTCTAGATCAACTTCTAATGAAAAACACATTAAAAATGTGTATACTAATAATCACACAATCAACAAGCCGATCTACGAGATTGGCCTACCGAACTTGCTCCATTGGCAAGCCCAACTTTCCCACCGGCCTACTGAACTTGCGATAATTTGTAATCTTTAAAGTATCTTATTTTTCACAAGGGAATCTTAGATAGAGCCTCAGTATAACCCAATAGAGAAATTATCTAATCAAAACAATCCTATACAAAAAATCCCATGGAAAATAAAACATTATCCAAATAATTCAACACGTTTATTTTTGAATTAATTTACTAAATTAATTCACCCAATAAACTAACATGAATTATTAAGTCTAATATTATCAAATTTCAGCAAATCTAGTAAATTAACATAAGTCACCAATATATAGCGAAAAACACGTTGTATGATTATAGGAATATTATGAGCTACCAAAGGGGACTCGATGGACATATATAGATAAAGCTCCTATAAATATAAAATAATCCTATCCCAGAAATATATTTTATAATTATCAACTCTAACATTACTTCACTAAAAGCTTAGAGCTACACTCTAACACTATATAAAATTACGAAGCTTCTATAAGCTAACCATCCACGACATATCACCATGTGTCACATCCCCATTAGATATCTATAATCAGCTTAAGGATAAATTTTGTTTTACCTTTTCGATTATTTTTATCTTATGTTCCATTATTACACCACTAGAACACTTACTATCTATAGATAGTACACCATTCGGTTACACCTATGTATCCAAATGGTTGAGTGCTATAGTATTTCAATTATAGGATAACGCTATAAAAGGATATCATTAACGCCACGGAAGGAACTATAGATTCCATATCTATGAATAATAAGTCTATGTCAATTAAGAATCATGCCTCTAACATACCGATATGCGCACCATCATTAAGTTAGGATGTCAACATCAAAAGACATATGTAAAGACAAAGAGCCCATTAGTTCGGATTAAGACACAACACATATGATTGTCTAAAGTGAACGAAATTATTAACCAAATCAATTCAACCTTTTATCCTGATCCAACACATCATCACCTATAACAATGCGCCAATGTTTCTACTCATAGAGTCCCATTTTGAAGATCAAGACAAGCCATCTCTAGTTATGGATGTAAACAATATAACAATCTTAACATGAATAAGTGCCGAGCTTTATTCCCTCAATTATAGATCTTATTATTTAGACCTTCACCTTTAAGATCATGTCTTTAACATAATATGTCCATCATATGCATGATCTTAAAGGTTTAGACCAACAGTCTTAAACTTTTGTTTGCTTATCATACATTCAACAGAAATTAACATAAAGAGGACAACATTTGGTATGCAAATAAATAAATTTCTTTATTGATAAAAATGTCTCCAAAAACATATTACAATTTACTCCGTAGGGCATCTATATCTAACAATCTCCCACTTGCACTAAGTGAGTAAATAAAACAAATCTTGTATCCTCATAGCATCTACAAGCTTCTTGAAGACTCTCGCAGTTAGTGTCTTCGAAAAAGGATAAGCTATATTGTCCTCTGATGCGATCTTGCACACTACTCTTAGACATGTATGCCTAAAGAGTAAAAATGTAATATGTTTTTGGAGACATTTTTATCAATAAAGAATTTATTCATTATTAATATACCAAATCTTGTCCTTTTTACGTTCATATTTGTTGAATGTATGTTAAGCAAATAATAGTCTGAGACTATCAGTCTAAACCTTTAAAAATTAGGCATATGATGGACAAAGTATACAGAAAACACGATTCTTAAGGTGACGGTCTAAATCATAAGATATGCAATCGAGGGAATAAAGTTGGGCACTTTATTCATGTAAAGATTGTTATGTTGTCTACATCCCTATTGGGAGATGGTTTGTCTTGACCATCGGAGGTGGACTCCGTGAATCGAAACATTGGCTCATTGTCATAGGTGACGATGTGTTAGATCGGGACATAAAGTGAATTGATTTAGATTAATAATTTTGTCTCGGTAAATCAATTCACTTTAGACAATCATTTATATTGTATCTTAATCCTGAAATGAATAGTGGGCCTATTTTCTTGACTTGCGTCTTTTGATGTACTAAAGGGTGACACCCATATTTTAATAGTGGTATGCATGCCAGTACATTGGAGGCATGACTCTTGGTAGCGTAGACCTGTTATTCATAGATATGGAATCCATAGCTCCTTTTTAGGAGTAGTGATATCCTCGTATATGCGTTATCCTGTAATGGAAAAACTGCAGCGCTCAACCATTTGAAGACATTAGTGTAACTGAATGGTATACTGTCTTTGGATGGTAAGTTTTTCGATAGTGAGATAATGGAATGTAAGATAAAAATAATCGGAAAGGTAAGACAGAATTTGTCCTTAAGCCGATTATGGATAATCCTATGGGGATACGATATATGTCATGGAGACTTAGCTATACGGGCTTCGTAATTCTATGTAGTTCGAGAGTGCAGCTCCAAGCTTTTAGTGGAGTAGTATTAGAGTTGATAATTATGAAATGTATATCTGGGATATTGGGTTTCATAATTATCGGGAGCTTGAACTGTATAGGTCCATTTGGTCCCCTTTGCTAGCTCACAACATCCTATAATGATACGGCGTGCTTTTTCAATAATTGGTGACTTATGTTAGATTTATTAGATTTGTTGAAATTTGAAAGAATTGAATGATTCATGTTTGTTTATCGGTTGAATTAATTTTGTGATAAAATTGATTCAAAATAAACTTGTTGAATTATTGAGATCGGATAATTCTTGTCTGTTTATCAGTTGATTTAATTTTTGAATAAATTAGTTCAAGATAAACTTATAGAGTTATTAGGAATTCATTTATTTTCCTAGAGATTATTTAGATAAAGTTGTTTTAATTAGATAACTTCTCTATTGGGTTATTTGAATTAAAACTGAGACTTTATCCTATAGAATCTTGGGTGAAAAATAAAAGATTCGTTGAGATTTTTTTTTTGACAGCTTGGCATACTGATCCTTAAGTTTGGCCTGCTGCTAGGGTAAGTTCGGCCTGCCGATGTGTGAAGGATAAGATCACGCGTTTTATACAGGTTTTATCAAATATTGATCTAAATTTGATTATGATTTGAATTTTTGAGACCTAATCTGATAAGGACTGACCCTAGCCAAACCTCTATAAATAGGGAGTAAGTCTTAAGAGTTATTTAGATCAATTGAGAGATTAAGAGTGATACTCTACTGGTGAGAATCTGGAAATTCCTTGAGAGCTCTTGTTCACAAATCATGAACACTAGCTTTGGGTTCTCTCAATTGGTTAGGAGAAGAGTCACCTAGTAGAAGAGATGTACGTGTGAGCTCACACTTACTCCGATCATGGATAGAGAATAGCAAAGAAGACCAGTTGGTTGAGGCTCTTCTAGAACATTATTTCTCATCACGGATTGCTAGAGTTCTTTGACATTCAAAGATTAGTAAGATCTGATTAATTTATGTATATAGCGTGTCAAAATTATGTGTTGAAAAATACTCTGATATAAAATATTTAAAATGTCGCTGCGTACTATGCTTCCAACAATTGCTATCAGAGCCATGGTTTTTACATAAATTTACGAGTTTGTGTTATCTTACTAAATTATTATTGTATGTTTTCTTATGTTTGGTATATGATTCTTTATTGTAGATTGCAAATATCTAAAAATGCTTTATCTTTGATACTTGACAAAAACCTATTAATCGGAGAGAATTATAATGATTGAAAACAAAACCTAGATATCGTCCTCTCTTTGAGAAATTCAAATAACAACCCCTTGTCCTCCCGAGCCTATGGGAGACTCCACTAATAAGCAATTCCAAGCGCACGATCACTGGAAAGATGCAAATGATCAGGCCCGCTGCTATGTTATGGCTAGCATGAATAACATGCTGCAAGCTCAACATGAGGATTATGAGACTGTGAAGTAGATCTTGGATAATCTTGAAGACATGTTTGGAGGCCAAGCTATAACAAAGCGGCAAAGGGCGCTTTGGAAAATTCTTAACTGTAAACAGAGGCCAGGGGCATCTGTAAAGGAGCACATGATGTTGGTCATGGGTTACCTTGTTGAGGCTCAAACCAATGGAGCCGACATCGATGGTAAAACTCAGATGAGTATGGTCTTTAAGACTCTGTCAAAGGAATTTATTCCATTTAGAGCTACTTTTAATTTAAGCAATAGGCAGGATATGACCTTAACAGAATTAATGAAATAGTTACAGGAGTTCGAACTGCTGATCAGGGAGTCTCCTACTAGTGGCGAGGCCAATTTGGCGGTTGCTTCTGGTTCCAATCCCAATTCTGGGAATGGAAAGAAACAACGGGCCAAGAATGGGAAGTCTTCTATTCCTGCTAACAACAAAAGCAAGGAGAAAAAGAAGAAGATCCCAAAGAAGCTTAAGTGCTTCTTCTGTGGGAAGGTCAGGCACATAAAAAAGCATTGTAAGGACTTCCTTTCCAAAGGAGGTAGGTGTGATATTCTATATTTAGAAACTTGTTTGGTTGAGGAATCCAATGACCTTTGGGTAATAGATTCCAGTGCAACTAATCATGTTTGGGTTTCTCTGCAGGGGTTCAAAGAAACGAGAAGTCTGCTACATGAAGACTTCACGCTCCAGATGGGTGATGGATCCTTAGTCTCAACGGAAGTAGTGGGTGATGTCCATCTTTATTTTGATAATTATAGGAATTTAATTTTACGAGATTGTTTTTATATTCCTAAATTTAAAAGGAATTTAATTTCTGAAGCTTGTTTATTTAAAGACTCCTATTTGGTTTCTTTTAATACTAAAGTGGTGATTCATAAAAACAAATCTTTTATTTGTTCTGAATGGATGAAAAATAATCTATATTTTATCAAACCTAAGATGGACTTACTACTTAATGCTGAGATGAATGATAACAACTCTAAAAGACTTAAAAATTCTCACTCTAATAAGACTTATCTTTGGCATTTGCGCTTTGGTCATATTAACCTGAATAGGATTCAAAGGCTGGTAAGGGATGGACCTTTAAGTCACTTAAAGGTGGAATCTATGCCTCAATGTGAATCTTGTTTGGAGGGTAAAATGACCAAAAGACCATCGGGTCTTAGGGCAATAGGGCCAAAGGGGTTCTAGAACTTGTGCATAGTGATGTTTGCGGACCAATGAACATCTGGACACGAGTAGGGTATGAATACTTTGTCACTTTTATTGACGATTACTCAAAGTATGGGTATGTGTACCTAATGCACCATAAAAGCGAAACTTTTGACAAGTTCAGGGAGTTTTGGGCTGAAGTGGAAAAGCAACTGGGTAGACCCATAAAGACACTTCAATCCGATCGAGGTGGAGAATACCTTTCTGATGAGTTATTGGGACACTTATTAGAGAATGGGATTTTATCCCATTTGACTACGCCAAGCACTCCGTAGAAAAATGGCGTAGCAGAGAAAAGAAATAGGACTTTATTGGACATGGTTAGGTCCATGATGAGTTATTCATTATTGCCTTTATTCTTTTGGGGATATGCACTACAAACCACATGTTATCATTTGAATAATGTGCCTTTAAAAACGGTCCCTAAAACTCCTCACGAGTTGTGGATGGGCAGGAAGACATCCTTAAACTATATTCGCATATGGGGTTGTCTGGCTCATGTCCTATTTAAGGATGCGAATAAGTTGGAAGCACATTCGGAAGTTTACGTGTTTGTAGGATATCCAAAAGGGACTAAAGAGGGTTATTTCTATAACCCAAAGGAAAATAAAGTCGTGGTTTCAACTAATGCAACTTTCCTTGAGGAGAGTTACATGGACGACTTTAAATCTCGAAGCAAACTGGTGCTTGAGGAGATAAGGAGTGATCCAATCACTCCGGAGGTTTCGAATGAAACCGTTCCAATCAGTGTAGAAAAACTAAACGAATCTGAACAACAACCTAAGGGGCTTCGACGTAGTGGGAGGATCAGGCGTCAACCTGAAAGGTATATGTTTAATGGGAAGGTCTTCTTAGCTGAACCAGATGAACATGACAAGGATCCTTATACTTACGCAGAGGCTATGGAGGATGTTGATTCGAAACTCTGGACAAAGGCCATGAACACAGAGATGAAGTCTATGGAGACTAATCAGGTCTAGGAGCTTTTGGATCTTCCCGAAGGGGTAAAACCCATAGGGTGTAAGTGGATCTACATGAGGAAAAGAGGAGTGGATGGAAAAGTCGAAACCTTAAGGCTAGACTAATAGTTAAGGGTTATACTCAAAAGGAAGGAATCGATTATGAGGAAACCTTTTCGCCTATAGCCATGCATAAGTCCATATGGATTCTCTTGTCCATAGCTGCCGCTCTCGATTACGAGATTTGGCAGATGGATGTCAAGACGGCTTTTCTAAATGGCTATCTTGATGAGTCCATTTATATGAAACAACCAGATGGGTTCAAGGTCAAGGGTCAAGAGGGTAAGGTTTGTAAGCTGCTAAAGTCAATTTATGGACTTAAGCAGGCTGCCCGTTCTTGGAACATAAGATTTGATCTGGTAATCAAGACTTATGAGTTCTCACAAATTATGGTTGAGCCATGTGTTTACAAACACATTAAGGATGGGAAGGTGGCTACTGCTCTATGTAGATGACATTCTGCTAATTGGCAATAACGTGGGGCATTGTCATCGGTCAAATTATGGTTTACCAAGCAATTTGACATGAAGGACTTGGGTGAGGCTAATTTTGTTCTCGGTATCTAGATCTTTCGAGATAGGAAGAACAAAATGATAGCTTTGTCCCAGGCCAGCTACATAGATAAAATTCTCAAGAGGTTTGCAATACAGGATTCCAAGAAAAGTAGGCAACCATCTAGGTCTGGAATTACTCTTTCTAAGAAAGACTCTCCAAAGTGTGAGGAAGAAAGAGAATACATAAAGAATGTGCCTTATGCTTCGACAGTGGGTAGTCTCATGTATGCCATGCTTTGCACACGATCGGATATTTGCTATGCGGTCAGGATTGTAAGTCGATTTCAGGCGAATCTAGGACCAAACTATTGGGTTGTAGTAAAGCATATTTTTAAGTACCTGAGAGGGACTAGAGGGTATATGCTTGTATATTCGGATGAGGACTTGACTCTTCTAGGATATACTGACTTAGATTTTCAATCCTGTTTGGATTCTAGGAAATCGACTTTGGGTTTTGTGTTTACTCTAGGCAACGGTGCCATCAGTTGGAGAAGTGTGAAGCAAGATTGCATTTAGGATTCAACGATAGAGGCTGAGTATGTGGCAAGTGATGCTTCGAAAAAAACAGTCTGGCGAGAGTTCTCTTCACGGATTGCAGGAGTTCTTTGGCATTCAAAGGTTAGTTAGATCTGGTTAATTTATGCATATAGTGTGTCAAACTTGTGTTTTAGAAAATACTCTAATATAAAATTTTTAAAATTCTGCTACGTACTATGTTTCCAAAAACTACAACATGTCTGCCCTCTACAAAGTCTTTTATCACATGATACTTCCGATGAATATGCTTACTCTTGGTTCCTTAGCATTAGTTATCGCTGTAGTATTATCATAATACAAAAATACCACCTTATCCATGCCAGGAACTACCTCAAGATCCCCAAGGAACTTGTAGAATCACACTGCTTCTTTTGAAGCATCACTAGCTGCCACATATTCAGCCTCCATCGTTGCATCCGAAGTGCAATCTTGCTAGACACTTCTCTAAACAATGGCATTGTCGCCTAGAGTAAACACAAAACCAGAAGTCAATTTTCTCGAATCTAAACAGGATTGAAAATCTAAATCAATGTATCCTAGAAGTGTTAGATCCTCACCCCAATACACAAGCATATACCCTCAAGTCCTTCTAAAGTACTTGAAAATATGCTTGACCACCACCCAGTGGTTTCCTCCTAGATCCGACTAAAATCGACTTATTATCTCGACCACATAGCAAAAGTCTTGTTGTGTGCAAAGCATAGCATACATAAGACTATCCACTATAGAAACATGAGGCACCTTCTTCATGTATTCTCTTTCTTCCTTAGACTTTGGAGAGTCTTTCTTAGAAAGAGTAATTTTAGATATAAATGTTTGCCCACCTTTCTCAGAATTTTGCATTGCATACTTCTCGATAATTTTATCTAGATAAACCGCTTGGGACAAAGCTATCATTCAATTCTTCCTATCCAAAAAGATCTAGATATCAAGAACATAATTATCTATGTCAACATTTTGTTTGAACCCATAAGTCTTGATAACATTATCAAATCTTATGTTCCAAGAATGGGAAGCCTAGCTAAATTGACTTTAGCAGCTTATAGACCTTACCGTCTTGACCTTTAGCCTTAAACTTGTCTAGCTACACCATATATATGGACTCATCAAGATAGCCATTCAGAAAAGCTGTCTTGACATCCATCTATCAAATCTCATAGTCGAGAGCAGCAGCTATGGATAAGAGAATACAGATGGACTTAAGCATGGCTACAGGCAAAAAGGTTTCCTTATAATCGATTCCTTCTGTTTGTATGTATCCTATTGCTATCAGTCTAGCCTTATAGGTTTTGACTTTACCATTTGCCCCTCTTTTCCTTTTGTAGATCTATTTACACCCTATGCGTTTTGACTTTAG
Organism: Artocarpus heterophyllus; assembly: GCA_025403435.1. Lineage (NCBI taxonomy): Eukaryota > Viridiplantae > Streptophyta > Magnoliopsida > Rosales > Moraceae > Artocarpus > Artocarpus heterophyllus. Next base: position 16,995,624 of record CM046345.1, on the reverse strand, counting down.
TCCCTTTTGAATATCCTACAAACATGCAAACTTCCAAATGTGCTTTCAACTTATTCGCTTCCTTATACAGGACATGAGCCTGACATTCCCACATGCAAATATGGTTTAAGGATGTCTTCCTACCTGTCCACAACTCATGAGGAGTTTTAGGAATCGATTTTGAAGGCACATTGTTCAAAAGATAACATGTAGTTTCTAGTGCATAACCCTAAAAGGATAAAGGCAATGATGAATAACTCATCATGGACCTAACCATATCCAATAAAGTCCTATTTCATGTCTTAGCTTTGTCGTTCTGCTATGGAGTGTCTGACGCAGTCAAATGGGACAAAATCCCATTCTCTAATAAGTTTCCCAAGAACTCATCAGAGAGATATTCTTCACCTCAATCGGATTGAAGTGCCTTTATAGGTTTACCTAATTGCTTTAAACTTATCAAAAGTTTCACTCTTATGGTGTATTAGGTAGACATACCCATACCTTGAGAAATCTTTAATAAAAGTGACGAAGTACTCAAACCCTCTGCATGCCCAGATGTTTATGGGACGACAAACATCACTATTCATAAGTTTTAAATCACTTTCAGCACTATTGCCCTTAGACCCAAATGGTCTTTTGGTCATTTTGTCTTCCAAACAAGATTCACATTGTGGTATAAATTCCACCTCTAAGTGACTTACAGGTCCATCCCTTACTAACCTGTGAATCTTGTTTAGGCTAATATGACCTAATCATAAATGCTAAATATAAGTCTTATTAGAGTGAAAAGTTTTAAGGCTTTTAGAGTTATTATCATTAACTCAATGTTAAGCAATATGTCCATCTTCAGTTTGATAAAATAGAGATTGTTTTGCATCCATCCATCATAGATAAAAGATTTGTTTTTATGAATCACCCTTTATTATTAAAAGATACAGAATAAGAGTCTTTAAATGAACAAGCTGCAAATATCAAATTCCTTTTAAGTCTAGAAACATAAAAATAATCTTTCAAAACTAAAACCTTATAATTATCAAAACAAAGATGGACATCTCCCACTACTTCGGCTAACACTAAGGATCCATCACCCATCCGTAATGTGAAGTCCTCACGAAGCAAACCTCTCATTTCCTTGAAACCCTATAGAGAAACACAAACATGTCTAGTTGCTTCATAATCCATGACCCAAGTGTCAATTGATTCTTCAACTAAACAAGTTTCAATAACCAGAAGTTTACACTTACCTCCTCGAGAAAGGAAGTCCTTGTTAGATGTTTACGCCTTAAGGAGTAAAAATGTAATATGTTTTTAGGGACATTTTTATCAATAAAGAATTTATTTATTATTTATATACCAGATCTTGTCCTCTTTACATTCATATTTGTTGAATATATGTTAAGCAAACAAAAATCTGAGACTGTTGTTCTAAACCTTTAAGAACTGGGCATATGATGGACAAATTATACAAAAGACACAATTCTTAAGGTGACGGTCTAAATCATAAGATCCACAATTGAAGGAATCAAGTCGGGTGCTTTATTCATATAAAGATTGTTATGTTGTTTATATCCCTATTAGGAGATGGTTTGTCTTGGCCATCAGAGGTGGACTTTGCTAATAGAAACATTGGCACATTGTCATAGGTGATGATGTGTTTGATCGGGACATAAAATGAATTGATTTGGATTAAAAATTCTGCCTCGGTAAATCAATTCACTTTAGACAATCATTTATATTGTATCTTAATCCTGAGATGAATAGTAGGCCTGTTGTCATGACTTATGTCTTTTAATGTACCAAAGGGTGACATCCATGTTTTAGAGTGGTCCGCATGCTGGTACGTTGGAGGCATGACTCTTAATAGTGTAGACTTGTTATTCATAGATATGGAATCCATAGCTCCGATTTAGGAGTAGTGATATCCTCTTATATACGATATCCTATAATTGAAAAACTAGGGCATTCAACCATTTGGATACATAGGTGTAACCGAATGGTATACTATCTTTGGATGGTAAGTTTTCCAATGGTGAGATAATGGAACATAAGAGAAAAATAATCAAGAAGGTAAGACAAAACTTGTTCTTAATCCGATTATGGATAATCCTATGGGGATACGATACACTATAATATGTCATGGAGACTTAACTATTCGGGCTTCGTAATTCTATATAGTTCTAGAGTGCAGCTCCAAGCTCTTATTGGAGTAGCGTTGGAGTTGATAATTATGAATGTATATCTAGGATATTGGGTTTCATAATTATTAGGAGCTTGAACTATATAGGTCTATCAGGTTCCCTTTGCTAGCTCATAAAAGTCCTGTAACGATACGACGTGCTTTTCCAATAATTGATGACTTATGTCAAATTTATCAAATTTACTGAAATTCGGTAAAATAAAATAATTCATGTTTGTTTATCGGTTGAATTAATTTTGTAATAAAATTAATTCAAGATAAACTTGTTGAATTATCGAGATTAGATAATTCTTGTCTGTTTATCAGTTGGATTAACTTTGAATAAATTAATTCAAGATAAACTTGTTGAGTTATCAGGAATATTTATTTTCCTAGAGATTATTTAGATATGACTGTTTTAATCAGATAACTTCTCTATTTGGTTATTTGAATTAAAACTAAGACTCTATCCTAAGAATCTCGAGTGGGAAATAAAGATTAGCAGGGATTGTTTATCGAAGGTTCTGCAGGCTGATCTTTAAGTTCAGCCTATCGATTGAGGAGGTTCGGCTGGCCGATCTACCAGTTCGGCTGGCCGATCTACCAGTTCGGCCTGCCGACCGAGCGATAAAAAAATCACGCGTTTTCAAGCAGATTTTATCATATATTGATCCTGATTTAGTTTTGATTCAAATATTTAAAACCTTATCTGATATGGATTGACTCCTAGGCCCAACCTCTATAAAAGGGGAGTGAGGCTCATTATTATTTAGATTAGTTGAGAAATCTAGAGTGAGACTCTGTCAACGAGACTCTGTGACTCACCGGAAAGCTATCATTCACAAATCACAAATTATAGCTATGGGTATTTCTTAATTGCTTGAAAAGAGAACCACCTAGGAAAAGCTGAACGACATGAGCCCACACTCACTCCAATCGAGGATAAAGAATAGCAAATAAGGTCAGCTGGTTAAGGTTCTTATGGAACGTTACTTCTCTTTACTGATTGCAGTAGCTTTTTGGCATATACAAGGTTAGTAAGATCTGGTTAATTTATGTATATAGTGTGTCAAACTTATGTTTTAGAAATACTTTGATATAAAAAATTTTAAAATTCTACTATTTACTATTTTTCCAACAGTTGGTATCATAGACATGGTTTTTACATAAATTTGCAAGTTTGTAATTATGCTATATGAATAAATTATGTGATCTTAATCTCTCCTATACTTGAATTTAATCTTTTAGAGAGTTGACACTCTAGGTTTCTATATATTTTTATGTTGTCATGGTTTATAAGGTGAATGTTTATTAATTATTTATGGTTGATTAAATTATTATTTAACTATTTATTAATTAATTAATTTATACCTATTATGGTTCCTTAGAGGTTAGAATGTGTATCTAGGTTTTTCATGTAATTAGATGGCAGACAATCATCTCCGTCTAGGAATTATTATTTAATTTTTAATTTGTAAGAATTTTGTAATTAAATAATCATTTGGAGAAGACGGATCTAGAAGGCAGATCTAGAAGATGGATGATGGCATTCCTAGGTATTTTCTAAGTCTCTGATTTTATATTTTTGAATTGTTGAAAATAAAATTGATAAATTGCATCAAAATTGTATTTTTTGGAAAGGGGTGATCTCTGCTCAGCAGGGTGATGGTTGAAGGATCGGTAGGCCAGACTCTCAGGATCAATAGGCCAGACTCTCGGGTTTGGTAGGCCGTCAACTGGGTAGAAATCTGATGGCTCTGGCGGCAGGCTGAAGTTTTTAGTTCGGCAGGCCAAACTGTCATAATCGACAAGCTTACCTAAAAAGATTGGCAGGCCGATCACACAGATCGGCTTGCCAGCAAAAATTGAAAATTTTTCTAGAAAAAGTACAGTTTTTGATGTAGTTTAAATTTTATTTTTGGGGACAATTCTAAGAAATATTAAAATTTGGATATGATCGAAAATATGAAATTTTTGATCTATGCGGGATTAAGACTTAAAGATGGAAGATACAAGAAAAAGGATAAAATCTGAGGATTCAAGAATGAAGAATCAATAATAGGTTTCAATTATTATCTTGTAATCTTTATTTTCTATTATGTAGGGTGGAACCATAATATTATAGTTATTTATTATTATTTTGCTTGTAGCTTTGCTTGTCTGCATTCTAATATGATTTGCTATGTATATTGACAACATGCCATATAAAATAGGGAATGTCGCTCAATTAAAAATTGTTCATGTATGTTTTTAAAATAAAACCTTGATTTTAAAAGATTGAGTGGGAGAAGGTGTTCGAAGAGAGGACTTAAGGCCTTCATCATTGTTAGTAGCACATGGTGGTTCTGACCCATAGGAAGAGACTTCATCATATACCGGATTGGATCTCTAAGAGGATAAGGTATTTTAGCATCATTTATGATTGCACACCCCTAGGTGGTGATTATAAATCATGGATAAAAGATTGAAACGATAGTTATACACTCATGTTAATTTTATTATTAACCTCCCCTAGGAGCTCTGTTAATAAAATTAATGGCCAAAGAAACGATTATTAATATATGTTGGATCATAAGTGTTCTGGATGGCGTATTTTAATTAGGAAGGAATCCGTATTCCTGATTGAATTTGGCATGACTTCCCTAAGAGCTTGTTGAATTTTGAGTTGGGAATTATCGTTGTAAGATTATGATATTTTCAAGGTTTTGACACATAAACACATTTCCATGTTTTTACATGAATGTATTATCTTACTAAATTATTATGCTATGTTTACTTATGTTTCGTATATGATTCTTTATTGTAGATTAAAAATGTCTAGAAATGCTTTATCATCGATACTTGATAAAAACCAATTAACTATTGAGAACTATAATGATTGGAAACAAAACCTGAACATCGTTCTATCCTTTGAGAAACTGAAATTTGTGCTGACAACCCCTTGTCCTCCCGAGCCTATGGGAGATTCCACCAACAATCAAATCTAATCATATGATTGTTGGAAAGATGCAAATAATCAGGCCCGCTACTATGTTATGGCTAGCATGAACAACGTGCTGCAGGCTCCACATGAGGATTATGAGACTGCTAAGCAGATCTTGAATAATCTGGAAGCCAAGTTTGGAGGCCAGGCCCTAACAAAGTTTCAAGGGTGCTTTGGAAACTCTTGAACTATAAATAGAGACCGGGGACATCTATAAAGGAGCACATGATGTTGGTCATGGGTTACCTCGCTTAGGCACAAACCAATGGAGCCGACATCAATGCTGAAACTCATGTTACTATGGTCATTAAGACTCTGTCTAAGGAGTTTATCCCATTTAGAGTTACTTTCAATTTAAGCAATAGGCGGGATATGACCTTAACAAAGTTTATGAAATAGTTGCAAGAGTTCGAACTACTGATCAAGGAATCTACTATGGCTGGTGAGGCCAATTTGGCAGCTGCTTTTGGTTCTAATCCTAACCCTAGGAATGAAAAGAATCAACGGGCCAAGAATATGAAGTCCTCTGTTCCTGCTAACAACAAGTGTAACACCCGCCTATTTTATGTAATGGACCACGTTAAGTTAGTAACGTTTTTAAGGAAATTTATTAATAAATTACGTTATATGATATGATATGTGATGTACATGTTACTAACTTTTTATGTCAAGTTTTGTGACAGGTGACGACCGCATGGAATGGTTGTGCTCTAGTGTTCATGTGAAATTTTGAATGTATGTTTATTTATGATGCAATAATGTATGAATGTTTTATTGTATGGCATTTAAGGACAGTTCGGCAGGCCAAACTTTTAAGATCGGCAGGCCGAACATCTTGCCCGAGATCGGCAGGCCGAAGAAACCCATCGGCAGGCCGAACTTGTGGAACCGGCAGGCCGAAGGGAAAAATCGGCAAGCCGAACACGGTTGACGAGCAGTCAACAGAAATCTCTCCAAATTTATAGCTAAGATAATTATGTTAATTGGGTAATTTAATTGATTAATTGGCATAATAAAGGATTGAATTTGTCAGTTAGGGAAATTAAAGGGGTTTGACTTGCATTGATTTGTGTCAATTTAAATGGTTTCTAATTTTAAATGAGCAAAACATGGAAAGTTGTGAGTGATTGTTTGGTTTCCTCTTTTCTCTCCTTTTCTCCACGCCTCTTGCCTCTCTAAGCAGTCAGAAAATTCTGACTTAATGAAGGGAATTGAATTCCCATCAATTATGCTTATTACGTTAAAAATTTTAACGTTTTCTTTTTCATTATTTTCTCTCCTTCTCAGGTTTTTCTCTCTCAAATTTCTGAGACATTTGTTTCTCTCTTCCTCTTCTCTGCTCCACGAGTTCTTCCTCTCTCTCTCACGAAAATTCTTTGCAAATATTTTAAGAAAAGTCATATTTCATTGGTTAAAATTCAAGAATTTTGAGAAGAAACTTCAAGGTATGAATTCAGTTTTTCTGGTATTTTTGAAAAGAAATTCTTCTTCTCGTTTCGTCTACAATGTCTTACTATAGGTATTGTGTTTTGTCTCAAATTTTTAAATGTAATGATATGCATATATGTTATATGGTGTTTTCTAGTTTCTTGTCCTTTCAGTATTTTTATGAAAAATGAATATTTCTGTCTTCTACTCTTCACAGTAATGTTACTATTTAATTTTGGATGCATGAAAAATGTAATGATTATTCAAGAGGTAAATAAATGATGTTTTCATGAAAAGTTGTTAAAAACATGCATATGTATGTATGATGAATGTATTTTATGTTATGAAATTTTTATGAGATGACAATGAAAAAACTGTTTTAATAATGCTATTTCTGGATATTTGTTTATGAAATGTTATATATATATATATTTAAATGATTTCATGATAATGAAATGATTTTATGCATGAAAATAAGATGTTTGTATGAATTATTAAATTAAAGTATATGTGTTTTAAATTATTAGAAAATGTTTTCAAAAAAAAAAAAAGATTTTAGTGTTTACAATGTATGAAATGTTTTGATTTTTAAGGAAGCATGTTATGAATAGCGTTTATATGTTTTGATGATAATTTTATGATGATGATTATGAGATATGTTTGTAAAAATGTGATGAATGTATACGAGTATTATATGTATGAATGTTATGAGAATGGATATTTCACGATAATGGCATGAACACTCAAGGAACGAGCACTACGAGACCGCGGTGTCGTCACCAAATCACGTTAAGGTTAAGTAAGCTAGCTTTAAGGTAAGTACATTCTCACCTGCAACATGACACCTTTTCAAGGCTTGATGATATGTTTACAAGGATATTCATGATGATTTTATGATGATTTTCCTTAAAGGATTTCTTATGAAAGATTTTCATGATTTAAAGTTATGCAAGTATGATGATGACACGTTTCAAAGCATAAAAATTATGTATATATATGTATCACCTAATAAGTGTTGCACAACCAATGTTATGAAATGATACGTTATGATGTCATGTTTGGTTTGGGATAAGCTACCCTTCTCCTCTCATGACGGCGCGCCTATGATGAGGTTTATGGTGCAACACTTGGGCCCTTAAGATAAAAATGGAATAAGTTTTAAAATGGTCAACGTAATGAAAGATATGTTTCTATGAAATTGTGTTTAAGGCACTTTTATGATATGATGATGATGATGATGATGTTTATGAAATGTTTTAAATTGTGAGAATTATATGTACTTACTAAGCATTAGCTTAACCATGTTTTACGTCATGTTGCAAATAAGGGTAAGAAAATCATGGACTAGGGGGAGGTCATGGAAAGGCGTGTGAGCATTATGCACGATGAATTGTAACCGAAAGCACGCCAAGAAGAACGCCCTTATGTTTTTAATTAAGTTATATATTTTGAACATATATTTTATGTTAAGTTTTGAGAATACTTATATTATGGTTTTATAAGTTATTTTATCATTTTTTAATGAATTATGAACTTCCGCTATGTTTTACAAAAAGTTGGTTTGTTTTAAAATTTAAGATTTCTCAAAGATTGGTCTCGGACGGCCTGCCAAACTTTTTGGCCGGCCTGCCGAAGTCCAGAAGTTTGGCCTGCCGATCACATTTTTTTTGGCCTGCCGAACATAGATGAGTTTTTTTGGACTGAATTGCAAAGCCTCTACCGGCCTGCCGGTTGAGGGAACTCCGGCCTACCGATGATGTTCAGCCTGCCAAAGTCCCAAGTTCGGCCTGCCGAACTGTGGGAGTAAATGAGTTTTAAATGATGAGATGATTAAGGAGATTTAATGTGATGTTTTGTTAAGTCCTGATTTTTACAACTTGATAAACCTATATTATTAAATAAGTTCATGATTAATTTAAGTATAATTGAATAAATTATGATATAGAATAAGTTAATCAATGTCATTCTAATCAATGTTCAGTTTAAAAAAAAATAGATGTATGAATGGATCCTGGTTTAAGTTTGTTTAAGTACTTTAAAATCAATAGTACTGTTTAAGTTTGATATTATTTATATGTTTAAAGTTGAATCAAGTACGAATGTATGAATGTAACGACATCTGTGACGTTCGAATTAAGAGGCGTTGCAACAAGAGCAAGAAGAAGAAGGAGAAGAAGAAGAAGAAGAAGATCCTAAAGAAGCTTAAGTGCTTCTTCTGTGGGAAGGTCAGGCACATCAAGAAGAATTGCAAGGACTTCCTTTCCCAAGGAGGTAGGTGTGATCTTCTGTATTTAGAAACTTGTTTAGTTGAGGAATCTAGTGACATTTGGGTCATAGATTCTAGAGCAACTAGTCATGTTTGTGTTTCTCTACAAGGGTTCAAAGAACTGAGAAGTCTACTTTATGAAGACTTTACGCTTCGGATGGACGACGGACCATTAGTCTTAGCAGAAATAGTGGGAGACATCCACCTTTATTTTGATAATTATAGGAATTTAATTTTGTAGGATTTTTTTTATGTTCCTAAATTTAAGAGGAATTTAATTTATGTAGCTTGTTTATTTAAAGACTCCTATTTGGTTTCTTTTAATAATAAAGTATTGATTTGTAAAAAGAAATCTTTTATCTATTCCGGATAGATACAAAATAATCTATATTTTATCAAATCTAAAATGGACTTACTGCTTAATGCTTGTATGAATAATAATAACTCTAAAAGACTTAAAACTTCTCACTCTAATAAGACTTATCTTTGGCATTTACGCCTTAGTCGTATTAACCTAAATAGGATTTAAAGGTTGGTAAAGGATGGACACTTAAGTCACTTAAAGGTGGAATCTATGCCTCAATATGAATCTTATTTGGAGGGTAAAATGACCAAAAGACTATTAGGTTCTAAGGGCAATAGGGCCGAAGGGGTTCTAGAACTTGTGCATAGTGATGTTTGCAGATTGATGAACATCTGGGTACAAGAAGGGTATGAGTACTTCGTCACTTTTATTGACGATGACTCAAGGTATGGGTATGTGTACTTAATGCACTCCAAAAGCGAAACTTTTGACAAGTTCAGGGAGTTTTGGGCTGAAAGGGAAAAGTAATTGGGTAGACCCATAAAGGCACTTTGATCCGATCGAGGTGAAAAATACCTTTCTGATGAGTTCTTAGAACACTTATTAGAGAATGGGATTTTATCCGCTTTGACTGCGCCAGGCACTCTGCAACAGAATGGCGTAGTAGAGAGAAGAAATAGGACTTTATTGGACATGGTCAGGTCCATGATGAGTTATTCATCATTGCCTTTATTCTTTTAGGGATATGCACTACAAACCACATGTTATCTTTTGAACAACGTGCCTTCAAAATTAGTCCCTAAAACTTCTCACGAGTTGTGAATGGGTAAGAAGACATCCTTAAACCATATTCGCATATGGGGATGTCCGGCTCATGCCTGTTTAAGGATGCGAATAAGTTGGGAACACGTTCGAAAGTTTGTGTGTTTGTAGGATATTCAAAAGGAACTAAAGAAGGTTATTTTTATAACCCAAAGGAAGATAAAGTCATGGTTTCAACTCATGCAACTTTCCTTGAGGAGAGTTACATGGACGACTTTAAGCCTAGAAGCAAAGTGGTGCTTGAGGAGTTAAGAAGTGGTCCAATCACTTTGGGGGTTCTGGCAGAAACCACTCTAATCGGTGTAAAAAAGCCAAACAAACCTGAACAACAACCTAAGGGGCTTCGGCATAGTAGGAGAATCGGGCATCAACCCAAGAGGTATATGTTCAATAGTGAGCCTTCTTGACTGAACTGATCGAACATGACAGGGATCCTTATGCTTATGCAGAGGCTATAGAGGATGTTGATTCGAAACTTTTGATAGAGGCCATGAACATAGAGAAGAAATCTATGGAGACTAATTGGGTCTAGGAACTTATGGATCTTCCCAAAGGGGTAAAACCCATAGGATGTAAATGAATCTACAAGAGGAAAAGAGAAGTGGATGGAAAAGTCAAAACCTTTAAGGCTAGACTGGCAGCTGAGGGATACACGCAAAAGGAAGGAATCGATTGCGAGGAAACATTTTCGCCTGTAGCCATGCTTAAGTCCATCTGGATTCTCTTGTCCATAGTTGCTACTCTTGACTACGAGATTTGGTAAATGGATGTCAAGACGGTCTTTCTCAATGGCTATCTTGATGAGTCCATTTATATAGAACAACCAGACGGGTTCAAGGGTAAGGGTCAAAAGGGTAAGGTTTGTAAGCTACTAAAGTCAATATATGGACTTAAGCAAGCTTCCCGTTCTTAGAACATAAGATTTGATAAAGTGATCAAGACTCATGGGTTCTTACAAAATGTGGATGAACTATGTGTGTACAAACACCTTAAGGATGGGAAGGTATTGTTTTACTACTCTATGTAGATGACATTCTACTAATTGGCAATGACGTAGGGGCATTGTCATCGATCAAATTATGGTTGACCAAGCACTTTGACATGAAGGACTTGGGTTAGGCTAATTTTGTTCTCGGTATCCAGATTTTTTGGGATAGAAAGAACAAAATGATACCCTTGTCATAAGCCAGCTACATATATAAAATTCTCAGGAGGTTTGCAATGTAGGATTCCAAGAAAGGTGGGCAACCATCTAGGTCTAGAATTACTCTTTCTAAGAAAGACTTTCCAAAGTTTGAGGAAGAAAGAGAATACATGAAGAAGGTGCCTTATGCTTCGATAGTAGGTAGTCTCATGTATGCCATGCTTTGCATACAACTGGATATTTGTTATGCGGTTGAAATTGTGAGTCAATTCTAGGCGGATCCAAGACCAAATCATTGGGTTATGGTAAAGCATATTTTCAAATACCTGAGAAGGACTTGAGGGTATATGCTTGTGTATTCGGTTAATGACTTAACTCCTCTAAGATATACTGATACAAATTTCCAATCCTGTCTGGATTCAAGGAGATCGACTTCGGGTTTTGTATTTACTCTAGGCGGTAGTGCCATCAGTTAGAGAAGTATGAAGCAAGATTGCACTTCAGATTCAATGATGGCGGCCGAGTATGTGGCAGCTAGTGATGCTTCGAAAGAAGCAATGTGGCTCTGCAAGTTCCTTGGGGATCTTAAGGTTGTTCCTGGCATGGATAAGACGGTATCGTTATACTATGATACTAGTGTAGCGGTAGCTAATGCTAAGGAAACAAGATTTCAAAAGAAGAGTACGCATATTAATCAGAAGTATCATGTGATAAAGGACTTCATTGAGAGCGAGCATGTCACGGTGTGCAAAATAACGTTAGAGGACAATTTAGTTGATTCATTCACAAAGACATTTACTGGGAGAGTCTTCGAGAGGCATGTGGAAGCTATAAGGATGCGAGATTTGTCATATTTACTCACTTAGTGCAAGTGGGAGATTGTTAGATGTGTATGCCTTAAGGAGTAAAAATATAATATGTTTTTGAAGACATTTTTATCAATAAAGAATTTATTTAATATTTATATATTAAATCTTATCCTCTTTACGTTCATATTTATTGAATGTATGTTAAGCAAACAAAAGTCTAAGACTGTCACTCTAAACCTTTAAGAATTAGGTATATGATGGACAGATTATATAGAAGACATGATTCTTAAGGTGACGGTCTAAATCATCAGATCCACAATCGAGGGAATAAAGTTGGGCGCTTTATTCATGTAAAGATCGTTATGTAGTTTATATCTTTAATGAGAGATGGTTTGTCTTGGCCATCGGAGGTGGACTCCGCGAATAGAAAAATTGGCACATTGTCATAGGTGATGATGTGTTGGATCAGGACATAAACTGAATTGATTTGGATTAATAATTTTGTCTCAGTAAATTGATTCACTTTAGACAATCATTTGTATTGTATCTTAATCTTAAGATGAATAGTGGGCATGTTGTCTTGACTTATGTCTTTTGATGTACCAAAGGGTGATATCTATATTTTATAGCGGCATGCATACTGGTATGTTGGAGGCATGACTCTTGATAGCATAGACCTGTTAGTCATAGATATGGAATCCATAGCTCCTCTTTTGGAGTAGTGATATCCTCTAATATGTGTTATCTTGTAATTGAAAAACTGGAGTGCTCAGCCATTTAGATATATAAGTGTAACCAAATAGTATATTATCTTTGTATTGTAAGTTTTCCGATGGTGAGATAATGGAATGTAAGAGAACAATTATCGGGAAGATAAGATAGAACTCGTCCTTAAGCCGATTATGGATAATCCTATGGGGATACGATGCACTATGATATGTCATGAAGACTTAGCTATTCGAGCTTCGTAATTCTATATAGTTTGAGAGTGCAGCTCCAAGCTCTTAGTGGAGTAGCGTTAGAGTTGATAATTATGAAATATATATCTAGGATATTAGGTTTCATAATTATTGGGAGCTTGAACTATATAGGTCCATTAGGTCCCCTTTGCTAGCTCATGAAAATCCTATAACGATACAGCGTGTTTTTCCAATAATTAGTGACCTATGTCAGATTTATTAGATTTGTTGAAATTCGGTAAAATCATATAATTCATGTTTGTTTACCGGTTGAATTAATTTTGTGATAAAATTAATTCAAGATAAACCTGTTGAATTATCAGGATTAGATAATTCATGTCTGTTTATTGGTTGAATTAATTTTGAATAAATTAATTCAAGATAAACTTGTTGAATTATCAAGAATATTTATTTTCCTAGAGATTATCTAGATATGACTGTTTTAATCAGATAACTTCTCTATTGGGTTATTTGAATTAAAACTGAAGCTCTATCCTAAGAATATCAGGTGGGAAATAAAGATTCGTAGGGATCTTTAATCAAAGGTTTGGTAGGCCGATCTTTATGTTCGCCCTGCCAATTAGGGAGGTTTAGTAGGCTGATCTGTCAGTTCGGCCTACAACTGAGCAATAAAAGGGTCATGTATTTTTACGTAGATTTTATTACATATTGATCCTGATTTGATTCTGATTCAAATTTTAAAGGCCTTATCTGATAAGGACTAACTCCTGGGCCCAACCTCTATAAAAGGGGAGTGAGTCTCATTATTATTTAGGTCAATTGAGAAATATAGAGTGAGACTCTGTCAGCGAGACTCTACAACTCCCCGGAGAGCTATCATTCACAAATCATGAATTATTGCTTTGGGTATTTCTCAATTGGTTGAAAAGAGAGTCACCTGGGAAAAACTAAACAACATTAGCCCACACTCACTCTAATCCAGGATAAAGAATAGCAAAGAAGGCCAGTTAGTTGAGGTCCTTCTAGAGCGTTACTTCTCTTCATTGATTGTGGTAGCTTTTCTACATATACAAGGTTAGTAAGATCTGGTTAATTTAAGCATATAGTGTGTCAAACTTGTGTTTTGAAAATACTTTGATATAAAAAATTTTAAAATTCTGCTGCGTACTACTTTTCTAACAGTCCTTGCAATTCTTCTTGATCTGCCCAACTTGCCCATAGAAAAAGCACTTTAGCTTCTTGGGGTTTTTCTTTTTCTTCTTCTTATTCTTGCCAATTACCAGAATAGAAGATTTCTTATTCTTAGCTTGTTACTTCTTTTCACTCCTAGAGTTAGGATTGGAACTAGACATAACTGCCAAGTTGGCCTCACCACCAACAAGGATTTCCTCGATCAAATTTTTGAACTCCTGTAACTACTTCATCAGCTCCATTAAGGTCACATCCTGTCTATTGCTCAACTTATATAAAGCTCTAAACGAGATGAACTCCTTAGATAGAGTCTCAAAGTTCGTAGTCATCTATGACTCAGCATTGATTTCAGTTCCATGGGTTTAAGCCTCTACGAGGTAACCCATGACCAACATCATATGCTCCTTTACAGGAGTCCCTAGCCTTTGCTTATAGTTTAAGAGTTTCTAAAGTGTCCCTTGTCGTTTTGTTATGGCTTGGCCTCTAAACATGTCTTCTAGATTATTCAAAATCTGCTTTGTAGTTTTAGAATCCTCATGTTGAGCCTATAGCATGTTATTCTTGCTAGCCATAACATAACAGCAGGCTTGATCATTAGCATCTTTCCAGTGATCATATGCTTGGATTGGCTTATTAGTGGAATCTCCAGTAGGTTTGGGAGGATATGGTGTTGTCAGTACAAATTTCAGTTTCTCAAAAGAAAGGACAATATTCAGGTTCCTTTTTCTAATCATTATAATTCTCGCCAATTAACATGTTCTTATCAAGTATCAGTGATAAAACATTTTTAGACATTTTTAATCTATTATAAAGATCATGCACCAAACATAAGCAAACATATCATAACAATTTAGTAAGATAACGCAATCAAGTAAAATATACAATGTGTTTATGTGTCAAAATCTCAAAAAAGTCACAACCTTCCAATGATAATTTCCAACTCATAATCCAACAAGTCGCCTAGGGAAGACTTGCTAAATTCAATTAGGAACATGGATCCCCTCCAATTAATATATGCCATCTAGGATCAGTCTGATCCATCATATATTAATAATCTTTTTCATTGGCCATTAATTTCATCAACAGAGCTCTTAAGAGAGGTTAATAACAAAATTAATCTTGACTGTACAATTGTCGTTTCAACTATTTTATCCATGATTTATAATCGTCACCTAGGGGTGTACAATGATAAATCATGCTAAAAAAAATTATCCCTTTAGAGATCCAACTAGTACATGATGAAATCCCTTCCTAAGGGTTGGAACTACCATGTGCTACCTATGGACCAACGATGAAGGCCGCAGGTGCTCTCTTCGAAAACCTGCTCCCACTCAATATTTTGAAAGCCAAGGTTTTATGTTAACATGCATGAACAATTTTTAATGAGCAGCACTCCTTATTCTACATGGCATGTTATCAACATATATGGCAAATCATATTATAATGCAGAAAAGTAAAGCATCATGCAAAGCCACAAGCAACATAATAATAAATAAACAGCTGTAATATCATGGTTCCATCCTAGAGAAAAGAAAATAAAGATTACAAAGATTAATCGAAACATATTATCCATTCTTCATCTTATATCTTCTTGTTGTATCCTTCTTCATGTGGCATCCATCTTCAAGTCTTCAATCCCATTAGATAAAAAGGTTTGTCTTTCTATTCATCATAGAATTTCATGTTTCTCAGAATTGTCTCAAAAATAAAATCAAAAACTGCATCAAAAAATGCACCTTTCTGAAAATAGTTTTGCACCTCGGTCCGCCTGCCGAACTAGAAGTTTGGCCTGCCAGTCTGCCACCATCGGCCTGCAGACTAAAAATGTTCAGCCTATTGGCCCATGACTATTGACTTGTCGATCTGAAAGGTTTGGCCTGCTATCCGTGCTGAACCAGCATTTTTCTAGAAAAATTATTTTTAAGCAGTTTTCAATTTTTATTTTCAACAATTTAAAAACATAAAAATTTATAAACACAAAAAAACAATGGAACTCATATCATCTCCATCTTCTAGATCCATCTTCTCTTCGAATGATTATTTAAATACAAATTTTACAAATTCAAAATTTAAAATATAATTCATAGACGGTGATGATAGACAGCTATCTAATTACATGAAAAACATAGATATACATTTTAACCTATAAGGAACCATAATCGGCAAAAATTGATTAACTAAAAAATAATAATATAAAAATATTAATTAATTAAGTAATAATAATATAAAAATTTAATCAACCCTAATTAATTAATAAACATTCACTATATAATCCCATGACACTATTCAATTATATAGAAACCCTAAAATGCCAACTCTCTAAAAAATTAAATTCAAGCATAAAATAGAATAAGATCATATAATCTATATATATAGCAAGATCATAAACTTGTAAATTTATGTCAAAAGCTTGGCTTGATACCAGTTATTGGAAAACAAGACGCTGCAAAATTTAAAATTTTAAATCAGAGTATTTTCCAAATAACAAGTTTGACATGCTAAATATATAAATTAATAACAGACCTTACTAGCTCTTTTGTATACCAAAGTAGACTCGAATCCTTGTAGAGAAGAACTTTCTATAAAAGCCTTAACCAAATGGTCTTCTTTGCTATTCTCTATCACAATCAAAGTGCGGCTGGGTGTACACCATACCGTCTTTCCTCTGGTGACTCTCCTTCCAACCACTACAAAAGACCTAATGCTAAGGTTCATGATGTTGAACAATAGCCCTCCAAGAGCTTCAAAGCTTCTCATATCAGAATACTCGCTCTATGCTTCTCAAGTGATCTGAATAACTAAGAAAACTCACCCCTTATTTATAGTGGTCAAGTTTGGGGTTAACCCTCATCAGATTGGGCCTCAAAATTCAAGTTTTGATTAACTTTTGATGAAAAACACATTAAAAACGCATATATTGATAATCGCACGATTGGCCTAGATCGGCCTGCCGAACGTACCCCATCGGTAGGCTGAATTTTCCCACCAGCTTACTGAACTTATGATAATCTGTAATCTTCAGAGCATCTTATTTTCCACCCAGGAATCTTAGATAGAACCTCAGTTTTAATTCAAATAACTTAATAGAGAAATTGTCTTATCAAAACAATCATATACAGATAATCCTATGGAAAATAAAATATATCCAATTAATTCATCACGTTTATCTTGTTTACTAAATTAATTCACTTGATAAACTAACATGAATTATTAAATCCAATATTATCTAATTTCAACAAATCTAATAAATTAAAACAAATCACCAATATGTAGGAAAAACACGCCGCATCATTACAGGAATATTATGAACTAGTAAAAGGGACCCGATGGACATATATAGATCAAGGTCCTATAATTATAAAATAATCATATTCTAAATATATATTTTATAATTATAAACTCTAGCACTACTTCACTAAAAGCATAGAGTTACACTCTAGAACTATATAAAATTACGAAGCTTCAATAAGCTAACGATCCATGACATATCACCATATGTCACGTCCCCATAGGATATCCATAATTGACTTAAGGATAAATTTTGTTTTACCTTCCTGATTATTTTTATCTTATATCCATTATTACACCATTAGAATGCTTACTATTCGTAGATAATACACCTTTTGGTTACACCTATCTATATGAATAGTTAAGCCCTTTAGTGTTCCAATTTCAGGATAACACATATAAGAGGGTATCATTAAATCCACAAAAGAAGCCACGGATTTCATATCTATGAATAATGAGCCTACGTCAATCAAGAGTTATGCCTCTAACATACCGGTATGCGTACCATCACTTAGTCAGGATGTCACCCTTTGGTATAGTAAAAGGCATGTCAAGACAACGGGCCCATTAGTCATTTTAGGATTAAGACACAACACATATGATTGTTTAAAGTAAATTGATTTAAACAAACAGAATTATTAACCAAATCAATTCAACTTTTTGTCTCGATCCAACACATCATCACCTAGGACAATGTGCCAATGCTTCTATTTGTGGAGTCCTACTTTGATGACCAAGACAAGCCATCTCCTATTAGGGATGTAGATAACAAAACAATCTTGACATGAATAAATTGCCCAACTTTATTCCCTCGATTGCAGATTTTATCATTTAGACCATCACCTTTAAGATCATGTCTTTTGCATAATCTATCCATCATATGCACGATCTTAAAGGTTTAGACTGATAGTCTCAAAATTTTGTTTGCTTATCATACATTCAACAGAAATAAATATAAAAAGAACACCATTTAGTATATGAATACATAAATTTCTTTATTGATAAAAATGTCACTAAAAGCATATTACAATTTACTCCTTATATAGGGCACCTATGTCTAACAAAAGGCACCACTATAGTCTTTTCATATGTTATAATAATATTCTTATAACAAACGGATGAATTAATTTAGCCTTGCTATTGGCATTTAAACATACAACAATTATATACCAAAGACTTTCTTTGTCACATGCCAAGTGACTTATTTTGATTATTCATGGGAATAATATTTACAAACTTTTTGACTTTCTCATAATTTCACGCTTCTAGTGCTTATTTTATCGTTTTCATCAAAAATTAAGAAATTGGGAAATCTTTAAAGTCCCTTATAGACATCACAAATATGCAAAATAATTGGAAAAAGTTAATGCCTTTTTTTTCATATTACGTGATAAGGATATAAACGACATTTATAATTACTTATCTTTTACTATCTCATCATTAGTGCACAAAATTACAATAGTTCATAGAATGTGTAGTGTCATATAGCCAATTAAACCAAATTGTTATTGGCTTAAACATATATGCCACAATAAAACATCCATGTTATGTAATTTTAAACATGTCCAAGTTATACCAATAAATGATGCAATATTCAATTCCTAAAATATGGATAAATTAATTAGATAATTAGTCTTTTTATAGCAAGAGTTTTAATAATAAAAGACTACATTATTATTATTTATGATCTTGCTATGACTGTGTTTATGGATATGATTAATAGATATTTAGAAATAATTTATATAACTAAATATTAAAAATGCTATTGTACCCATAATTAATAAAACAAAACTTGTAAATCACATAATTATAGTGTATTGAATAATAATTAATATTCTATATATAAATTATACGTCTCTATTTGTCTTGAACTCCAGAGAGCAGAATCCAATTCAATAACACAATAACAATAATATTTCCTATAAAAATAGTTAAAAAATAAAACCCATTAATTAATATAGATTAAAACAAAAATAACAAAGAAAATATTTATCAAACTTTATATCATAATATTTGGTAGTGGTTGTAGAGTTAATAGTAACAATTCCATGCAAAAGACCATTGTATTGGAAAAAAACAATAACGAGACAATATCATATAATGTTTAAAATAATTACTCAGGCGAGTGCAATAAAGAAGTTTTCAACACACACACACACATATATATTCACTTCCATTGAACCGATATATATATATATATATATATATATATATATATATATATATATATTTAACTCATTTTTATTACTATCAAGGGAGGAAAGATAAATCTCTATATCATGTATATAGGAACATGCTTAGATGATATAAGAAGAGTTACTAAAATATTATCATGATATAAAATGTATTACCTTAACAATTCTAGGAATACATAAAACATATTATAATGTCTGACCTTGTAAAAGTTTGACAAAAATCTTTGGAAAACGATGACCAGATAGTTTGATAATAATAATCCAATAAGTATCAAACCTATCATGCCATATATTACAAACAAAATTTGGTAAATTTCGCAATAAACAAATTAGTTGATAGAGAAAAACAAATGGGAGCTAAAAGTATTCAAAGTAATCTTAAATCTTAAAAAAAAAAAACAAACTCTCGATCAATTTCTAAACTAATATAAATAGTTAGAGACTCGTGCTGATAACATATTATAAACAAATACAAAGAACCGAATTGCAAAGCATAAAATTTGTACCAACCCTACAAACATGGCCGTTACTTAACTACATTATCGTAAATTTAAACATATCTTAACGTAAAGTACTTAATTTACAAAATAATTTTTTTCAAAAAACTAAACCTTGATAATAAATTGTTAACATATTTCTTTAAAAGAAAATAATAATTGTTTCCTAAAACTTAATTCCATAAATCTAACATATCAATATTAAATTCTCAAATTTGATAATAACATAATAATAAATATTGCATTTTAACATAATCATAATTTCTTAAAGCTTAATTCTTTACATACATCATAAAATTAATTTTTCTTAAAAAATAGTAATAATACTTCCTTAAAAATTTTCTTTTAAAAATAAAGATAACAATTTAAAAATTTCTTCCTTTAAAATATTCCTTAATTTAAATGAAAATATTTCTAAAACAATTATAAATTAAATATCTTTATAAATTTCTATTTTAAATGCATTTTAAATCTGTCTTAAAATTATCATTATATATTTCTTTAATAATTTATTATCTTAAAAATAACATATTAATTTCTTAAAACTTCTTATTTTTAAATTTAACATAATAATAATTTTTTGTATCTTGTTCTTTTAAGTCTAACGTATTAGTTCCTTAAAGCATAATCTTTTAACTTTCATAATAATAAATTCATTAAAAAATATTCATAAAAATCTTTTCTTAATTTAACGTAAGACTCCTATAATCATTTTTAATTATAAATAAACTTCTAACTTTCTTACTTGGAAAATTTCATGTATTTGTTACATTTTTTTTTTTTTGCTGCAACATTTTTAAACCTTAAAATTCTATAGACTAACGTTGTATACTTACAATCTCAATTTTTAAGACTATATTATGTAATTTCATTCACTTACGTATTCGTACATAGTTTTTGTAAAATATAAGCATTCATAATTTCATAAAATAAAACGTGCATAATTTCGTAAACTAAAATTGCAAAAAATATTACATTTGCATGAGCGATATCTATTCCCATCTCCACCTTTCATCTGCCACTCACTACGGCCCATCATGTGTCTCTGATAGTTTTTCTTACCTACAACATGAATATGCCTAAATGAGCTTTTGCTCAGCAAGTAAGAAATTAGACTCGCAAAATATAATTAAAAATTATTTTAATAAAAATGCATGAACATTTTATGCTTTCTTATCAACTTGTGTTATGCTTAATTATATAAGCTATAACTTATCTTATTAATTGGGCTGGGGTGATTGTACTGGTTGCAAGTAATCTTCGGGAAGTCAGGATTCGTAAGGTCCTTAACGATACCAAAATTATGAACTATTTTGAGGCGTCCCTGTAAGTTGAGAGGTTGGTACAATACCCTTAACTTTCTTATTAATTTCACTTATCTTATTATGTATATACAGTATGACATGTTACTACATAGTATCACAATCACATAAATCATAAACCATAAATCGTAAACATGCTTAACTTAAAAGTAACTAAATAATATGATTTAAATATTACATACATCACGTATTGATCATGACATCATCACAACAAAACGTGACGTGGCATGACATAAATATAATAAACCATAATTATATCATAATATAACATCACATTAAAAAAAAAACACAGTGCGATAAATCACAGATCATGGATTTCATAAATTTTTAAGAAAACATATAAAACATTTATTTAAAAATTATTCACACTATAGGCGGGATTTCTACTTACTTGGACTCTGAGTAGAATGGATCCAATTGTATCTCGCTACATCTACAGTCTATAAAGCATCCTCGACAGTGGTCCATGAGCGACATGGGTGGCTAGGAATGCTTCAAGGAGATTTATAATTGTTGGAAACATCATTTTAGACTCCGTTATTGTAGTTTGAATTGCCTCGATCTACATGTAGATGGTACCAAATGATTTTCAATGGAGTGAAATTAACTTGAATGGAGGGCACCATCACGTTCAGGACGTCGAAATAAGTTAGGAGGTGGTCTCAGATTGTCGATCAGAGGTCCAGAACACAAAACCTGAGGCCCACTATACCTAAATGTCTCTGATAGGTTTTCTTACCTGCAACATGAATATACCTAAATGAGCTTTCGCTCAGCAAGTAAGAAATTAGACTCGCAAAATATAATTAAAAATTATTTTAATAAAAATGCATGAACATTTTATGCTTTCTTATCAACTTATGTTATGCTTAATTATATAAGCTATAACTTATCTTATTAATTGGGCTGGGGTGATTGTACTAGTTGCGAGTAATCTTCGGGAAGTCAGGATTCGCAAGGTCCTTAACGATACCAAAATTATGAACTATTTTAAGGCATCCCTGTAAGTTGAGAGGTTGGTACAATACCCTTAACTTTCTTATTAATTTTACTCATCTTATTATATATATACAGTATGACATGTTACTACATAGTATCACAATCACATAAATCATAAACCATAAATAGTAAACATGCTTAACTTAAAAGTGACTAAACAATATGATTTAAATATTACATACATCACGTATTGATCATGACATCATCACAACAAAACGTGACGTGGCATGACATAAATATAATAAACCATAATTATATCATAATATAACATCACATCAAAAAAAAAACACAGTGCGATAAATCACAGATCATGGATTTCATAAATTTTTAAGAAAACATATAAAACATTTATTTAAAAATTATTCACACTATAGGCGAGATTCCTACTTACTTGGACTCTGAGTATAACAGATCCAATTGTATCTCGCTACATCTACAGTCTATAAAGCATCCTCGACAGTGATCCATGAGCGACATGGGTGGCTAGGAATGCTTCAAGGAGATTTATAATTTTTGGAAACATCATTTTAGACTCCGTTATTGTAGTTTGAATCACCTCGATTTACGTGTAGATGGTACCGAATGATTTTCAATGGAGTGAAATTAACTCGAATGGAGGGCACCATCATGTTTAGGACATCGAAACAAGTTAGGAGGTGGTCTCAGATTGTCGATCAGAGGTCCAGAACACAAAACCTGAGGCCCACTATAGACTAGCGACTAGCGGCGGCGCGTGGCGGTGCGTGCAGTAGCTCTAGGCATCGTCTAAGGTTAAACTCTAGTTCCTAGCTATTGTGGACCTCCTAAGATTGTTGGCGACATCTGTTTCATTTGATTTAACCTCCAACTATGCTAATCAACTTGCCACTATTGGTGGAAAAATACAAACTCCGATCTCGGCTCTTCGGCCAAGGGATCTTAAAATTGGATTGTGTCTTCTATTCCTCGAGCGTCTCTAAACATGATGGTGGTGGTGGTGCACCACACCGTTGCCTAGAACGGTGGTCTCACGTGCCTTGCGGAGGTGTAGTCTTGGATCTTTGAATTCTTGCCACTGTTTCAAGAAATTACAGAATAGGAAAACTTCATCATGCTGCTTTGAAGCTTTTTATTCAATCAACTTGACGCACTATCCCCAGGAAGAACAAGATTGAGTTTCCTCACGGTGGTGGCAGTGAGGGTAAATAGGCGGAGGTTTCCAAGGGCTGTTGAGGTACAACCATAGGTAGGAATTGTTCCTTTCATCATGATGATCATGTAGGAACAAGAATCGGATCGGTTGGATGTTAGGTAGCGAAGATATCTCATCGAAAAATTTTAGGTTTTTCTACGACTTTGATTGACAAGTGTGGCTTCCTTTATTGGAGTTATAGGTGGCACCACACACCGTTGAACTTAGCTCAATGAGAGGTTTCCATTGGTGTAGGAGGTGCCAAAATTCGACACCAAATTCTTGGACTAAGCTAGAAGAGAGAGTGGGTAGAGAGAGAAAGTAGAGACAGTGTGTGTGGCTGACTTTTTTCTAAAATTTTTCTCTTTTTGCTATATTCTTCATGCAATTATAAAGACTATCTCTGGTCTTTGATGTTTAGACTGTGTCGTGCTTGGGTTGATCAAATTTTTGATCTGTAACTTTGAAATTCATGTAAACATAACTATACTTTTAAAATTGTCAAATTCTTAGTCTTTTTGAAATTTAATAATAATTTCTCACTATATTATGAACTTACTAATATCTATGTATTGACATAAAATCATTTTCATTATTCTAAAACTATTTTTTGAATTTCACAATTTTATTTAGAAATAAAAAAAATTGACGGTTCTATTTCCAAATTCAAAGATTGACTATTTTCATAACACTATATATATACTAAGAATAGTATCATGTATTTAAAACTTTGATCTAAAACTTAAAATTTGTATTTTTGAAAATAATCTTTCGTAGATTTTAAAACTCTAAAATGTTAATTAAAACATGTATTTCTCGCTAAAAATTTTCATATTATAATGCTCTAATTGTATCAAAGAATAAGAGTTGTAATTTATAAAAAAAAAAAATTGTAAATAAAATTTACTATCTGTAAGTCAATTTAATTCAAAATCTAGACGTAGCACAACTAAGTGCTTTACGCGTATAACCCAAATTGTACCTCATAAAATACTGTTATGACTCCATATCTAATCATGCATGCTCTTTAAACTTTCCATACTCACTTTACAGATTGAAATTTATCTGTTGTGATTTTGTATTTGCCTTAAAGACTTGTGCAATATTTGTAAATTTCATTAATGTTTTTATAATAATAATAATAATTATTATTATTATTATTATTATTATTATTATTATTATAAATGTCACACAGTTATTTACACTGGTAAGTAATTTACTACGCACATATAAGACATCATGAATTTGGAACCTACCAGTTTCCAAATACAAACTTGGTTGGTTTTAATTATTTTTTGGAACTTGTCATTTTTCAAATTGGAAACATACCTACCAGCTTTTTAAAGTCCTTTTTCCTTGAATCTAATAGGTTTCAAGTTAGAACCTACTAGATTCCAAAAAAAGTTAAACAAGAATGGACAATTTTTAGATTAGTACCATGTATTATATTGAAGTATGCATTTGGTACCCTATATTTTGGAATATTTTATATCAGTACCTCTATATTTTAGAAAATCATTTTTAGTACCTAAAAGCATTTTTTGGGACACAAAAAGACACAAAAACCCTTTTGTATAATTGAATGAGATTTTGAGTAATAAAAAAACCCAAAATATGAAAAAAAAAAACAAAAAAAACAAAAAAAAAAACAAAAAAACAAAACAAAAAACAAAAAAACAAAAAAAACAAAAACAAAAAAACTTGGTTGGTTTTAATTATTTTTTGGAACTTGTCATTTTTCAAATTGGAAACATAACCTACCAGCTTTTTAAAGTCCTTTTTCCTTGAATCTAATAGGTTTCAAGTTAGAACCTACTAGATTCCAAAAAAAGTTAAACAAGAATGGACAATTTTTAGATTAGTACCATGTATTATATTGAAGTATGCATTTGGTACCCTATATTTTGGAATATTTTGTATCAGTACCTCTATATTTCAGAAAATCATTTTTAGTACCTAAAAGCATTTTTTGGGACACAAAAAGACACAAAAACCCTTTTGTATAATTGAATGAGATTTTGAGTAATAAAAAAACCCAAAATATGAAAAAAAAAAAACAAAAAAAAAACAAAAAACAAAAACAAAAAAAAAACAAAACAAAATTAGAAAAAACAAAAACTTAAAAAATTCATGCTTGTGCTCATAAAAAAAACCCAGACATGAATTGATCTGAAAATAAATCTAGCCTCTCCAGCTCGAGTTGCCTACAAAGAAGGAGAAGAGCTTGAGCTACTTACAAAGAAGGATAGTTCTCTTTCATTATAGGCCATGACTATTCTTTTCATCTATTCCATTTTTTCCCAAGACCAAATCCATTTTTTCCTCTTTTCGTTGCAAAAATTAAAAATATATATATATTTTCCAAAAACAACATTATGCTTCTGTATCACAAAAGCTCTTAATTAATGATGATGTAGAAGTTCATTAGATTTTTGAAAGATGACAACAACAAGAA
The DNA here is from genome assembly GCA_025403435.1 of Artocarpus heterophyllus. NCBI lineage: Eukaryota > Viridiplantae > Streptophyta > Magnoliopsida > Rosales > Moraceae > Artocarpus > Artocarpus heterophyllus. Next base: position 16,969,675 of record CM046345.1, on the reverse strand, counting down.
AAACGACACTGTTGGAATGCCTAAACATGGGTCCAATGAGACCCCCAATGCAAAATCACCATCGAAGTCCCCAATCCAAAGGGTAACGAGGAAAATGACATCAATGCTGAAGATACTAATCCTTCTACAAATTCCAGTTCTAGCCTCGCTCAAATCAGAACTAGCGGTTGCAAACGTGACAACAAAGGAACTAAAGAAGGACAAAGAGTTAGAAGAGGAATAATGGGAGGAGAAGGAGTAGAGCAAAAAGGAAATCGAGGTTCATAAAGAAGCAACTAGCGAAGAATTCGGCAGGGAAGTCGATCAAAAAGGTGGACAGCGTGATTAAGAAGGCAAAGGAGTTAAGGGAAAGGAAATTGAGCGATGTTGTTTTGGTGGATATGGTAGATTTTAGGGATTTCGTCCATGTGAAAGGGGAAGCTCGATGGATATGGTAGATTTTGTGGATAACGATGGGAGAGAGTTTTGGGGATGGGGATGGTAGAGTTTTAGGTTTATTGGAATTTTTGAGGTTTTTTTTTTTTTTGCTAGCTTTTGGTTCTTTCCTCAAAATTTCAGTCAAGTATACAAAAGGTATTTATGTCTTTTGTGTCTCAAAAAAAGCCTTTGAGTACTAAAAAAGGATTTTCTAAATAGTCGAGGTACCAATATAAAATATTTCAAAATATAAAATACCAAATGCATATTTTGATATAACACAAGGTAGTAAATTGAGATTTTCCAAAAAAGAATTGCTATATTTAATATTCAAATAGTATTTTTCTTATTATTAAGTGAGCAATTAGAGCAGATTCAAGTATTACATTTTGTTTTAAACATGTGATATCATAAGTATTACATTTGTTATGGTTTGGTCAATTTCAAAGATTGTTTTTGTTTCTTTCTTTATGCAGTGCAGACTATGGTATGTTTGTGCTTAAGTTCATTGAGAGCTTGATAGAAGATGAGGCTTTGTATTTGTTGGAAGAGAAAGGCATAGATTTCTACCGTCACAAGATGGCTATTGAACTTTTTAACCATGCTTGGTGAAAGATTGAGTTTCAGTATTTAAGTGACAATAATAGGTGCGCAAAACACAAAAGGCAGCCTCGTGACTGTGATACACAAGAGTTTATAGATGCTTCGAATTGGACAGATTAGTTTTTTGGTATCCAATCTTTCTTTTTTTTGGCCGTTGTTTATTTTGCATTGCATTTGTTATGTAATATTAAATTACTTGTTGGTATATGTTTTTTTGTTCAAGTGTTGTTATGTTCTCATGACACTTTAGTCCTTTTTTTGGTCTGTTAGTAATTTTTTTGCTATTTGCAGCTGCAAAGCATGATAATGGGAAATCGAAATGAGAGATGATGAAGAATTTGCATACATGTTGGTTGTTGGCTTTTTTGGTCTTTGCATTTTCTTTATTTTTTTCATTTAATATTAGCTTGTACATATATTTTGTCAATTGATATTTCTAAGTAATTAAAACTAATTTTTTTCCTTTTCAATTCATTTTAATTTTTTTGTTTCTAGTATAAGATTAATGTTTATTTGTGCTTACAATAATATTGTTCTAGATGACCTTCTTTAACTAAAAATGTGAATAAAACCTGTCAGGTTTCAACTTGAAACTTACAAGATTCCAAGTACATAACGTACTAGGTTTTGTACTTCAGCTTTGGAACCTGAAAGATTCCAAGTGTGATTTTGTCTAACAACTTCAACATTTACATTCCAACCTATGGATAAATTGGCATTTTTTGGGAATCTATTGGATTTCAAGTTGGAATTTGACAGGTTACATGTTGAAGTGTAATATTTTCTAGCTTTTGACGAATTCTTTTTTTCTCTTTTTTTTTTTTTGTAAATTATTTTATATGATTTTAATAATTAATAATTCATTTTATTAGTAATTTTATATATTTTGACAAAATGGAACTTATGGATATTTATTTGTTTATTTAATGATTTTAATGAACATTAATTTATTTTTGTTTAATTTTTTTCTAATTATAATATGTTTTTAAATTTAGAAGAATGACATTTTGTGAACTGGAGTTTATCTTTTTTTTTAGAAGCTACCAAACTCCAAGTTGAAAATGTAAGTTTTTTATCCATTTTTTGAAACCTCATAGATTCCAAGTTGCAAACAGGTGGGCTCCACATGCATTACCTATCAAATTGTTAAGTCATTCTATTTAAAATCTATAAAGTTCCAATTAAGAACCTGGCACGTTTCAAATAAAAAATTAACCTATAAGTTAATTAATCTTGTTTGGAATAGACAAGCAACTTAAAAACCTATCATTGTATTTGGACTCGGTAAGGTTCCAAGTAAGAACCTACTAGGTTCCAAATATAAAAGTATCCTAGAAGCCTGTTATTTTATTTTGAATCTGTAAGGTTCCAAGTAAGAACCTATTAGGTTTCAAATTCAATATCTCTCAAATAACAACTACTACATTTATGAAATTGAATTCAATCTATGATTTTCATATGAAATAGTGAACAATTAAAGTAAGTTAACAAAATAGTAGCGATTATGAATTTGAATTATGCAACAATTAGAATTATTTCTAGTTTAAAGGTATGATAAATTTGCATGTCTTTTTGTAGTGTCCTATCCTTACACACCTACTACATTTAGTTTTTATTTTATTTCCCACTCCTATAAACGGAATTCTTTCGGACCTTGGTCTCCCCGATGGAAGATTTGTCAATGGCGGTAATACTTTGATTTGCTTCATGTCTTTTGAAATTACCTATGTCGATGGGTCTCCAAGTGGTTGAACCGTAGCTTCATATGTCTTCACAAAGGCCTCCTTTGTAGAGTAATAAGAACAACACTTGTAGATCCGCATGTGCATCTTTTTGCTAGCTGCCAAGGCATGTAGGCATAGCAGCCTGTCGTAGTCGAATTGACAACAAGTCCATGTCATTTCCTTCAAGTTCACCACCCATTTTTTGTTATTGGGTCCTAAAATTAGAAGATGTCAGTGTTTGTTGCTTTGTCCTAGCGAAAAATTGTTACATTCGTCAAATAGAAGAATAGTCATGCATTATAACCTGCCAATTTTTATGTTCCTCTTTGAAACTTGTCAGGTTCTAACTTAACACCTGCAAGATTCCAAGTACAGAACCTGTCAGGTTTTGTGCTTCTTCTTTGGAACATGCAAGATTCTAAATATAGAACTTGCCAAGTTTTGTACATCTTCTTTGGAACCAGTCAGGTTCCAAACTGAAACATGCTAGATTCCATTTACAGAACCTAACTAATAAAAACTTTAACATTTACATTCCAAAGTGTATTTCACAGGCATATAAAATTTCATATATCATTTCATAATTGAAATTGTGAATTTCATATTATTATTTAGATACAATAAAAATGAATTTTTACTGTTAGTGTTGAAGAGGTTTGAAAGCGTTCTTGTAAATCCTTCTCCATTTTGTCCGCTAGCTTAGTGAATGTTCCTTGTGCCTTTAAACTTCTACCATAAAACCATTCTTGTATGACAGATCCCAACCATTCTAGCAATATGGCCACTGACATGTCTCTAGCCTCCTTGCCTTTGTTATTCATTGATTTTGCCAAGTTTGATGCCATTACCTTGAAGTTTTGTGCTGTTACTTTGTTATTTATTGGAGAGTATACTCTTGCCCATTTCTCAAGACCTACTTGCTCCAAGTATGGCTGGATTAGCTTGCTCACATTATCTATCTGTGTCATATGAAATTCAAATGTTTCCTTGTCATATGTCATCCATGCTCCTCTGAATTTTGTGCTATTACTTTAGAAACTTTGGGGTATTTAGTCTTGATGTTTTGACCAAGATAGCGGTTGCAATATCCAAAGTTTGCTTTTGTATAGAATTTTGCCGCTATCTTGTGTATGCTACAATGCTTTTTTTGATATAATCCATATTTCCTCACTCTCGAGACATGATTGGATTAGCATGCTAAAGAAGTAGTCCCATGAGCTGTCATCTTCTGAATCCTCAATCCCAAATGCCAACAGGAAAACTTGGTTCATTGCAACAAATTCAAGATTATACGACCCTCATTTAACGACTTTTTCTCAAAAACCGTCATGATAAGGGAAAAAAAACTTAGGGAGTTACGCCTGAGAAGACAAAAATCATCGTGGAAACGACCAGGTCTACCACGACGGTTTTTTTAAAAACCGTCGTGTTATGTTAAACTTAGAGACGGTGCATACACAATGGTTTTTTTTTTGAAAAATAACTCACTTAAAATCCCTTTTTCCACCTTGATAATCAGACACAAATCAAAAACTCACTTCTCAAACACGAACACAGACCCCTCCAAAACTACTGCCGTCATCCCTCTCCGCCTCCACACTACTTAATCTCCTTCCTAATTTCAAGTTTTTTGTTAAAAATTGATAAATTGTTGTTGATTTTGTTGTTTAATCCATGTTTATTGTCTTGTGGATGGGTATGATTAATTTGTTTTATGATGGGTATGTGTAATTTGTTTTATGATGGGTCAATGTTTTTGATTTATGATTAGAATATGATGGGTATGTGTAATTTGTGAAATTATTTTTAATTGAATTGCTAGTTATTATTAATTGATAAATTGGTGTTGATTTTGTTGTTTAATCTGTGTTTGTTGTATTGTGGATGTGTATGATTAATTTGTTTTATGATGGGTATGTGTAATTTGTTTTATGTTGGGTGAATGTTTTTGTTTCATGATTAGAATATGATGGTTATCTGTAATTTGTGAAATTATTTTTAATTGAATTGCTATTTATTATTTCAATTTAGGACTTGCGAAATGGATAGGAAATGAATGTGGGATTTTTGATTGTCTAGAGAATATATGAATGGTATGGAAGAGTTCTTGGATTTTGCCAAAACTCATACCAATGGTGATAAAATTCGATGTCCTTATGTTCAATCAGGAAACCATAGATTGCATCCAATTCCAGTTGTCAGAGGACATTTATTTCAAAATGGAATTATAAGTAATTATCAAACGTGGCATTTTCATGGCGAGTCTAAGTTCAATCCAACTTTAGGAAGTAAAGAAAATGAAGCTATTGTGGAGGATAATATGGATGATCATGACAATATGGTTGACATGGTCAATGATTTGAAAGAACACTTCTTACACCATCTAGATTTATTTGAGACAATGATGAATGATACCGAGACATCCGTGTATGAGGGGTGTACCAATTTCACCAAATTGTCCACTTTAGTTGGATTATGGAATTTGAAAGTATCGGGTGGGTGGTCAAATTCTAGTTTTACAAAGCTTTTGGAATTTTTAGGGAAGGCTTCCACCAGAAAGTAATAAATTACCAACTAGTATGTATGATGCTAAGAAGACTTTGAGCACTTTGGGAAAGGAGTATGAGAAAATTCATGCTTATGAAAATAATTGCGTTCTTTATAGGAATGAGTATGAGCACGAGAATTATTGTCTAGTTTGTCAACAAGCAAGGTGGAATAAAGGAAAGGAGCCAAAAGATGATAAGAATGGAGTGCCAAAGAAAGTGTTATGGCACATTCCAACGGTACTATGTTTGAGGCGTTTATTTGAAAACCCAAAACATGCCAAGAATTTGACATGGCATCATGATAAACGGGTTGACGATGGTATGCTTAGACACTTGGTTGATTCTCCACAATCAAAGACTTTTGAAGCCAATCATCTTGACTTTTATGCGGATCCAAGAAATATACCTTTTGCTTTGTCGATGGATGGAATGAACCCACATGGTAACATGAGTAGTAGCATAGCACTTGGCCCGTAATACTTGTTAACTGCAATCTCCCTTCAAAGATATGCATGAAGCAGAAGTGTTTATTATTGTCTCTATTGATTTTGGGTCCTCACCAACCAAGCAATGACATTGATGGATACTTGGCACCGTTAATCAATGACCTAAGAAACTTGAGGGAAAATGGAGTTGAAGTTAGAAATGCTAACCAAGAAGAGATGTTCACACTCCGTGCAATGTTGATATAGATAATTAATGACTTCCCCGCATATGGCAATTTATCTGGTTATTCGATGACGAGTTCTATTGGTTGTCTTATTTGTATGAAAAAAATGCCTCACAAATGGTTGAAGCATGGTAAGAAAATTATTTGTCCTAGTTATAAAAGATGGTTGCCAAGAGAACATCATTACTGCAAACAAAAGAAAGCCTTTGATGGCAACAACGAAGAAAAAGACCCTCCTCATCCTTTGACAGGTGAACAAATATTTGAAATGGTGAAAGATATAAAAATCATATTCGGGAGGAGAAAGAAAGGTAAGGATGAGCTACCGATTGATGGACCACGGAAAAAAATATCAATCTTTTTCAATCTTCCATACTAGAAGACACTTTTTTTGATCATTACTTGGACTTTATACATATTGAAAAAAACGTTAGTGAATCCATAGTAGGCACATTGCTTGACATTTTGGGCAAGACTAAGGATGGTGAAAAAGCATGGTTAGATCTCATGGAAATGGAGATTAGACCTTTTTTTTTTCTCGAGAAAAGAGGGAACAACACTTACTTACCTCTGACAAAGCACATGTTATCAAGAGTAGAAAAGAGAAAGCTTTGTGAATGGCTTGCTTCGTTGAAAGTGCTAGACACCTATTCTTCAAACTTTAAAAGTTGGTGTCGATGAAGGATTTGAAACTTATTTGCATGAAACACACGATTGTCATGTGTTGATGCAGCAATTACTACCACTTGCTTTGCAAGGAATTCTAACAAAGGACCTGAGATTTGCAATTGTCAAGTTGTGTTTGTTCTTTAATTCAATATGCTCCAAGGTACTTGATCCACTTATGCTTGATTCACTGCAATCGGAGTTGGTACAAACCTTATGCACGCTTAAGAAGTATTTTCCACCAGCATTTTTTGACATCATGATTCATCTACCTGCGCACTTAGTACATGAAGTTAAGTTATGTGGACCGATGTATTTGAGATGGATGTACCCATTTGAAAGATATATGAAGGTTTTAAAGGGCTATGTGAAGAACCGAAATAGGCAAGAGGGATGTATCATAGAAAGTTACATAGCTGAGAAATCGATTGAATTTTGCTCCGAGTACTTGTCTAATACGAAAGCAATTTGGGTGCCAAAGACTATAAACATTGAGGCTAGGTAACTATCTACTGGTAATCCTTCCTCAATAAATCAAGAGGAGTAGGAGCAAGCTTGTCTTTATGTCTTGCATAATGCAAATGAAGTAGAACCTTTATTAAGGTGTACATGAACGAATTAAAAAAGGCAAACCCAAAAAGAGTAAGAAATGAAAAGTGGATGCAAGATGAACACAACCAGACCTTTTGGTTGTGGATTAGAGCATACATCTACAGCAAGTGCTCCACATCACAAGATGGAGGCATGTCACAAGACTTGAAAAACCTAGCTAGAGGACCATCGTCGGTAGTTATAAGGTATACGTCGTATTCCATAAATGGTTACACTTTCTACACTCGCGAATGAGATGAGAAGCATCCTATCCAAAATAGCGGTGTGATTCTCTGTGTTAAGGCTATGCATATTTCCTTTGCCAAGGACAAGAATCCGGTATACGAGACCATGAACTACTTTGGTTTCATTATAGACATTTAGGAACTTGATTATGGGGGATTGCACATAGAACTTTTCAAGTGCAATTGGGCTGACAATAACTATGTTAAGACTGATAATGACAACATCCCGATGGTTGACTTTAAAACATTGGGATACAAGAATGATCCCTTCATTATGGCATCACAATCAATCCAATTTTTTTATACTATGGATCCCCAAGACATGAAATTGTCTCTAGTTGTCTCGATGAAGCCAAGAGTAGTTATTGATAGTGAAGAAGTTGCCGAGGATTGCACAGTCATTCCTGCACTCACAAAGGGACTGCCACCGATTGAAGAGATAGATGATTTTGAAAATGATGTTTCGTACTTGCTTCGTGAAGTTGTAGAATGGATATGTATTGAGGAACCAATGAAAAAGAAAGAGAAAAAATGTTAATTCATTTAAATATATTTCTTTGTTTCATTTTTCACTTTTTTAAGGGTTTTGGATATCTATTTGTAGTTATATTTGTGATGAAAACAATAAAAAGTAAACATTTTGGGCCATTGGATGCTTAAAACATGGGCTGGCCACCCTAAGCAAAAGAGAAAAACTTATGTAACTGGTAAATTTGACCTTTTTTTACGATGGTTTTCTTAAGAAAACATGTAAAAAAGGATTTTCTATGACATTTTCTAAAGCTTACATGACGGTTTCTAAAAAAACTATCATGTAAGCTAAACTTTACACGATAGTTTTTCAAGAAACCGTCATGTAAACTCAAACATTACTCGATAGTTTTTAAGAAAAACTGTCGTGTAATGTCCATCCAGGGCATTATATTTTTTGAAAATCGCACGCCCCCCTGACCATTTTCAAACTAATCCTCCGTCGCAGTTGCCCCTCTCTTTCTCTAAAAGTTTCTCTCTCCTTCTGTCGTTGTCGCCTCCCGCCGTCACGTTGCCTCCTCCATCGTCGCCTCTAACCGTTGCCGTCGTTGTCGCTGTTACATCGCTCCCCCACCAGTAAATACTCCTCCCTCTATCTTGTAACACCCACCTATTTTTATGTAACGGATTATGTTAAGTTAGTATTAAAGTTTCAAATAAGTTTTGTACTTAAAGTTTCAAAGTAAGTATGTAATGTATGAATGTAACGACATCTGTGACATCCGTAAGGAGGGCATTACATGTTTCTCTTCTTTCCCTCTCCTACCCTCCTCACCTCCCCCCACCCCCCCTTCCCCCTACCACCGCCCCCTTTCCCTTTCGCCTGCACCCCCCGCCCCTTCAACCCCCCTTCTGCACCCCCCTTGGTCACCCTTTTTCCCCTCCCTCTGCCCCCGCCCCCACTACCCCTTCCCCTTCATTCCCCACTGCCCCTTCCCCTTCCCTCTCCCCTCCCCTCCCCACGGACCCACCACCCCTTCCCCCTCCCTACCGCACCCTTCCCCCCCTTCGCCCCCCCTGGCCACCCTTTTCCCCCTCCCTCCACCCCCCACTACCCCCTTCCCTCCCCCTCCTCCTTCCCCCTCCATCTGCCCCCCTTCCCCCTCCCCTCCGTCCCCTTCCCCCTCCCCTCTGTCCCCTTCCCCTACCCCCCGCCGCCCCCTCCCCTTCACATTTTAATATATGATTTTGTATTATGTAAAATTATAATATGTGATTTTCTAATATATGAATTTATAAATTGTGAATTTTAATATGTGCATTTATAATAAGTGAATTTTTAATATGAATTTTTAATATTTGAATTTTTAATATGTGAATTAGAATGGATCATTATTGATTAGAATTGATTATTGGTTTATACTTTTTTGAATAAAATTGTAATTTAATATTAGTATGTGTGTGTTAGTTTTTGCTTACTTTAAATAGGGAAAATGCCTTAAGAGATCGATACTAACCACTATGAGGAAGAGTATGAAGAGTGCACTCCATCTTCCTCTCAATATAGCAAGGGAAAACAAGGTAGTAAGCCACGAAGGCAAATGGAATTCGATCCCAAAGTAGATTTTGAGCGAAGAGCTACTTTGATGAAAAAATTTCACCAAATGAAGAAGAAAGGTTTAAGGATAGAAGTAACATTTGATTTAAAAGGCCAACCAAAAGGCGTACTCGACCATGAATTAAGTAGTTGGATTGGAGTCCTTAGTCAAGAACACATTCCTATATAGATTAAAGATTGGAAGTCTAAGGATTCATAACAAGTAAAAGATGTGATTTGGAGAGAGATTTACAAAGCTTTTATAATCGAGGATTGGTATAGGAAAAAGGCGTTGAAGGTTTGCGGCGAATTAGCAAAGGGGTTTTGATCTGACCTCTACATTACCTTTGTACAGCCATACCTTTCCATTCTGGAGGAGGATGAAAATGTATATAAGCGGCCTCCTACGGTAGTACACTACTATCTCCATAAACGATGACAATTGGGAAGCTTTCATAAGGTATCGATGTTCAGTTGAATTCTAACTACTATCATTAAACGTAAGAAAAATAAAAGCGAAAAATGAATATTGCTCTATGGTTAGCATAGTCGGATATGGAGAGCTCGAACAATCATTGGTACATTAATATCTTACTCGTATTACATGTATCAATTATTCTATTATTAATATGTTACTAACATAACGTAGTATAGTTAGCTAAGACAGGCATGCTACCAACGCGGAAGGAGTTGTGAGTAAAATCACGTCAAGCTCCCGTGGACAGTTTAAAAATCCAAGACTAGCAAAAAATTGGAACTTAATTGTAAGTTTATTAAACTCAAACTATTAATTTGTAATTTAATACCGCTGAAGGATATTAAGAATAACATGGTTTTGTTGTTGTTTTATAAGATGAATACTCAATGCAACAAAGTCAATGGAGCTTTCAATCTATCGGTAACAATGACATTCCTACAAGGACACTAGGGAAACCAGAACATTTAGGACGTGTTCGCAATCAATCAAAGTATGTGAAGTAGTCTCAATACTTCGACCTCCAACCATGTTCAACATTGAATTCCCAAATGTCAAAGATATAGATGGAAATTATAGAACTGCAACATCTTGTGATCGAACTCATTTTCCAAGGACGTGCCAAGTCGACGAGTGATAGCATCTTACAACACAACAGGTTCAAAGCTAGCTGTAACCCTTCTGACAATGTAGTAGAAGCTCCACAAGCTCCAAAAGTCCAATTGTCACCTCATCATCAAGAGCCCGAACAAGGTCAAGAATACAGGCTCTTTGTTGAGAATAAAATTAATGGTGAGTGTGCACTTGTTGCGCTCGGGAAGGCGTGGATGGAGAGTCTTCCAACTGATACAGCCTATCGAAGACCTTTAGGGGAAGAAAACACGTGCGTTAGCATCACTACCATTAGAGTTAGAACAACTGAATTGCTTGTTCTAACATTTGAAGCAACAACTGTGGGTGAAGTCACCGGAAGCTTCGTCGAATGGCCGAAGAGGTAAATGAAGTCATCGCAATGACGAAGATGAGTTGAGTGCCTAGCCACGTTTCACAAGATCTAGAGGGAAAGAAATGCCTAAAAACAAAGCTCTACAAAAGCAAGACAAACACAACCTAAGGTATAACAAGAACAACCCGTTGCAAATAAGTCACTACCTACATTTAACTTCTTTTTAGTACCTCTAGAATTTATGCAGTTGGCTTTATACACATATTTTTTCATGTGCGATGGGTTGATAATTCAGTGCGCAATACAAATTGTAGAAATCCAGGTCATTACAACCAGGATATGCAGAATATTTTGTACAGCTATAATATATTTTGTACAGCCAAGTATGCTTGTTTTAAGGGATATGTTTATTCACCAAATTCCATGGAGATATACTCTCCATTAATTAGGATATTTCTTATTTATTGTTAGGATATTTCTTATTTATTGCTGAATATTTTTCTCAACCATCTTGTATTATATATATTTGTTTGTATTCTTAAATATGATGTAGTGAAAAACAGAATTTCTCATTCAAACAAATCTTCATGGCATCAGAGCATTTCTGATATTAGTTCCAGAGTGTTTCAATGGCATCTCCCACCTTAGAAAAATCGTCCTCCTCTTCCCAAGTTCCCACGGTTACTAGTTCTAATGGAGGAGCAGAGTCTGGCGCTCTTCTTATCACTGGACACAAACTGAATGGCCAGAATTACCTGCAATGGTCCCACTCAGTTATGATGTTCATTTGTGGTCGAGGGAAAGACGATTACATCACAGGTGCAGCCAAGAAACCCAAGTTTGATGATCCATCCTTCAAGACATGGAAGGCTGAAAACAACCTTGTCATGTCATGGCTTATAAATTCCATGACAAATGAAGTTGGAGAAAATTTCATTCTCTATGAAACAGCACAAGAAATTTGGGATGCAGCTCGGGAAACCTTTTCAGATAGAGAAGATACAGCGGAGGCGTTTGAGATTGAAGGGATTCTTCATGATCTCCGTCAAGGGGATCTCACGGTCACCCAATATTTTAGTCACTTGACTAAGTATTGGCAGCAACTTGATATGTATGAGACTACTCAATGGGATTGTCCAATTGATGCTATAAAATATAAGAAAGTTGTTGAAAAGAAAAGAATTTACAAGTTCCTTTTAGGGCTCAAAAGGAATCTCGATGAAGTTCGTGGTCGAATTCTTGCCATTAAGCCACTGCCTAACCTACGTGAAGTCACCGCCGAAGTTAGACGTGAAGAGAGCCGTAAGAAAGTGATGATGGGCACTGGAAATCAGCCAACAAACAATGATGCCTCTGCCTTAGTATCCTGAAAAGCTGACGACAACCGATTCAAGAAAGGAAGGCCATTTTGTGATCACTGTAAGAAGACAGGACATACCCGTGACACTTGCTGGGACATACATGGAAAGCCACATGATTGGAAGCAAAAAAAACAGGAGAGAAGGTCGTGGTAACCATGCTGTAGCCGAGGAGCTTCCAAGCCAATTCAGTAAGGAGCAACTAGAAATCCTTCAAAAATTGATTCTTGATGCTCAACAAATGTCTTCCTCAAACAATAATCCTTCAGCAACTGCAATAGTGGCCCAAAAAGGTAACTCTTTAGCAGCCCTTAATGTTAAAAAGGTGGACAAAAAGTTTTTATGGATAGTCGATTCTGGGGCTTCCGATCATATGACTAGTGACGCATCTCTTATCCAAAATCTTAAACCTTGTTCTGAAAACTATAATGTTCGAATAGCTGATGGATCGGTCTCAAAGGTGACTGGCATAGGTTCTGTTGCTGTCTCAGAAAACCTAACTCTTAATTCTATGTTGTTGGTACCTAATTTGGATTGCAACCTTTTATCTATAAGGCAACTCACTCAGGAAAAGAACTGTGTTGCTAAATTCTCATCTAAATGTTGCGTTTTTCAGGATTTGACTTCGAGACAGATGATTGGCAGTGCTGACTTGCACTCAGGACTCTACATGTTCTTAGCAGCCGAATACTGGGGACAACAATCAATTGAAGAAAGACGGTCTTTTTCTGCCTTTAGAAATAATAAAGATAGTGAAGTTATGCTATGGCACTATCGTTTAGGTCATCCAAATCATATGTATCTCAAAAAAATCTTTCCTTCATTGTTTAATAAAAACTCTGTGGAATTCCAATGTGAAACTTGTCACTTGTCTAAACATGTTCGAAATTCTTATCCTGTCCAAGAATATAAAGAATCATGTCCTTTTTCAATAATCCATAGTGATGTTTGGGGACCATACAGAATAAATAATGTTACAGGGGCTCGTTGGTTTGTCACATTCATAGATGATCACCCACGGCTGTCTTGGGTATTCCTCATGAAAGAAAAATCTGAGGTAGGTCATTTGTTCAAATCCTTCAATAATATGGTTCATACCCAATTCAACACAAAAGTCCAAATTCTTCACACTGATAATGCCAAAGATTATTTCAACTCTATTCTTGGGGAATATTTAACACAAGAGGGAATTATTCATAAAAGTTCTTGCACTGACACTCCTGAACAAAACGGAATTGCTGAAAGAAAAAATAGACATTTGTTAGATGTTGCACGGGCAATGATGATTCAATCTCATATTCCAAAAATTTTTTGGGGTGAAGCCGTTCTTACTGCAGCATATTTAATCAACCGAATGCCCTCCCGTGTCCTTAAATTCCAAACTCCGTGTCAAGTCTTCAAAAATTCTTATCCATCTACACGTCTCATTTCATCTATTCCTCTCAAAGTGTTCGGGTGTACATCATTTGTTCATATTCCTCAACAATCGAGAAGTAAACTTGATCCCAAGGCCATAAAATCTATATTTCTCGGGTATGCACCAAATCAAAAGGGGTATAAGTGTTATTCACCTCTCACAAAGAAATTTTATCACTCTATGGATGTGACATTCTTCGAAAATCAACCTTTTTACTCCAAGAACAATATTCAAGGTGAGAGTGAGATTTTTGAACATTCTTTTTGGGAATTCGAGAGTAACACTCAAACATCCCAACAATTAGAGCCACTCAAACCTGTCGAGTCAGTTGCAATTCCTCCTATTACCTCTCCGATCACAGAAAACCAGTCCCAAACACAATCCATGCATGTTCCCGCAACAAACAATGATCTCTTGGTGTACTCTAGAAGGAAGAAAAAACAAGAACATGTAGAGGAACAAATGCAAGAAGGGACTCGTCATGAAGCTGAACCGAAGCCAATCCTAGAAGAAACACAACCAGGTAACACTGTTTCGGATTCTGATAATATTCCACTAGATCTTGATTTGCCAATTGCTCAGAGAAAAGGTGTCAGGACATGTACACATCATCCTATTTACAACTTCATTTCTTACAAGAAGTTGTCTCCAGATTACAGGGCCTTTGCTACTAAACTCATGGAAATTCAAATTCCTAATAGCATTCAAGAAGCTATGCAGGTTCGTGAATGGAAGCAAGCCGTTATAGAAGAACTCAGGGCTCTTGAAAAGAACGATACATGGGAAATAGTCAATCGGCCTCCAGGAAAGAATCTAGTGGGATGCAAGTGGATCTTTACTGTCAAACACAATGCAGATGGCAGTATAGACAGGTTCAAGGCTCGGTTGGTTGCTAAAGGTTTCACACAAACCTATGGTATTGACTACCAGGAGACCTTTGCTCCTGTTGCAAAACTTAACACTATTCGAGTACTTTTGTCTCTTGCAGTGAACTGTGACTGGAATCTTCATCAATTAGATATCAATAATGCCTTTCTTAATGGAGACTTGGAGGAAGAAGTGTACATGGAAATTCCTACAGGACTCAAAACTCAGGCAAACTCGGACAAGGTTTGTAAATTGAAGAAATCTCTTTATGGCCTAAAACAATATCCTAGAGCATGGTTTGATCGGTTTACCAAAGTGGTAAAGAAGTCCGGTTACTCTCAATGCCAGTCTGATCATACTTTGTTTGTTAAACATTCTCTTGTTGGAAGGATATCTATCATTATTGTGTACGTGGATGACATAATCCTGACAGGAAATCATGATGAGGAGATTAAAGAACTCAAGAGGCTTCTAGCTCTTGAATTTGAGGTCAAGGACCTTGGAAACCTAAAATATTTCCTCGGGATGGAAATTGGAAGATCCAAAACAGGAATTGTGGTCTCTCAACGTAAGTATGTCCTTGATTTACTCAAGGAAACCGGGATGCTTGGTTGCAAACCTACAGACACGCCAATGGAAGCAATCACCAAAGGCAAAGGAGAAGAAGACAACGTTCCTGTTGACAAAGGAAGGTACCAAAGATTGGTAGGAAGACTTATCTACCTCTCACACACCAGACCCGACATTGGTTTCGCTGTTAGTGTTACCAGTCAATTCATGAATAATCCTACTAAAGAACATATGGACCGAGCATACCATATTCTGAGGTATTTGAAGAAGACTCAAGGAGAAGGCCTTCATTTTAAGAAGACTGTGAGAAGGAACATTGAAGTATTCACTGATGCTGATTGGGCTGGTTCTATCACTGATCGAAGATCCACATCAGGGTATTGTACTTATGTGTGGGGGAATCTGGTTACGTGGCGAAGTCAAAAGCAGACTGTTGTTGCTCGGAGTAGTGCAGAAGCAGAATTTTGAGCTATGGCTCACGGGATATGTGAAGGAATGTGGTTAAAACGTCTACTCCTTGAGCTTAAAGTTCCAGCAAACGATCCCATCAACATGATGTGTGACAATCAAGCCGCTATAAGTATAGCCAAGAATCTTGTTCATCACGATTGAACTAAACATGTAGAGATAGATAGACATTTCATCAAAGAAAAACTCGAAGGTGGCGCAATCAATCTCTCCTACATTCCAAGTGCTCAACAAACAGCAGACATTCTTACTAAGGCATTGTCAAAGACAAAGTTCGAAGAGATGAAGTCCAAGCTAGGCTTACTCAACATTTACAGCCCAGCTTGAGGGGGGGTGTAGAAATCCAGGTCATTACAACCAGGATATGCAGAATATTTTGTACAGCTATAATATATTTTGTACAGCCAAGTAGGCTTGTTTTAAGGGATATGTTTATTCACCAAATTCCATGGAGATATACTCTCCATTAATTAGGATATTTCTTATTTATTGTTAGGATATTTCTTATTTATTACTGAATATTTTTCTCAGCCATCTTGTATTATATATATCTGTTTGTATTCATGATGCAGTGAAAAACAGAATTTCTCATTCAAACAAATCTTCACAAATTAATGTCACTGGCAATGAATTGCCTATTTATGTGGGCTATGAAAACTTTTAGTACTTCATCAACTTTGATCAAATTGGGCAAACTGTATCGTGGTATACCTCAGGTAATAACTCTATCCTTAATTTATAATTTTAAAAATATAGGTAGAGTTGTAAGGTGCTTTAAAATAATTAACTGTATTGTTTTTTATTGTAGTTTTATGGCAGAATATTGTGAACTTTAAGGCAAAGTGCACAATTTCGGCTTCATATCTCTGGCGATTGTTTCAAGTGCTACAAGAGGCGTACAAAGTGATTGCAGAGAGTGCGCCACATCACTCTTCCACCTATTAGCTCAAGCATCGAGGGGGAAATTATTCTTCATGCCATACAATGTTAGAGAACATTGGATGTTAGCACTTATTTCACCATGCGAAGACCAAATATATTGATTTGATCCCCTTAGACACCCACCACGTGATAATTTCATATCACTCACGAGATTGTAAGCTCGAGATTGTAAGTATTAATGTTCTCTTGTACAATTATCTGTTTTCAGTTTTACATAATTGTATTTTCTATTAATTCTTTTAATCATGACACATTGGTAGGGCACTTAACGACTGGAAGCTTCAAGTGGGAAGCGATGTCACAATCTAACCAAACGGAACGCTACATACCAGACGTAAGTGTCCAAGAAAATAAGAAAACATAAAATGTAGTTTTTTTATTCTACGTTTCATGCGAAATATAATTAATTGTGGTATAAAAGCCCTAGGGAAAAAATATTTTTATATACATGAGGATATAAAAAGTTAGATTGGAGTGGGTAAAATTTGTAAATAGGTATGTCATTTTTAGATAGAGATAGTAGATAAACAATTGTGCATAATAGCTAAAATGTAAATGATCTTGTAAATACCTTGTAATTTCAATATACATCAATTTTTGTATGCAATCAAGGCCTTGTTGTAATAGATAACACATGAAACTGGCCATCTCATAGGAAATCATAAATTTTGGAATTTTTTTTTTGTGCAATACCAATTTTCCATGATGATTTTAGCAAAAAACCATCATGGAAGTTTTGTATTATTCCACGACAGTTTTTTAGAAAACCGTCGTGGAATGTAGGTTTTCCACAATGGTTTTTAAGAAAACTGTCGTGGAAACTTTCCTCTTTCATGACTGTTTTTGAAGAAAACTATCGTGAAAGAGCTGCTCCCACACCCCCAAATTGGCTCTTATTTTGAAGTTCTACGATGGTAAAAAACTGTCATAAAAACTTGATTTTTTTACCACAACTGAAATTTTCATGACGGTTTTTTAACCGTAGTGAAATTTTTCCATGACGGTTTTGAACCGTCATGGAATTCCCAATATGTAGTAGTGGTTGTTAGCGTCTTGTGCATAGGCTATGATTAATGTTCTGCCATGAACATGTAGAGGAACCTATTTTCATCGTCGCAAACAATGTTGATCATAGATCCTAGATTTATGTTCTTCAACATATGCAAAAAGCTGGTATTTCATAATATGATTCATCTGTGATGCCTCTAACAATATCTAATGCAGTCTCTTTAGCCCTCCAAGCCTTTTGGTAGCTCACATCAACACCTGTTTTAGAATATTTTAAATTTAGTTATTGAAATTGATAAAAGAAATTAACATTTATGCATTGGAATGAGATACTCATGATTAAAGATGAATTGGTATCTATAAGGTTACAATTTATAATATCTTCAAGGTTATCTTTTTTTCTTGAATCTCAAAAGACTCTATTACTTCCTAAACCTAAAAGAGTTTCAAACAAGTTGTATTTTCCACATTGGAATCTACTAGATTCTAAGTTGGAACTTGATAGGCTCCTAAAAATTAATTGCTTAGCAGCCTTGGAATCTTCCACGTTCCAACTTAGAACTTGATGGGTGACAAAAAATAATAGATTTTCATCAAGGAACCTAGTCTATAACCAAATCACAATTAAACTAGATGTGCGTAAAAGTGATGGAACCTTTTAGATTTCAAGTTGTATTAAAAAGAAGAAAGGAAGGAAGCATTTACTGTAATCATCCTTCACGTCTCATATGATGCTATTGGGTGTGCATGTAGTTTTTCCCAGATTTTTTATTTCCTCTTGATTCGATCACTAATAACTTGGCTGTTAGGTTTTTTGTGGTCTGATTGTAAGAGATCTAGATTGTAAACCATCACCTGAAACATCTCGGTCTCGTTATGTTTTGAAGCTCTGATCCATCATTTGTAGTTGTCATCTACATTGCTTATTGTCATTCTTGATTTGTTTGATTTTTTTTTTTTTTTTTACTTTGTTCTGGTACTTTTCCCTCATTGCAATGCATTTCTTTAGTACCACCATGTTCTTAAAGAGTTGGTTGATATAAAAGTTGTCACAATCTGTTTCATCCATTACCGGAACAATATCTATTGTTTCTTTCATAATTTGCTTCGTCTTTTCTTTTTCCTTCCTTTTTGGGATAAGCTTGCTATTAACTTCTACATTTGTATATTGTTCCTCATCATATTCCCACATGGCTTCACTAATCCCCATTTGTGGAGGGTCCGCACCTTGTAGTATGGCTTCTAACTCAATGTTTTCCACCATATCTAGAGTTTTGTTTACTAGTGAAACTTGGTTGCTTCCCCCATTTGAAGAGATAAGTAGTGTTGTTTCCATATTATATATAAGGGGAAGTATGTGACGTCTTCCTTCTTCTTTATGGCCAAATAAAATTGAACATCCATGTCATTTTTTATCAGAATTTTTGGTGATGCTTCAATCATTTGGTACTCCGTCTTGATTTCCTTATCCTCTTTATTAAAGCTCAAATGGTTTTTAACCATATCAAGAAATTTGTTGTATTTAGTGTCCATGGGAACTAGTATTCCCATTGTTTTATAGTTGATGTAGATTTTTTTTGTTCCATATTCCATCATAATTGATGAAAATGATTAGCTTTTCCATCTATTGAAAATAAGAAAGCAAGAAAAGGAATTACACTTAATGCACTTCCTTGAAACCTTACAGATTCCAATATTTGAAACTTGTCGGATCCATAGACAAACATCTTATTTTTATTGGAACCTGTAAGTTTCCAACATTGGAGCCTACATGTTCTCAAAAGCAAATCACACGTAAAAACATCTCATTTTTATTGAAACTTGCAAGTTTCCAATGTTGGAACTTGCATGTTTTCAACGCCGAATCATACAAACAAATACCTTATTTTTTTTGGAACATGCAAGTTTCCAATGTTGAAACCAGCATGTTTTCAAAACCAAATCACAACAAAAACATCTCATTTTGATTGGAATCTGCATGTTTTCAAAGCCAAATCACTTACAGAAGAATCTCATTTAATTGGAACCTGCAATTTTTCAATATTGGAACCTGCAAGTTTTCAAAACCAAATCACTCACACAAGTATGTCATTTAATTTGAACCTGATATAGAAACTTGGAGGTTTCAAAATCAAGTCATAAACACAAGCATCTGGTTCCATAGTTTAGAATAAAGTATCTCATTTCTTGTTTGAAAAATTTGTACAAAGTTTCATTTGATAAAATCTATAATCAGAATTGTTTTTTATATTTTAAAAGAAATATTTCATAATCAAATTAAGCTTGATTAGATCGAAACCTGTTGCCGTTGTACTAATGTTGTCATTGACGTCTGTGGTGAGCTGTAGAGATAGTTGGAAATCGACGGAGATTGGAACTGAGTTTGATTTTTTTTTTGGAACCCATTGAAGTCAGAGTCGCAGTCCTGTTTTCGAAGTTTAGTTTTGGTCATCATTCCTGTCGAAGTCGGAGTCGGAGTCATTGAAATCTCAGTCTCTATCTCATTCTGGTTGCCGTCAGTGGTGGTTACGGAGTCGTAGTCTTGTCTTCGAAGTTCGATTTTAGTTGCTATCATCATCGTGTCGAAGTCGGAGTCATCAAAATCGTAGTCTTGATCTCGATCTGGTTGCCGTTGGTGGTGGCTGGCATCCATGGATTTGGAGCTTATATTTTTGAGCTCTAAGGAAGAAATAAGCTCTTTTGATAAATTGAACATTTATTGAAGGGTATTTTTGTCCCTCAATAAATCAGTATTTTCCAATAAAGTGGCACTTTTGATAAATTGATTCTTGGAGGGTAATGTTGATAAGTTGGGGCATTTGGGGGGCATTTATGTTTCTCAACATAGAGATCATGAGACTGCTTATCATATCATGGATAATTTTGAGGACATGTTTGGAGGCCAAACTTTGATTAAGCAGCAAGGGCTCTTCAAAAGCTTCCCAACTACCAAAAAAACTAGGGACATCTATGAAGGATCATATGATGTTGGACATGGGTTACCTCACCGAGGCTCAAGTGAGCCGATATTGATGCTGAGTCATAGATGACTATAGTCTTTAAGAATCTTTCTAAGGAGTTAATTCCATTTAGAGCTTCATATAACTTGAGCAATGGACATGATATGACCTTAACTAAATTGATGAAGCAATTGCAGAAGTTCAAAAACTTGATCAGGGAGGCTCTGGCTAGTGGTGAGGTAAACTTGGCGGTTGCAACTAGTTCCAACTCTAACATTTGGAATGGAAAAAAGCAAAAGGCCAAGAATGCGAAGTGTTCTATAATGGAAAAGCGCAAGGATAAGAAGAAAAAGAAGAGGAACCTAAAGAAATTAAAGTTTTTCTTTTATGGAAAAGGGCCGACATGTTAATAAGAATTGCAATGAGTTCCAAGCTAAAATAGGTAAATGCAAACTTCTAGTTGTTGAGACTTGTTTATTTAAAGAGTCAAGTGACATTTGGGTCATGGTTTCTCAAGCAACTAATCATGTATTTGTTTCTCTATAGGGGTTGAAGGAAACGAGACGTCTGCCACATGAGCACTTCACGTTATGGATGAGCGATAAATCCTTGGTGTTAGCTAAAGTAGTGGGGGATGTCCATTTTTATTTTGATAGTTATAAGAGTTTAGTTTTGAGAGATTGTTTTTGTGTTCCTAAACTTAAAAAGAATTTAATTTCTATCGCTTGTTTATTTAAGGATTCTTATTCAGTTTTTTTAATTATAAAGTTATGATTCATAAAACAAATCTTTTATCAATAGTGGATAGATGTAAAGCAACTTATATTTTATCAAACCTAAGATGGACTCACTGTTAAACACTAAGATTAACAATAACTCTAAAAAACTTAAAACTTCTCACTCTAATAAAACTTGTCTCTAACACTTACGATTAGGCCATATTGGCCTAAATATGATTTAAAGGTTAGTAAGGGATGGACATTTAAGTCATTTAGAGGTAGAATCTATACCATAATATGAATCTTATTTGGAGAGCAAAATGACCAAAAGACCATTCGAGTCTAAGGGCAATCGAGCCGAAGGAGTTCTAGAACATGTGCATAGTGATGTTTGTGGTCCCATGAACATCAAGGCATGAGGAGGGTATGAGTACTTTGTCACTTTTATGGGTATGTCTATCTAATGCATCATAAGAACGCAACTTTTGACCAGTTCAAGGAGTTTCTAGCTGAAATGGAGAAGCAATTAGGTGAACCCATAAAGATACGTCAATTTGATCGAGGTGAAGAGTACATCTCCAATGAATTCTTAGGATACTTAGTAGATTTTATCCCATTTCACTGTACCAGGCACTCTAAAGTAGAATGACATGGCTGAGAGAAGGAATAGGACTTTTTTGGATATGGTTAGATCCATGATGAGTTATTTGACATTGCCTATATCTTTCTAGGGACATGCATGACAAACTGCTTGTTATATTTTGAAAAATGTGCCTTCAAAATCAATTCCTAAGACTCCTCATGAGTTATGGATGGGTAGGAAGACATCCTTAAACCATATTTGTATATGGGAATATCTTGCTCATGTATTGGACAAGGAAGTAAATAAGTTGGAAGCACGTTCGAAGGCATGTGTGTTTAGAGGATATCCAAAAAGGACAAAAGATGGTTATTTCTATAATCCAAAAGAAAATAAAATCATGGTTTTAAGGAATGCAATTTCCTTGAGGAAAGTTACATGAATGATTTTAAGCCTTATAGCAGAATGGTACTCCAAGAGTTAGTAGGCCATTCGATCACTCTGGTTGGTTCTAGATGAAACCAGCCTAATCAACATACTAAAATCGACCGAACAACAACCTAGGGAGCTTCAGTGTAGTCAGAGGATCAGGCGTCAACCCAAAAGATATATATTAAATGGTGAAGCTTACTTAGATGAACTGGTTGATCATGATAGGGATCCTTACACTTAAAAAGAAGCCATGGAGGATGTTGATTTAAAGCTATGGACAAAAGCTTTGAACATTAAGATAAAGTCTATGAAGAATAATCAAGTTTGGGAGCTTGTGGACCTTCCCTAAGGGGTAACACCCATAGGGTGTAAGAGGGCCTACAAGAGAAAAAGAGATGCAAATGGGAAAGTCGAAACCTTTAATGCTAGACTGGCAGCAAAGGGATACATACAAAAGGAAGGAATATATTACAAGGAAACCTTTTCTCCTGTAGTCAGGCTTAAGTGCATCCGCATTCTTTTATCCATTTTTACCATTCTTGATTACGAGATTCGGCAAAAAAATGTCAAGATGATCTTTTTGAACAGCTATATTGATGAGACCATATATGGTACAACCAGACAGGTTCAAAGCTAAGAGTGAAGAGAATAAAGTCTGTAAGCTACTAAAGTGTATTTATAGACTTAAGTAAGCTTCCTATTCTTGGAACATAAGATTTGATCAAGTGATTATGACTTATGGGTTAGAACAAAATATAAACATATTAAGGATAGGAATGTGGTTTTTCTACTACTCTATGTAGATGATATTCTGCTTGTTGGTAATGACATTGGGCCATTGTCATTGGTCAAATTATGGTTAACTAAGTAGTTTGACATAAAAGACTTGGGTGAAGATAATTATGTGCTAGGTATCCAAATCTTTCGAGATAAGAAGAAAAAAATGATAGCTTTATCCCAAGCTATCTACATGGACAAGATACTCAAGAAGTATGCAATGCAAAATTCTAAGTAGGTCTAGAATTATAGTTTTTAAGAAAGACTATCCAAAGTCTGATGAAGAAAAAGAGTACATAAAGAAGGTGCTTTTATGCTTCGGCAGTAGATAGTCATGTGTATGCTATGCTTTGCACATGACCTTACATATATTATGCGTTAGGGATTATGAGTCGATACTAGTTAGATCTAAGACCTAACCATTGGGCTACAATCAAGTATATTTTTAAGTACCTAAGAAGTACTAAAGCTATATGTTAGTGTATTCTAGTAAGGATCTAACATCTCTAGGATACATTAATTTGGATTTTTGATTCTATTTGGATTTAAGGAGATTGACTTCAGGATCTTTGTTTACTTTAGGAGGAGTTGCCATTGTTTGGAAATGTGTCAAGTAGATTATACTTTAGATTCGACGATGGAGATTGAGTATGTGGCAGCAAGTGAAGATTCGAAAGAAGTTGTTTGCCTTGACAAGTTCCTTGGAGATCTTGAGGTAGTTCCTAATATTGATAAGCCGATAACAACTCTATAGCAATAGCTAATGTTAGAGAACCAAGATTTCACAACAAGAGTAAGCATATATATCGGAAGTACTGTGTGATAAAGGACTTAGTAAAGAATGGACATGTTGTAGTATGCAAAATTGTATGCAAGGACAATATAGTTTGACCCTTTCATGAAGACACTACTAACAAGGGTTTTCAAGAAGCATGTATAGGCTATGGAGATGTATAACATGTCAAATTTACTTACTTAAGGCAAGTGGGAGATTGTTAGACTAGGTACATAATGATTAAATGAAGTAATAGTTTTTTGGAGACATTTAATCAATAAAGAGTTTATTAATTATTCTATATATCAAATATGTCCTCTTTATGTTTATTCCTCTTGAATATATGATAAGCAAACTAGAGTCTGAGACTATCAATCTAAACTTTTAAGATTGTGTATATAATGGATAGATTATACGGAAGACATGAATCTTAAAGGTGATACTCTAAATTAAAAGATCTACAATCAAAGAAATAAAGTTGGGCGCTTTAATCATGTAAAGATTGTTATAGTCTACATCCCGAATAAAGATGGCTTGTCTTGGTCATCGGAACTAGACTCCGCAAGTAGAAATATTGGAATATCGTCATAGGTGACAATATATTAGATTAGGACAAAAGTTGAATTGATTTGATTAATAATTCTATTAGTCTAAATAATTCACTTTAGACAATCATATGTATTATATCGTAATCCTAAAATGAATTAATGGGCTCGTATTTTTGACTTGTGTCTTTTGATATACCAAAGGGTGACATCCTGAGTTATATGAAGGTACGCGTGTCGGTAACTTGGAGATAAAACTCTTGATTGCTAGACTCATTATTCATAGATATGGAATCCATAGCTTTGTTGTAGAGTTGATGATATTTTCTTATAGGCATTATCCTTTGATTGGAAAACTGGAGCACTCAATCATTCAAATACATAAGTGTAATTGAATGGCATACTATTTATATTGGTTATGGATAGTAAGTTTTCTAATAGTGAGATAATGGAACATAAGATAAAAATAATTGGGAAGGTAAAACGAAATTTTGTCCTTAAGTTGATTATGAATATTCTATGGGGATGTTACACATTATGATATATCATAGATGATTAAGTTATTAGAGTTTCATAGTTTATATATAGTTCGAGAGTACAACTCTAAGCTTTTAATAGAATAGCTTAAGAGCTGATAATTATAAAATGAATGCATTGGGGGCATGTTATTTTATAATTATAGGAGCTTGATTTATACATGTCCATCGAGTTCCTTTTGCTAGCTCGCAATATTTTCTGTAACGATACAACGTATTTTTCCTACATATTAGCAACTTATGTTAATTCTTATATTGGTTTAAATTTTGTTGATTAGATTTAATAGTTCATGTTAGTTTATTGGTTAAATTAATCTTATGAATTAATACAAGGTATAGATGTTGAATTATTGGAATATATTTTATTTGTTATGGGATTATCTATATGTGACTATTTTAATCAGATAACTTTTCTATTTGTTTATTTGAATTAAAATTGAGGCTCTATCAAAGATTTCTATTTAGAATAAAATATAAAAGTTTCTAATAATGGTAGAACCAGCAGGCTGGTGCCTTCGTCTGGTCAGCCGGTGGAGCATAACTTAGTTACGCAAAATAGTACAACCGGCAAGCTGGTAGACAGGATGGGCAAGCCAGTTGGGCATAATACTATTATGCGTCTTTCATGTGTTTTGATGTGGACTTTGACTCAGTTTCGAATTTGGACGCCCTATCTACGTAGAATTGACTCCCCACCATCCACTATAAATAGGATACTTGTTCCTATTATTATTTAGATTAATAAAGAAATTTAGAGAGAGTATTCTAGAAAGAAACTCTGAAATGTCATAGAGCTATTGTTCAACATCTTGAACTTTAGCCCTTAGTTTTCTCTTGTAGTTGGAAGGAGATATTACTAAGAGGAGAATTAAATTATGTGTGTCTACTCGCATTCCGGCCATAGAAAAGAGAATAGCAAAGAAATATAGTTGCCCTACTACAAACATAGCCTTCTACGATAGTTTTAAACTGTCGTGGAAAACTTTCACAACGATAAAAAAGCCATCTTTAAAACCTCCATCATAGTACCAAATTGGGTTTTCACAATGGTTTTTCACCGTCGTGGAACATCCGTTTAGGCGTCAAATTTAGGTGCCAATGTGGAACATTTGACCTCTATCATGATCGTTTTGTTGTAGTTCTTCCGGACGCAATTCTCAATAGCAGCTCTGTTGAAGGTTTTTTATCAGAAGTGCGGTTCCAATTCCAAGAGATACGTAAGATATTAATTAATTTATATATATACATGTCTAACTTGTTATTTGGAAAAAGGCTTTGATTTAAAATTTTTAAAATTCTGTTGCGTTCATGTTTTTTCCTACACGACTAGATTACCCAATCTGTAAAACCACCCTAAACTACAAATGCACACCATCCCCGACAGTGAGGCACTCTGCCACACGAGGAGAGAACTTCCCTGGAAATTGTAGAGCCACCGAACCCAGAAGCCACCAAACAATCTTTGACACAAATATGAATTCTAACAAACTCAAGGTTTCCTTTAATTGCCGCATCAACAGTAATTTTCACCACACCATCCCTAGGATGCTGTCACTCCTTGGCTACAGAAGTTGAATGCACTCCCGTTAGCCTATCCATCTTTGAACAAGTAAAATACTCGCACAACAAATGACCAACTCTCTCCCGCGTCTCACCCGTCCCAACCAAAATCCCTTCATGGATAAATCTATTCCTGTCAAACCATAAACCCCATAGTATCATGCAAAAGACCTCAACATCCTCGTCTACGCACCGGACCTGACACAAAAGAGCACAATCGGGCCCCCAGGAAACCTTTAACCAGATTCTAAATGGCACTTAATTCCCAGAGCTCCTGCTCTCTCAAACACGACCACAAAGCATGTGAAGCCTATCATGTAGACTCAGCTCATGTATAATCTTGCATGTAACTTTTGATGTAAACGAGATGCTTTGTTGCACTTGATGTATGTCCAATTTGTTAATATCTGGTATTTCATCCTATTAGAATAAAATAATTGTTTCATAATTTTAATTTAGATTAAGCAAATGTAATTATAATTAAAACTAAGGATGTACTTCAGGAATGTGTTTCATCAAATCGATCGAAGTGAAGTTGAGAAATTTGCCTATATTGGTTCAGAATATTGTTGCCGCTATAGCTCCTAATTGATCCTTTAGTTATACTTAAAGATAAAATTTGTTCATGGAATTAATAAATGTTCTTTAATGAAAGATAGTGTGTGTGTGTATATATATATATATATATATATATATATTGTAAAGCACACTATTAATAAAGCTAAGATTTTAGTAAATAACTAATTGTTAGCCATATACTTTAACATATCAAAATTTTTGTCACGTATTTATCCAGGTATTACGTTAACATTGTTTCTATTGCAGCGGTAGCAATTGAATAATTTGTTATACTCGACTGTTGTGGGTTTATGATATTTTTCATAAGTCATATACCAGAATTTTTGTTCAAAATCTACAAGAGAAATTTTTGCTTTTATTTATTTCTCTGAAATAATAAACACAAATATTGTTAGATGTAAGAAACTATTAAAAAGGTTGCATTTATTTATTTTTCTGCAATAAACACAAATATTGTTAGATATAAGAAACTATTTAAAAGGGAAAGAAGTAAATATATACATATATATATATATATGTATATTTGTTGATTCAAACCTGTATATATATAGTTTATCACCAAACCATTTAAAATGTTTTGAATAAAAAAATATACATACATATGTATATATTTATTTTGTCCTTTTTAAATAGCTTCTTACATGTATTAATTATGTTTATTGCTTTAGAAATATAACTTCTAGATAAGAGAAAACTTTTCTCCCGTGGACTTTGAACAAAACTTCTAGTACATAGCTTGTGAAAATTGTGATAAATCCACAATAATTAAGTATAATGAATTATTAGACTGCTATTGCGCAGCAAAAACAACGTTCAAGCAAAACTCAGGTAAGTACGTGTTAATAATTTTGATATGTTAAAATATGTGGCTAATAATTAGTTATTTACTAATATTTTAGTTAGCTTAATAGTGTGCAATTTATAGAAAAAAAATATTTTTTTACTACATATGTTATATTCAAGTATACCTAAAAGATCCATAAGAGTTATTGCAGCAATAATATTCGGAGCCAATGCAGAAAAATTGCTCTCAACTGCACTTTAATCAATTTGATGGCACATTCTTAATTTTAGTGCTAATTACATTTGCTTAATTTAAATTAAAAATATAAAACAATTATTTTTTTTCTCTATTTGGAAGGAATACCATATATCAAAAAATTTGCACAAACAACAAGTGCAACAGAGCATTGCAACATAGCATCCCGGGCACATCAAAAGAAGTTATAAGCAAGATTACATATGCGCTGATTATAAATTTACAGTTGTTACTCAATTGCTCGAAACCTCTGATAATACACTATCAAAGAGTGAGAAATTCTACAAGTTTGGTCATGTAAATAATGTAACTATTGTAAATCATCCTCATTGGTCAATCACAACTAGCTACACCAATTGTTACAGAAACGTAGCCATGATAATGCATAGCGTAAATAGTTTTCTTTTTTTATTGTATATATTGAAAAGGAAGCACCTTTGAGCTTTTTTTGTTACTAAAAATCCTGGCCACCAACTCTATGAAATATCAAAAGGTGCAATAGAACTAAAGATATAGTAAATCATCAATTTTACAAAGAAACTCGGATTCAACGTATTCAAGAGGAAATACTCAACATAAACTTAGATCGTCACATCTAAAGAGAGGAGATATTCAATTGTTAAAAGACAAGGAAAAAAAAAACCTACCTCTTCAACTTGATTTTTGTTGAACAAATCCTTATGCTCCAAAAGATTCTTCTAATACTTTAAAAAAACCTGTAGAAACGTAATGGAAAAATATTATTTTCCTGTCACAGACCTAGATCCGGGTAGTGACGTAGTGGAATAATTAAATTAATTAAACCAAATTTTAATTAAACTTGCTAATTAATTAGTTGGGTATTTATGAAAACATGATAAATTTTAAACTTTTAATAAATACCCTTAAGTTAAAATAAGTTAAAATAAAAAGAAATAAAAACTGATAGAACAAACCGGGCTGCACCCGACCCACATTTGTGTACACACATAGTATCGATACAAATAAATAAAACCACAGTCCAAACCAAAAGTAAACAATGAAGACATTACATGTCTTGATTAAATAAGTAAATAACCTAATTAAAGACTCCTACGCTCCACGTGTCCGTTCGATAGAGTCCCAATCAGCCCTATGCTGCACTTCACCTAGTTGGGTGGGAGGGGGGGATAGGATTTTGAAAACAAATAACAAGCTTCAAAAATAATAAACTTTAATATGTAAATCTTTCATAAACGAAAGGTTATAAAAATCCAGTAAGTAAATTTTCTCAATATCATACTTACCAAACCGGTCCACATCCATTTACAATTTCTTTATCATTTATATCTAAGCAAAGCCATAAAATATCACCACCATGTGGCCCAGCTAGGTTTCGAGACCTGCCCCTAAGGTCGCTCTCTACACGACCTGATCTCTAAGTATGGCATCATGCCCAAATATCATTCTGAATGGTGTTTACGACACGCCTGACTCTATATCATTATTCAAGTCTCATATTACCAAGTGTTCTCATTTACATTCATTATGCTGATCATTATGATCATTTCATCACTCTACATCTTTTGAAAATAACTGAATAAAATTCCTTTCATAGAAACATTTTCAAAAAACACTATGTGACCAAAACTCTTTCAAAATTATGGCTAGCAAAGAATGAGGGTAAAATTCCTACCTCGTTATCCAGTTTGATAGCACTCACTCTGCAATCCTAACCCGCTATACGTTAACTCCACATAACTGTGAACAATCTTAAATGTAATTTAAATATGTCAATATCTACCTTAGAGTACTCTACAATGTTGTACTAACTCATAGTGTCTTAGTGTGCCTTTAGTGTTCACAAAATCATGCCATAAGGTTAAAATCTCTATTTATGCTTTTAAATGATGAAAACGGTTGAAAAGTTTCTACATAGCCCTGTCGGCCTATCGAACTCTTTGGTTTGGCCTGTCGAACTGCTACAGTTTGGCCAACCGATGTAACGTCCCGAAATTTATTTAATGTTAATGTAATATAAATGATGAATTAGTGTGCCATAATTAACGTTTTAACATTAATTAGATTATTTGGTTGGATTTTGAATTTTTGGTTGTTTTGTTAAATTGATGCATTCAAATGATTTCTTATTGTTTTAAAATGACGTTTTGAGTTTTAAAAAACACAACAATTTGTAAAATGTTAAAAATACTCTGTTTTACAAAACCGTGGGCGACACATGGTTTTCACACAGTAAAACCGCCAACCGATTTTCTCTATTTATTTCCTTCTTCTTCTCTCTCTCTTCACTCAGCTCACTCACTCTCTCTCTCTTCCCTCCTGTGGTTCCCTCTCGGTTTCCCCTCTCTCTCTCAAATTTCTTCACAAATTTTTGGACTCCATTTCGAATCCAAGCTTGGGGATAGCAAGGAGGAGGCTCGGGGACGTGATTTAGCAACCGAGATCGCGAATTTAAGCTTCGATTCGAGGTTAGATTCGAAATTTCTAAACTTTTTACAAAATTTTCAATTTTGTGCATTTTTGAAATCTAGGTTTGTTTAAGCTTAGAAAACCATGGATTTGAGTTAAATGAACTTAGAACAACTAGAATCTAAGCTTAGATTGAAGAAAAACGGATTGAATTCAAGATTTTTCATTTTTTCTCCCTATTTTTCCATTTTCGGATTTTTGAGGATTTTGAGCTTAAATCTTGTTTAAATGATTCCAAACATGTTCTAGTATGTTTTTCTATCAACTATGATTGTTTTTCATGCTTGGGATTTGAGAAAAACAGGTTAGAATCAAGATTTGAATTTTGGGGATCGAGAAACCCGTGGCTAGGATTTCTGGATTTTCCCAGTTCGGCAGGCCGAACTGTGTGTTCGGCAGGCCGGAGTGATGATCGGCAGGCCGGTGTTCTGCCGACCGGCAGGCCGAACCTGGGGAAGTGTTCGGCCGACCAAACTTTGCTTCCGGCAGGCCGACCGAGGCATGGAAAATTTTTGTGATTTTTACCCGTTTTCACTATTTTGAACCCTGATTTAAATCCCAACCTTATAGAATGATTTTAAAGGTACAAATGGCACACTAGGACATCATGAAATGGTTTAGTAACATAGAATGTCTCGAACTAGATATTGATCGACTTAGTTTGTATCTAGGATCGTTCGTGGTTCCGTGGAGCTAACGTATAGCGGACCGGGATTACGGTGTGGGGCACCGACACGAGTGTTGAGATAGGACTTCTATCCTATTTCTTTGGTAGCCTGGTTTTGAAATGATTTGGCTTTGAAAAGGATTTCTATTAAAATGTTTTCAACGGTTGTTTGAAAATGGTTTTATCGGTTATATTTTAATATACCGTGATTATGAAATGAACTTCATAATAAATATAATTGACAACACTCGGTAATTGGGTTTTGAATGATAATGATAATATACACATAGGCATGATGCCATATCAGAGATCGGGTCGTGTAGCGATGGACCTTGGGGGCAGGTCCCGAAACCCAGCTGGGCCACTACGGTGGTGATATCATGGTTTGCCTAGGTAAAAGAAAAATTGTGTTTTCGATTGTACGAGTCGACTGTTCTGTGTCAGAACGGCTCTACTCAAGTTATGTATTTATTTATTTATTTATTTAAGTTTTCTTTTGAGTACTCCTAACAATGAATTGTTTCTTTAAATTAAATTATTTATAAAACATAGTCCTACTGAGCCTTTCGTTTACGTTTTATTGTTTTAAATTCCCCCCTCTAGGTGGTTTCCCATTTAGGTTTGGAGAAGATTCTTCGGACTGAACTCAGGAGCAATAGGAGAATTTATTTATATTCTGTATTATTTAATCAAGGCATGTAAGACTTAACTTTATTTGTACTTGGACTGTAATTGTATTTATGATATTGTCAGTACCATGTGTGTGCACAAGTTGTGGGTTGTGGAACCCATATTCGTGGTTTTTATTTAATTTTTATTATTTGCTTGATATTTATAAATTCTTTTATAAAATGTGGTGGAAAACTCCTTATTTCTCATGTAATTTGAATCTTAAACCCTTAATTTCAATTAAATCCTCTTTTAATTAATCTAAATATTCCGCCACGTCACCTCCTGTACTCCGGGGCGTGACAACCGACCATCTAGACCTAGCCTACCGAACTGCTTGAGTTCAACCTGCCAAAGGTATGAATCTGGCCTGCCAAACTCATGAATCCGCCGATGCTCATGATTAGCCTGCCAAACTAGCAAAATCTAAGAAATTCCATATTTTGAGCCTTGGCTTCCTTGAGCTCAAAATCTCATTTCCAACCTGTTTTTCAGTTCCCAGAGCATGCATAATATTCAGAAATGATAGAAAAACATATTGGAACACATTTAAACACTTTTAAACAAGTTTTTCATAGAAATTTTTAAATTATTCTGAAAATGAGAAAAAAAAGAAAAACTTGATTTAGCTTAATCTTGTTCGATCGGGCTTAGATTTATGATGATTTGGGTTCCACGAACTTAGATTGATTGGTTGCTAAGCTAAAGAAAATCAGATTACAACTTACAAAGAGAATTGAAGAATTGGGGCAAATTTTAAAATTTTGAAAAGTAAACTAACCTTAAATTGACCTTTGAATTGAGTTTATGGATGCTCAAAAGCATTCCTTGGCTTCCAATGTTGCTAGGAAATCAAGAGCTCTTGCTTAAATTAGAAAAAAGAGAGAGAAGGGGGAGAGAGACAGAGAAAGTGACGGTGAGAAAAAGGGAAAAAGAGAGAATCTGAGAGAGTGAGAGGGAAAGAGGGAGAGAGAGGGAATAAATAGAGTTTTCTCAAGCTGGAAACCATGTCCAGCACATGGTTTTCAAAGAGGGATGTGTTGGGTATTTGACAAATTGTTTTGTTTCAAAATTCAAAATAACTAATAAAAAGAATTAAAAATGGAATTAATTGGAAAATATCACAAAATAACTTGATTATGTTCAAATTACAATTTTACCTAAATTAATCATATTCAAATTATCTAATTTAATCATCTGGTGTTTACTCCTATGTCGATAACGAATTTCTCTTAGGTAATCGCTAATCTTTCTCAACCATTAACAATTTATCCCAGTTAGCAAATGTCCTACATCTCTATAAAAATTCTAAACTTACCAAGATTCATTAAAAACAGGAATTCAAAATATTACACAAGTCTCATAGATATCTTTATTCTATGACAATCTCATGACATTCAATCATGGTCCAAGCTTCTCAGCCTTAAATTAAATGACAAATCATGTAAAAGGTATGCAAACTTTTACAAGCATTAAGTTTATATTAAACACTCAATATAGATAATGAATAAACATCAAATCAAATTAAATTAAACAAAAGTGAACATTTATAATGCAACTACATCGTAGCCCTAGAACAAAAAAATTGGTTTATAATGAAACTAAAAACAATCCTAAATAATGTTTCAAACATGATGAGTGAAGAAAAAGAACTGTGTTTGGATGTGAATATGGTTTTCGTCTCCATGTTGCACCATTCTTCTTTTCCAAAATAGTGAGTTCTCCATGTGAATATGATTTTCAACTACATCATAGCCTGCAGTTTTTCTCTGTTAAAAAAACCATCCTTCAACCTTCATATTGTTCTATTTATCGGCTAGGGTTTGCAAGGGTAATTTTTGGGATGAAATTAACTCAGAGTTGAATAAAAAATCACTCCAACACTTAAGCTTTGTAATAGAGTCTAGGTTTCGTGTTTCTGGCGCCCAGACTTAGTGTTTCTGGCACCTAGGCACTATACTCTCGGGTTTTAATACTAGGATTCCTCCTACGGGAACGCCTAGGTGCCCATAAACTAGCATCTAGGCTTCATTCTCTTGTCGAGTCTATTTGTGCTCACTTTTTGATTTGTTTTGCCCCGTAACTTGTCAATGTGCATTTTTCTCCTCGAAACTTAAAAAGAGTATAAAACACTATCAAATTCCTAGAAATTACTCAAAACTAACAAAATATTAAGTTAGAATCATCTAATTAATTAGCCCAAAACTTAAGATTTTACTAGTCCTCGAGCAAAAGACACAAAAGAGGAAAAAGGAAACGAAAAGAAAAGACGAGACTGACACTAACACACTACATAGTTTGAGCATTAATTTAATTTTTTATCATACTTGGTCTCAAAGATTGCATAAAGTCTATGATTCAAAGGGAACTGTAACCATTGCGATCATGTAAAATTTCAATTGAAATTCCAATCCTAACATACTCCTAATTTCTTGAGTGTATGTGTGATGCCTCTAGCACTTATGCAACTACACTCGGATTAGTTTATGTCATCAACTTTGTTGTGGAAGTTCTCTAGATTAGTGAAATTTGTGAACTCCATAGGCCAATTTTTCAAACCACTCTTCACTTGTAACGCCCCCTTACGGATGTCACAGATGTCATTACATTCATTCCTTAATTTTTTTTTAGATAAACTATTTGATTAAAATATAATTTGAAAAATAACCCAAGATCCATGCATGCATTTTTTTTAATTTACTTAATTATAAACATTCTTTAACTAGTTTATCAATACCAATGTAAATCAAATAAACTTTTTAAAACATCTTTAAAAATCTACATTCACAATTCGGCAGGCCGAACTTGTCCAGCAGTCCAAAGTTCATCCACCGGCAGGCCGCCCGAGGCTCTGCAAAATAGGATTTCAAAAAAATCGATAAGATCGACAGGCCAGTACAAGGTAATCGATAGGCCGATCGTTACATCGGTAATCCGACCAGTAATGGTCGGCAGGCCAAACTGTTACAAAAAAAAAAAATTGTTTAAAACCAGTCTCAATGCTTCAAATGCAGAAGGCAATTGATAATGCTATAAAGTTAAAGAGTCGTAGTTCAAATCTTTAAAACTCTTCAAATAAACATACTCAGAAATATAAAATATAGTTTATATCTTTAAAATTCCTTCCTTGGCATCCTTCTGTTTGCAATCCATCGTTCATGATTCACACACCTGTCTTTGTCCTCCACCTAATCCATAATTTTCTTACCCTTATCTGCCACATGATATAAAACTAAATAACAAAAAGCTTAGTAAGTACATTTCATAACTCACAAGTAAAAACATTTTATGAACATCATCATAATAGTGCACTAAGCACAACTTCATATAGAACATATCTTTTGTTACGTTATCCATATTAAAACTTTGTTCACTTTATCTTAAGGGCCCAAGTGTTGCACCATTATCATCATCATAGGCGCGCCATCATGAGAGGAGAGAGGTAGCTAATCCCAAACCAAACATGACATCATTACATAAACATAACATAAACGTAGGTGTGCAACACTTATTTAGGTGATACATACATATATCTATACTTTTATACCTTTGAATACGTCATTATTAAAACATGCATGACTTTTGCACAATAAACTTTCATAATAATTCATTAAATAAAACCGTTATAGAATCATCATAAAATCATCATGAGCATAAAAATTCAAACTTTTTCACAAACCACATCATGTTGCAGGTGAGAATGTACTTACCTAATAAGGTTACTTAACTTTAATTGTAGGTGACGCCGTCGCGGTCTTAATGTGCTCGCTCTTTAGTGTTTTCATGTCATACATTCATTTAAAATAACAATGAACATCAATTTTCATGAGACCATGAAATCATTCAACACCATATAACCTATTCCAATACCATATTACATCTCAAATACATTCATCTCTTGAATACATTAATTTATAATATGTTTCATTAACCTTAAAATATTAGAACAAAACTATCAACACAAATGCTTCCTAACCTGCATGAATTCAAAACTCAATAACTCAACATTCACACAAAACTTGAGCACCACACTTGGTAGAGGCAAAGTTAATATATAAACATATTACCGTGAACTAAATAAGCTTATTATCTTTATTAAGAGTATAAGTAGCCAAAGAATGAGAAAATGTATTTGATTCCCTAAATAATAGCAAAACTTAGCTCTTCAAAAAAAAGGATAATAAGCTGGATATATTTGACAATAAGTCATCTTGGATGATTGTCAATGCATCGGATTCCATAAAATGGAGATGCATTTTAATAGTGACCAAACGGACTAAACTTTCTTCATATGATGCAATCATCTCAAAACCTGAGAACAATAAATAATTTTTAATGAGTATGAGAATAAACTAATATTATTGAAAACATTTAAAATTTTAAAATTTCAAAACTTATCTTATATCTACCTTCAACAACAAAGCTTTCCTTTGCTTGAAAAGTTCTTATAGAGCTAACTCAGTTGAAAAGTTAATAATGACTGCTTTATATAAAAATTCAAAAATTATTGAAATTCTCACGATGAAGAGACTATTAAACATTGAAACTCTCATAAAGAGAGGCTTGAAAACAATTGAAACTCTCGCAATGAAGAGACTATAAAACTCTCATAAAGTGAGACTTGAAAATAATCAAATTGAGTTATTGAAGAATAATAACCTTCCTTGTATCCAATTTAGACAAAAAATGGGTAACCAATTTCACTCCGTAAGCATTCTCAGCTTTCCAACCATGGCAGTCATATACAAAACAAACAAATTCTTCAACACATATGCGATGCTTAAAAAAAAAAAGCACTTTCATACATAAGACTCTATTTACAACTACAAAATTAAAATAATCGTGAAAAACAACAATAACAATGGTAATAATAGTAATAGTAAATATATCTATATATAATATTATATATAGTACTAGACTACTACTAGTTTGTTTTTATGAACGTATATTTAGCAACCTGATATAATAAAAACTCAATAAAATATAAAGTTAGTAATAAATATTTGGGATAAATGAATAATAAAATTAATAATAACTAAAAAAGAAGAAGGAAAACTGTTGGGATAACCAAGTCCATTAACTACTTAATATCACGTGCTTTATATTATAAGATCTTAAAATATAAGGGTACCTATTTTCTGATATAAATATATATATTTATACAAACATGTAATTATGTGAGTAAACGGCAAAAGAAAAAAAAACAAGTATATAGTTATTAGCTTTTCAAAATATACATATATATATATATATGTAATAGAAAATATAAGTAACTGAGTAACCATCCCCTTAAAAAAAATAACCATATCCAACAAACAATATATTAATAATAACTATAATAATACTAATAGGAGTATATTACAAGAATAATAAATTAATAATAATATAACTGCCGATACAAATATATTACGAATAATAATAATAATAATAGAATAGAAAACGGCTACCAAATAATATATTTAAAATATTTTGAAGTAGTTTTAAAATATATATTAGGAAAAGAGAAATAAAAGATAATTAAAAGAAAATTTCAAGATTCATTGTTGCTAAAAAAAACCGATTATTGATATCATGAAATTCAATTATAGATAGTAGAAACCGCTTCTGTTTTAACTAAGTTTGTAAACTTTGAATCAAAAGGAATTTGAATTTTAAAAACTAATGGATATAGAGATCAACTGAAGAATTCTGAGTCTCAGACTTAGACCATCTCCAACCAACTCCAAATTTGTGGGTTAAACGCCATTTTGACATTGATGTTGTCTCCAATAAGACACCAAAAACTCACGTCAAATTGATGAGATGAACGCACTGTTCATCATGCCATTTTGCTTGTTGACCCAAAGACCGCACCAGCTCTGCCGTCGGAGCAAAACACTCCTTTGCCATCAAGTCCTTCAAGCCCGTGACTCTGCCATTTGGCTTTTTTTTTCTCCGAGTTCTCGCTCACCACCAACTTTAGCTCCGACTTCATCATCTCTGAGGCCAATCGACAATGGTGGTGCAGGAGTCAAAGTCGAGCCTGGCATCGGTAGACCTCGGAGTCGAGCCTGGCATCAGTAGCCTCTCCCATGATCTCGATCTTGAGCTAGCGATTGGAGAAGTTGTCATCAAAGGCGAAGCCAAAATCGGCATCCAACGACGACGAAGCGCTCTGTGAGAAGTCCTAGTCCATCAATCCTTAGGTCTAACAGATTTGAATTCAAATCCCTCCTTGCCCGAGTCAACTCTGAAAAAGAAGAAGATGAGAAATTGCGATATTGGTCAACAGGCTAAATCCATTGGGAATATTCTTCTTTGGTGTTAAAAATAATGTAAAGGGTTAGAGATAAAGTTATTGATATAACAGTTACACCATATTTTAATGTTATAGGTTGGAGATGCTCTTATTACGAGTAATAATATGATGTTAATGAACTTTAAAAATCAATAGAAAAAAACTTTTCATACTCGCATTGAATGAGACTAAATTGAGAGCACTTATTGAAAGAGAATGTTGAAACTCTAATGAATGGAAAGAGACTTGTAAATAATCAAACTGAGCGTACAGAGAATAAATATATACGCAGGAACGAAGAATGAAGAAAATAATAAGAATAAATCGAGAACATATTGTTATATTGGAAAAATAGTTTCAGTTAAAGAAAAAAGAGAGTAATGAGTACAGACGAGAGAAATAAAGAACAGGTTTCACAAGAACACCAATCATCTCTGTCCTTAAAAAACTAATAATCTTTTTTGTTACATAAAACTATAACAATAACTTGGTGAAATTCAGAATTACATAAAGCTGAAGAAACTTATAAATTTTAGTTCATGATCTGCAAGACTGCCAGAGAATGGAAAGCAAAAACTAACTAATGATTTGAAACAAAGGAAGGCCTCAAAGCCAACTTTTTGGAAGGGAAACGATACTATTTAGTGTTACGTGGATTTCATGCAAAATGTGGTTGATGATCAGCAAGAACGATCAAACAATCAATAGACGTTTGTTGTTTTGCACATACCAATTTTTTAAATTGAAGTTAAAACATTCCGAAAACCTCCAAATTTCATCGTGAAAATACACCAAAGAGAAGAAAGCAAACGCAACAATAAATCTAAAAAAAAAAATAGAATATTTGGAAAAGGAGATACTGCTGATTTTGGACTTGTCGGCGAGGCTGCAGATCGGAGGATTCGACAATCGTTCTCGCCATCGACCGACTGACTCATTGTAGTGAGAATATTTCCACAATTATCTTTACAATTAAAAGAACTTTTACTTTTTTTTTTTTTTTGGCCAACTATCCATTTTAGTATTTCTTTGGCTCAATTTTAATTAAACTTGAAATAATTCCCCTGAAACCAAAATTTAATTAGGCATCTAAAGATTTTTTATTTTTTTTTTGCTTGAGGGAAAACATTTCGTCCTTTTTTTAAACATAAATTTCGTCTGTTGAATTTTTTTTTTTTTTTTTTTGAATGGACCTAATTTAGCTTCTCAACTGAACAAGCCAAACAGGAGTTTTTAACAAATCAATTAACCCTGCTAATTTAATATTATATTGTGGTCGTCTGTAATTTGGTAGCGTCATGGAGTTTTGCCGCTCAACTGAACCTACCCCCATGGCTGACGACACTGAGCCAAACACTCCCCATTCCTCCTCCGGCGGAAACGAGGCCAACAGGAAAAAGCGCAAGCGAAACAGACCCAAGAAGAAGCCCTCCGAGTCCGAGCCTTCTGAGCCTCCCAATCCCAACGAAACCACGGAAGAAGAGGAAAAGACAGACGCGACTCAGAAGAAAAAGAATAAAAAGAAAGACACTAAGAAGAAGAAGAAGAAGAAGAAGAAGAAGAAGGAGACGAAATTGAACAGAGAGAAACCGAAGCCGCAAGAGGAAGAAGAGGAAGGGAAAGAGAAGAAGAAGGTGAAGAGTAATGGTGTTGGGTATGGGATTGTGAGCACTGAGGATTTCACTTCTTTGGGGTTGTCTGAGCCCACTTTGAAGGCCATTCAGAAGATGGGTTTTCAGCAAATGACTCATTTTTTTTTTAAAAAAATTGTTTCATGATACATGTGTGTGTGTGTGTGTGTGTGTATATATATATATATTTGGCAAAGGAAGAAGCTTGTTATTGTTGTTATTGTGGAAACATGAAAAGGGCACTTCCGAATCACAAGAATTTGGAAAATGGTGGCTTCTGCTTACTTTTATCACAAATGAAATTGCTTTACAGAAGAAAAAGTGGTTATCTTAACCCTTATATGGTCCTTTTGATGAATTTGGTCAATTGCTTGTCATGTCGTTGCAATTAGTTTGTTGGGATTGGTTAGAAAAAGACCCTGCATTTGCCCTTCAACTTTACGACTTTTTGGACGTGATGTCATAAATGTTAACACAAACTGGAAAGGCCTGTGGTTTTTCTATTAGGTTTCTTGGAGTGAAAATAGAATGGCCTTTGTTTTTTGGGCATTCCGAGTGATGTTTTGAGAGGGAGAGATTCTGAAACTGTGTGTCCAATTCATTGGCGACGGTAGAAATTATAGTCTGTCTTGGTTATGGTAAAGCTTGAAGTAATATGTTATCAACCATTGTTGTCTACAAGCAATGAATAGGCTTAAATAAAAACAAGGTAGGATTTTCTTTTTTATCAAAAGGGAAAAAAAAACAAGAATGCGAAACAAAAATCTGTAAATATTAATGCAAGTTTTCTAGAGCTATCTTGAATTTTTAAGCACTTGACGGAAGTATTTTTGTCGAGTTGTAGTGGTAATAGACCTTCTAGTTCCGTAATTATTTTTCATCTCATTATCGCATGCAAAAAGACCCATGTGTTCTTTTTTTCCTTGTTATACATGATGACAAGTTTACCTTTTGGTTGTTGTTCCCTGCAACCCTAGGGAGATATTTCTCCGTATGTATTACTTTTCTGATAAATAATTATATACAATATCCGGTAAAAATGTTTAATGTCCCTTGAATGTCAACGCAGATTCAAGCCAGAGCAGTCCCTTCACTTCTTGAAGGAAAAGATGTTCTTGGAGCTGCCAGGACAGGTTCCAGTAAAACTCTTGCTTTTCTAATACCGGCCGTGGAGTTGCTGCACCACACGTGCTTTACTCCAAATAATGGTACTGGTGTTGTGGTTATTTGCCCAACGAGAGAACTTGCAATGCAGGTGAATATACTTGTTAACAAATCATTGTAGACTCTGAATCTGTTTGATAACAAATTCCAACTTCCCTTTTTCTTGTCTTCTTCTTTTTTCTTTTCCTTATTTAATATAAAACAGAAGATCTTCTTTTTCTTTCTGATATTTTGGTTTTTATCCTTTTATTTTCACAAGAAATAAGGATGCAGCTAATGTTTTTTCTAAATTCTCGGTGTAGTTCTGATCTCTTTTCTGTTTGTTGACCGATTCTTTATTTAACTAATTTAGACCTATGCGGTGACAATTAACCTTCTCAGATATCATTCACAGACAGTTGGCTTAGTTATTGGTGGCGCGCCTCGAGGAGGAGACGCAGAGCAAATTGTAAAGGGTGTAAACTTATTGGTGGCAACTCCTGGTCGGACCATCTTCGAAATACAAAAGGGTTCATATATAGAAATCTGAAGGTAGCATATGACATTACTCTGCATTTTCCTTTTTGTATCAATGTGTTATCAAACATGGAGAATGGTTCCAGTGTGCATCGCATTAAAAAATGCTTGTCGTTGTCATATTCTATTGTAAAATTTGCCTATATAATTTACATTCTAATTATTTTCCCTCCAATTTACTTGAACTTTCAGTGTCTCATTATTGATGAAGCTGACAGGATATTGGAACCAATTTTGAGGAAGAAATGAAGCAAATTATCAAGATTCTACCAAAGGTAAAATCTATAGTTCAAATTTTTTTACTTGAAATTTTAAGGCGTTTGATCAATGACCTGGTATGTGATGCTTTTATGACGCTAAGTTTTTTGTTCATTTGCTTTCAAAGGATGAGGGAAACAAGAATAGTATGTAGGGAAATGGGTTGTTGCTGCAAAATCATTTTGGATGTCACATCAAGTTTCCTCCAACTGTAGTGTTGTTAATCACTTCCAGCTATAATTTAGAAATAATATCCTTCGTTGTTTCTGTTTGTAGTTGCAGTAACATATAACAATATCCAAGTTTGAAGTTGTTTAGCTGATTAAGTTTCCAATGAATACGCAGACTAGGCAAACGGCTTTGTTCTCGCGACTCAAACTAAGAAGGTATGCACATTTTATCTCTATCTGCACCTTAGGGCGACCTAAATTCCC
This sequence comes from Artocarpus heterophyllus, assembly GCA_025403435.1. Taxonomy (NCBI): domain Eukaryota; kingdom Viridiplantae; phylum Streptophyta; class Magnoliopsida; order Rosales; family Moraceae; genus Artocarpus; species Artocarpus heterophyllus. The sequence continues at coordinate 16,927,525 of CM046345.1, read as the reverse complement.
CATTTACAAGGGTTTGAGACAGAGCTATTTGTTGCTTTTTTATTGGTTTCTCAGTATTTTTGTTTTCTCATATTGCATCATTTTGCAATAAAACCGCAGGTTGAGGATCTTGCCCGCTTATTTTTCAGACAACTCCTATCTATGTTGATGTGGATGAAGGCAGAGAACTAAAGTAAACATTTAAATTTTAATCTATGATTAATAAACTGTGGCTTTGATTCTCACTTTGAGAACCTTATGAAATTATGGTGCAGCAGGTAACCAATGATGGGCTGGAACAAGCCTATTGTGCTGTGCCTTGTGCCCAGAGATTTATACTTTCCTAAAGAGAAATCTGTCTAAAAAAGTGATGGTCTTTTTCTCTTCGCATAACTCTGTCAAATTCCATAGTGAGCTTTTAAGGCACATTCAGATCCCTTGCCTTGATATCTACGGAAATCAAAAGCAGCAAAAGAGATCGAACACCGTTTCTCAATTCGTGAAGCAGAGAAAGGAAATTTGCTATGTTCCTATGTTTTTGCTCATGGAGTGGATATACGTGCCATGGTATGTATATTTCCTTTAATAATTTGTCTAGTAAATATCTATATGGTAGTTTATTTTTTCACGTTAACGTTCTTCAGCAATAGAGATGCTCTTAAATAATAATTTTTGAAAAACAAAGATTATTCACACTTTCGAATAAAAGATAACTCACGTAAAATATTTATTTCTTTTTAATTTTGCGCTTATGGGATGTAATCGAGAAATAGAAGCAGCTTGGGACAACTCTGTTTCATCTTGATTGATTTTTAAGGGGCTGCTGTATTTTTTTGGGTTCTGTTTTTGTTAGTTTTCTCTTTTCTCAAGGATACCTCATCCTCTTTTTTCTTGTTGTCTTTTTTTTTTTTAAGTCATGATATCAGTAAAAGATGTTTTCCTTAAATAAATCACACTTATGTGCATTTGAATGTTTGAAAATAAAACCATATGACTATCTTCACCTTCGGATGAGCAGTTATGCATTGTCTCCGTTGGATAATGATCCGACGTTAAATATTGGAGTTCTATTATTAACTTCTGAAACTGATGGTTTATAATATCTAGATGATGCAACATTCCTGGAGAAATATGCAGCCATTCTTATTGTGATGACACTTTCGTGACATCATTCCGCCCGAACGCTTTGTGATCAACTCCTATCTAAATGAACAGAAATTGTTCTTCAATTCAGTCATTCGAAATCTCGTAACATCTCTTGTATCTTACTTTTAACCTCTCTTTTGCTCGTAGGACAGGATTGTTCAGGGTGACCCCCCTCATAATCCAGAGGAGCATGACATTTTATCTTGAGACATTTTAGTGTCTTAAAACTTTTCATCCATATTTCTGGCATTGGACCTTGGAATTACTGCTTGCAGGAATATATTCATAGGATTGGCCGAACGGCTAGTGGGGAAGGTGCAAGGGGACATGCGCTGTTGTTTCTCATTCCTGAAAAAATGCTGAATCTCAGGGTACAATATTTCATTGTTCCAAAGTAGTAATGCGGAAAAGCTTTGTTTTAGAGAAGAAAATAGTAAAACAAAAAGATGCTAGTGAAAATTTTGTCACCTGAACTTGATGAGCCAAAAGAAATATGCAGGTACCCAGTTATTCATCCGTTTTTGTAAAGAATGGTCATCTGTCTTTTCTTGCCACCCTGCTGTTCGGATTTACTGACTTTTTTCCACATGCTTTGTGGAAACTTGTAGTATCTTCTAAGAGAATGTTGTCCTTTTTCCAATTTCCTTTCAATTTTTGAGCTATCATTGTACTTCATTGTTCATTTCTTTACGGTCGATTTGGGCAGGCGGTTGCTGCACCATTCTGCTCTTCCGAGGAATTTAAACATAGACAGCAGCGCTTCCAAGTTTAGGAAGTAGATGTGGAAAGTCGAAATTTGTTCGGCAGCAACAATTCTTAGGGTATAGGAAGTACAGGAGGTCGTATGCAACATGGCTAATGTGTTGGGTAATAGGTACTACAGATCTCTGCCTGTGTGGCTCTGCAAAATTTTTATCAGGTGATCCTTTTTCTTATTTGAATCTTAAATGTCTCTCTCTATGCAGAGTTGCAATTTTCTGTTTTCTACTGCAAAAATTAATTCGATGAAAAGATGTTCAAACGTAAATTTCGACTCATTTATGGTGTAAATATAAATTTATGCATGTTAATATCGCCTCTCAGATTGTTACATAATCGAAATAAATGCAGTTGATTATTTTTCATTGTCCTCTTGCCGAGATTGTGCTTCTGGATCTATTTACAGACAAAACTGCCTTTTATTATTGATGTGAGTGCTGTTTGGTTTGACGATGTTGAGCAAGGCGCTCCATATGGCGAGTAAAAAAAGTGATATACCGCTTCTTTATTATCACTATCGTGCTCAATCATATTTTTCGTCCTTTGATTCATATCACTTCTTTTAGCAAAAAAAGTCAAAATATTCTTAGATTAATACTTATCTGATTTATTGTAACTCAAGATACTTGCTATCAATTATGCCTTTATACTTTTTAAAAGTGATATGTTTTAAATTTTTTCATAAAAATGGAAGATTGAAAACATGCCCACAAAAGCAGTATTTTTCTAAATGTAGTACACTATTGCTTGGACTACTTCCATGGCAATGATCCGGGTAGCATCACTTCCATGGCTTCTAGTGTGTAAGACTTGACAGACAGAACAAACAGTGTTTTATGTGCACAAAATACGTTAATTGCACCTTATATAAACAATAACCAAATCTAAAACTACATAAACAAAAATTGTGAAAATTAAAAATAGTGAACACAGCAATATTGGTTCTTTAGCGTGGCCCAATACCATTGTGACAAAAGCCCTTGGGTGCTACCTTACACCAGGTTTAGGAAGGATCCACTATATGGATTATGATTACAAGATATGTAATTTCAAGAAAGCCTAAAATCTACACCAGCTTGAAATCTATGGTACTCCTTTTGTGGCTGGCATTTCTTCAGACTCCTCATCCTACTCGAAGTCGTCTTTGTTTAGGTTCGGTCCAATTGACATACTCCTAGTCTTGAATCCATGAACGCCTCTTTCTCAGATCTTCTAGATTGGAATAAATGCATTAAGGCAACACAGGGATGAGAGATATATAATAGAGTCTAAAAACACTTAAGGTTTTTCACTCGAGTTATTCTCTCACTTTGAAGCTCTAACTCAGAAGTCATAATTCGACTTCCTTAATAAGCGAAGCCTAGGTATGGGAAGTGTTTAGGTTTATCCTCTTAACCCTAGGGACAAATCCTAACTAATTCAACAAAAAGATAGAACTCAGTTTATAAGGATAGGCATGATTCTCGTTGAACTAAAGCTCTAGAAACGGTCGTACTAATGAGGCGCGTTCTTTAGGGGTGTTGCCAAGTCAGTGATCTTTGCGGGTTGTTTACACACATTGGTGAAGAATTGCAATTCAAAATGATTTGAAACCGCATACAAAAATCTATTAGCTTTGAAAAGTAAAAATCAAACGAATTTCAAGTTTGTCTTGAAAAATCCCTATAGAACTCACAGATATTGTTTAGTTAATTCATCAAATTAATTTATACACAATTAAGTCCAAATTAATTTAACTTTTAATTATAAATAAAGATAAGAGAAAATCTTACACAATTTCAAATTCAAATGCCACATTATCTTCAACCAATACATCAGGATTATTCAAAAAATATTTCTCTTCCAAATGCCCCACTTAATCTGAATGAGAATTTAAACCACAAGATAAATTGTTATACAAGAAATAAAGCAGGATAATCACAAATTCAAAATTTAAACTCCTCTAATCCTATTAACCAAATCACACAACATTATGTTGTCACATGATGATCAAAATGAGCAAAAATAAAAATAAGAATGTCATGCGTGATCCCAAGAAGGCAACTTAGTCACACGTGTGAAGTGTAAACATGGAGGGTTCCAAAAACCCTAACATAGTGGAATGGTAATTTGTGTTTCATTCCATTTCTCACGAGCCACTTGTTTCTCCAAAACAGGAAATCAAAGCTAAGCCAGCCACTGGCCCTAGCCTAACCATTAATGGAGCTAGGATTTTGAGTCAGTTAGGCCTTTTTTATCAAGATTATTCTAACATTTATCAAGAGAAGTGCATATATTGATCATGTCCTTTTCAGTCCTTAATTATTTTTGAACTGTGGTTTTTAGGGATATTATGTTACATAATAATAATAATAATAATAATAAAATAACTATATAGATTAAAAATGCACATTAAAACAATACATAGAGAGTTTATAGATATGATATGGATACGCTTCAAGAGTACAAAATACTTCGCATAATTAGCTATACTAACCATGTATGCATAAAGATTACAGAAACATGGATAAAGAAAAGATCATACCTTAAATAGGATGCGTATCGAGAGTACTAGTTACTCCATAATATCAGCCATCCCAATACTAAAGCTAATGAATCTAAAGGTTTTAAAAATAGTATGTCACAAAAAAAAAATACAAGATATGAAAGAGAGCAGTTATTCAAGTCAAAAGAAATATAGACAAACATGTTGTGGGTAAAGCCAAAGGATTACAAGTAAAGGTTCAAATCCAATAGTCGCTTCCTGCCTTTTTCTTCCAATCAAGCTTGAAAGTTGCAGTGTCTCACTCCAAATGAATGACTTGTATTTGTCTAGTAGGTCTTCAGCTGTTGAAGCAGCAACAAAGATTTTTTTTTTTTACTCTACAATGAAGTTTTGTTTTACAGCGTAAGCTAAAAACTTTAAAAGACCATCATAAAAACCATTTACACTCAAAAGACCTACTGGTTTAGAGTGAATGCCCAACTAACTCCTACTAGCAACTACAAATAACTCTTCAAGGGTGCCTAAGCCACCAAGCTCTAATGCTTAAGGCCCGTAGTAAATTAGAGTAGTTCGACTAGCTCTAGACAATAACTTACTTTTCCATCCTTCCAAACGATTAATTACCTTGCGCTTGAGGAAATCAAAGTCCTTGCAGTAATTCTTGGATAAGGAACGTGGATTGCTCGAATACTTCTCATCTCCAGTAAACTTTATCCTTAGAAAATGACACACTTTGTTCCCTATACTCATTGGTGTGTTTTAGAGAAGAACACCTTGGACTTGTGGAAGTTCACCTTTTGCACAGACCAAGCTTCTATGTAAACTATGCACACAATCTTGATTAGCCCTAGCAAAAAAAAGTATCATCTACAAACATCAAGTGAGTTAAAGATGGGACATCTTTTGAGATCTTTATGCTAAGCTAATTTCCTGCTTCCTCTTCTTTTGTAACAAGTCTCGTAAGGACTTCACTACATAGAATAAATAGATAAGGGAAGAGTGGGTGTCCTTATCATAATCCTCATTGTGGCTTAAAAGCCTACAATGGACTCCCATTGAGAAGAATAGAGAAAGAAACCGAGAAAACACATTCCACGATGAGATCACGAAACCTTTTATCAAATCCTTTGGCAAGGAAGACATTGAACAAAACTGCCACTCAACCTAATTATACACCTTACTCATGTCCAACTTCCCCCCATGAAGCTGCCTTTGCCTTACTTTTGTTTCATAGTGTGAAGTACTTCTTGGACCATCAACAAATTTTTTGCTATCCACCAACTCAAAACAAAGGCCGAGTGAAAAGGTCCGATGAAGTTGCTTAACACCTAATACATCCTATTTGCAATGAGCTTTGCCATTACTTAATAAAAGAAATTACACATGCTGATTAGTCGTAAGTGGTCAACATAGCACACATCATCTACTTTAGGTACTAGAACCACAAAGGTATTGTAAACAACCGCCACAAACTTTTCTCTCAGGAAGAATTCCTTGACATACTCACACATTTGAGGACCAACAATATCCCAATACGAATTGTAGAAGATTCCTAACATTCCATCTGGCCCAGTGCCTTTAAAGGGTTTATAAGCCAAACTATTTTCATGCTTTGTTCCACTATAGGCGTGTCTAGCAACATCAAATTCTCTTCGCTCAATACCTTTGTTCAATCAGTCCCTAAAGATCACTAAGTTGGCAACTTCCAAAGGATTGGAATGTTTCCTTAAACTTTGCAGCTAGAAAATTTCCTATTTAGACCTTATCTTTCAACCAAAATCTATTATCATCACGCAAGGCCAAAATAGGATTCCCCCTCTAGTGTATTATAATCGATGAATGAAAAAGTCGAGTATTTTGATCCCCCTCTTTAAGTCACAATTCCCTCGACTTATATCTCCAAATTGAATTGAGTCTTGCCCAACTTTTCGATATCTTCAATTGAAAACCTATCTCCACTAAGAGATTATTTAGAGTTGGAGGTTTATTTTGGATTACTGCTAGATGGTCTTTAAACTCCTTTATTCGTCATTGCACATGGCCAAATGACTCCATGTTCCACTTGTTGGCCCTAAGGTTTCACAAAACAATTTTGAATTAGTTTTGATGGTAACAAATCAAAATTTGTTATATGTAAAATAGCAAATAAAAATCTGACTTTTGCAGTAGACTACTCTCTTCGTGTTTGCAATAGACTTGTATCCTGTAAACAGGCCATGAATTTGTAGCCAAAATCTCAACATATCGAAATTAACATTTGGTCATATTCTGTTCTTGAGCCATTCCTTAAATGTTAAGATGGGAACAATCCATAGACCACAGTCACCTTTAAAGAGCCCACTTTTGGTCTGCCTCGTTTTCAAAGTGAAAAGAAAAGATTTTTGCTCTTAGCTCCTACATCCTCCACTTTGCAGCATTCCCCTATAGCTTGATTAGGATTTTCTTGATAAGCATTTTTGTCTTATGCTTCCTAAGGAACAGCCAACCCACCAGTAGTGTGGACTTTCCCACCAACAAAACTTAATTTGCATCAAAATCCAAATACAAAAGGTCACTCTTTCTATAACACCCGCCAAATTTCCATGTAACGGAATAGGTTAATAAGTAACGATGTTAAGTTATTTCTTTATTGATATGATATATTGTTACTAACTAATTTTATTTTAAGTATTATGATAGGTAACGGCCACGTGGAATTGATGTGCTCAAGTGTTCAAGTGTTCATGTCATTTATATAGTATGTTTAACTTTTTATCTAATGTTTTAAATATGGCAGTTTGGCAGGTTGAACCTTCAAGTTTGGCAGGCCAAATTGTCCTCACAGAACGGCAGGCCAATGAAATTTCATCGGCAGGCCGAAGACTGCTGACGAGTAGTCAGCAGAAATCTCTCCCAAAATTTGTGACAAGAATGATTATGTGATTGGATATAATTGGATGATTAATTGTGATTGATTGGTATATTTTTGGATTGATTCCTCAAATTTGGTAATAAAAAGGTTTGACTTTCATTTATGATTGGATTAATTGATAAGGTTTCCTATTTTTAGAAATTGAAATATGGTAAGTGAAGCTTAATTGTTGACTTTCTCCTAATCCTCTCCATTCCTCACGTGGATTGCCTCAATTTTAGTTAGAAAAATCCTTACATATTAGAAAATGTTGACCCTCTCTTCATTGTCCTCATTTATGACAATTTTACTCCTCTTTCTATCACGCTCTATCTCTCTCTCTCACGTATTCTCTCTCACCCTCTCTCTTCTTCACATTTTTCTCCTTCATCTCTCTCTCAATTCTCCTGCAAATAATTGAAAGAAATATTGAATTTCTTTGGGCGAATTTGAGGGAAGCTTAAGAAGAAATTATTTTGAGGTAAGAGACTCTTCTCAACAATTCTAGAATTTTGAACACCCTGTAATTCGACTGCTATATCTTTCTCTAAAAAATTACTTTTGCTCTGAATATTTAATATGTTATTCATGCATGTGATATGTGCTAACCCTCAAAATTTCACCTTAATTGGATTTTTCTACACTAAGATATGAATTTTCTTTTCTTTGCCACACACTACCAATTAATGCTAAACGGTAATGTTGTATTTTCTCTATGTTCTGACCCCCATAACTTCGTCTATAAATCTCCATTTGCTCTGAAATTTTAATATGGTTTTCATGTATATGCTATGTGATGTTGTTCCAAATTTCATGTCTATTGGTGCTATCTTGGTCGAGAAATTAAATGTTCATACTCTACACCTCATAATAAAATGTTGCTGTTTGTTCGTGTGCATGAATAATATAGGTGTTGTTCATGATGAAAATGAATGCTATTTTCCACTAAATCTTTACAAATATGTTCATGTATATGTTAATTTATGGACTAAAAATTTTGGTGATGAAATGATAAATATTTTATGCGTTATTGAATTTTCATGGGATTAGGTTCAGTAATTGTTCTATCTGTGAATTGTTGGAATTCTTGTTGTGTGATGTTTTTGTATGAACAAACGATTTTATTTGTTGATGGGAATTTTTGTGGTACTGTATTTAGATGATAAGAGGTTGTCATTAAAATTTTGGAGGCTAAGTAATTTTATTTTAATTGTTTGAGAATAATTATCACACGTAGTTCACTAACCGAATTGTTTATAGTTGTCTTTGCCTTTGAATTCAAACACATGTTTTGGATTGTATGGAATTTATTTAAAGGTGATTTTTGGATATGTTATAGGTCTTAGTGTCTATTGCATGCAGGATTTTTATGGTATTATTTTGGGATGAAAATAATTTATTATGTGAATGTTAGTAGGGACTGCTTGGTGTGTTATTATTGTTGGCAGATTTTGTATTGTATGATATGTGATCTATTTAAATTGTTAAATAGAATTTTTATGACCAACAAAAAATCATGAAAATATGTTTATGTTTTAATTTTGTCTCTATCAAGTGTGGTGCTCAAATTATGCATGAATTTTAAGTTATTGAACTATGAATACATAAAGGTCAGCCAGAAAATTTTGTGTTCATGTATTTCTTGAATTTGAATGTGTATTATGGTAATGAATGATTCCTTGAATGATAACTTATTCTTAAATGAATGTATGACATGAACACACAAAGGAGTGATTACATCGAGACTGTGGTGACATCACCTACAAATTAAGGTTAAGTAAGCTACACAAGTAAGTACATTCTTACCTGCAACATGATGAAATTTACAAAAGTTTGAAAATCAATGTTTATGATGGTTGTATGATAAATTCTCATGATGATAATGCATGATGTATTATTATGAAATTTTCAATGTAAAGAAGTTTATGCATGTTTTGATGATGATGTTTTCTAAAGTATAAAAGTAGATATATATAAAAGTATCACTTAAATAAGTGTTGCATACCCATGTTTATGTTATGTTATGATGTCATGTTTGGTTTAGGATTAGCTACCCTTCTCCTCTCATGACGCAGCACCTACAATGACGATTATGATACAACACTTGGGCCCTTAAGATAAAATTTAACAAAGTTTAAATACGGACTATATGATGAAAGATATGTTCCTTATGAAATTGTGCATGATGTACTACTATGAAATGTATATAATGATGATGTTCACAAATTGTTTTTACTTGTGAGATATGAAATGTACTTACTAAGCCCTAGCTTATTTTAGTTTTACATCATGTTGCAGACAAGGGTAAGAAGATCATGGATTCGGTAGAGGACAAGGATAGGCGTGTGAACCAAGAATGATGAATTACAAATGGAAGAACGCCAAAGAGGAAATTTAAAGATATTCATTATGTTTCAAAATTTTGAGTATGTTCAATTGATGAATTTTAAAGATTTGAACTATGACACTTTATCTTTATAATAATATTAATTGTTTGCTGCCTTTGAAATTCATCGAGACTCGTTTAAAATTTTTTTTTAATAGTTTGGCTTGCCGATCATTATTGGTCGGTGTGCCGATGTAATGTTCAGCCTACCGATCCCACTTTGTCGGCCTGCCAAATTTAAGGATTTTAAAAACCCCATTTTGCAGAGCCTCAGGAGGCCTGCCAAAGGTTGAAGTTCGGATTGTCGGACAAGTTTGGCCTGCCGAACTGTGAATGTAGATTTTCAAAGATGTTTTAAAAGTTTGTTCAACTTACATTGGTATTGATAAACTATTTAAAGAATGTTTATAATTAAGTAATTTATGAAATGTTGTTATATATATATATATATTTGTATGCATGGATCTTGGGGTGTGTTTTCCAAAATTATGTTTTATTTAAATTATTTATCTTGAATAATGGTAACAAGAATGAATGTAACGATATCTGTGACGTCCATAATCGGGCGTTACACTTTCTATAGCTTTTTCTAGGGCCAGGGCCTCCATAGGATAGCTATATGCTTCTCCACCCACTTCTTTGTCCATCAAATAACAGAGAGAAACATAGCTCACTAGAAGTCGAATCCTAGACTTAAGAGGAGAAACCCTCTAAACCCAACCACTTAGGAGAAAGAAGCAATAGAAAAACCACAATGAATATAGAGAGATAAAGAGAGAATAAAGTGACCTTTCTTAGAAACAAACTTGAACAACATTCAAACTTTAGGAATTCTAAGGAGAGAAATTTGAAGGGTAGACGAAGTGTAGCGAGGAGGAGAAATTTTTCTAAGTGAGTGGGTGCATTCATCTTGCCAAAAGGTAATTCACACGGCCTTCTGTAGTTGGCTCTGGTGACAAGGTAACCTTTCAAAAAATGGGCTACCTAATGCAATGGGGAAGTCTAAAGTTAACCAGACTGCAAGAAAGGACTCTTTGCTTAGTCAAACACCTCTTAGAATGATGCAACCATGCAATTGCATATGTGTTTGGGTAGATCTAGAAATAGGCTAGCTATCGCAAAGTGCGAGTCTAAAGTTGATCAGACCTTTAGAGATTGTATATGTATTTGGCTAGATCTAGAACCTTTTTCTTTTCATTAAAGTGAACATCATGATAACAATTGGGGTTTTTGGCACATTTATCCCTTAAAACTTTAGTTTTTTGCAATGTGGTCCTTAAACTTTTTTTTTGTAGCAATTGAGTCTTTAAACTTAGGTAAGTATAACATTCCTTAATTACTAACATTTGTCAAAATTAAGATAAAAATGATAATGTGAGAGAAGGGAAAGAAATTTTGAGCATTACGATAATTAAAATATATATATAAACCAACAAAATTATTAAAAAATCAATAACAATTATATGATTTCTTTTGTTTTTTTCCCTATTTTTGGGCATAAAATTGAATAATGTGACTCGTATTAGAAGTAAATGAAGTGCTTAAATGTTTTAAATGGGTCACGTGCGTCTCAAGTGATTGTTATCGTTCTATTTTTGAAGGAAATTTGTGATTAGGACTTAATTGCCACACATTATTAAGTTTAGTCACTCTATTGTCCCAAAAAAGTTTAGGGACTATATTGCAAAAATGCAAAAAGTTTAAGGGCAAGTGTGCTAAAAACTGTAAAGAGTATGTATAAAAAACTACATTTTTGGTGCTTAATATGGGTACAAATATCATTTCAAGCATTATATCAGTTGGTAACAATTTTTTATTTAGAAAATAATATTTTTAGCATTTTTAAGAAAATTTGATGATCAAATTTTGCTCAACAATCATGGTTTATTAACAAAGAGGGCATCTTTATATATATATGTGTGTGTGTGTGTGTGTGTGTGTGTGTGTGTATTTACAAGACATCTTTGGTCAATTGTCAACTAGTAAAGTGTTGGACATATATGTCTTAAGGAGTAAAAATTAATATGTTTTTGGAGACATTTTAATCAATAAAGAATTTATTTATTTTCTATATACCAAATCTTATCCTTTTTATGTTCATATTTGTTGAATGTATTTAAGCAAACAAAAGTCTAAGACTATAGATCTAAACCTTTAAGAATTAGGCATATGATGACAGATTATGCGAAAGACATGATTTTTAAGATGACCGTCTAAATCATAAGATCTATAATTAAGGGAATAAAGTTAGGCTCTTTATTCATATAAAGATTATTTTGTTATCTATATCTCTAACGGGAGATGGTTTGTCTTGGCCATCGGAGGTAGACTCCATTAATAGAAATATTGGCACATTGTCAAAGGTGACAATGTGTTGGATCGGGACCTAAAATAAATTGATTTAGATTAATAATTCTATCTTGGTAAATCGATTCACTTTAGACAATTAAATATATTGTATCTTAATCTTGAGATGAATAATGGACCCATTGTCTTGACTTATGTCTTTTGATATACCAAAGAGTGACATCTATATTTTAATAGTGGTACGCATACCGATACGTTAGAGGCATGACTCTTGATAGCATAGACTTGTTATTCATAGATGTTGAATCCATAGCTCCTCTTTAGGAGTAGTTGATATCCTCTTATATACGATATCTTGTAATTAGAAAACTAGAGCGCTGAACCTTTTAGATACATAGGTGTAACCGAATGGCGTACGGTCTATAGATGGTAAGTTTTCCAATAGTGAGATAATGGAACATAAGATAAAAATAATCCAAAAAGTAAGACATAACTTGTCCTTAAGCCGATTATGGATAATCCTACGGAGATACGATACATTATGATATGTAATGAAGACTTAGCTATTCGGGTTTCGTAATTCTATATAGGTCAAGAGTGCAACTTTGAGCTTTTAATGGAGTAGCGTTGGAGTTAAAAATTATAAAATGTATATCTAGGATATTGGGTTTCATAATTATGAGAAGCTTGAACTATATAGGTCCATCAGGTTCCCTTTGCTAGCTCATAAAAATCCTGTAACAATACGAAATATTTTTTCAATAATTGGTGACTTGTGTCATATTATCAGATTGGCTGAAAATTCGATAGAATCAGATAATTCATGTTTGTTTATCGGTTGAATTAATTTTGTGAAAATTAATTCAAGATAAACTTGTTAAATTATCAACCTTGATAATTCATGTTTGTTTATCGGTTGGATTAATTTTGAATTAATTTAAGATAAACTTGTTGAATTATTATGAATATTTATTTTCCTAAAGATTATCTAGATATGACTGTTTTAATCAGAAAACTTCTCTATTAGGTTACTTGAATTAAAACTAAAGCTCTATCCTAAGAATCTCATATGGGAAATAAAGATTCGTATGGATCATTTATCAAAAGTTCGACAGGCCGATCTTTAAGTTCAATCTGCTGATGGAGCAAGTTCGGCCTACTGATCGAGCGTTAAATAAATCACGTATTTTCATGCTGATTTTATTAGATATTGTTTCTAATTTGATTCTAATTCGAATTTTTGAGGCCTTTTCTAATAAAGACTGACTCCTAAGCCTAACCTCTATATAAAGGGGAGTAAGACTCATTGTTGTTCAGATCAATTGAGAAAACTAGAGTAAAACTCTGTAACTCCCCGGAGAGCTGTTGTTCACAAATTACAAACTATAGCTTTGTGTATTTCTCAATTGGTTGGAAGAAAAGTCACTGAGGAAAGGCTGAACGACATGCTCCCATATGCACTCCGATCGTGGATAGAGAATAGTAAAGATGACTAGTTTATTGAGGCTTTTCTGGAACATTACTTCTCTTTACGGATTGTGGGAGCTTTTTTGCATTTACGAGGTTAGTAAGATCTGGCTAATTATGCATATAGTGTGTTAAACTTATGTCTTGAAAAATATTATGGTATAAAAATTTATAAAATTGCGCTGCGTGCTATTTTTTCAACAATTACTATCAAAGCCATGGTTTTTACATAAATTTGCTATACATATAAATTATGTGATCTTGATCTCTCCTATGCTTAAATTTAATTTTATAGAGAGTTGACACTCTAGGTTTCTATATATTTATATATGTTGTCATGGATTATATGGTGAATGTTTATTAATTAATTAAGGTTGATTGAATTATTATTTGATTATTTATTAATTAATTAATTTATACTGGTTATGGTTTCTTAGAGGTTATAATGCGTATCTAGGTTTTTCATGTAATTGATAGCGGACTATCATTTCCGTCTAGAAATTATCATTTACTTTTAAATTTGTAAGAATTTTATAATTAAATAATCATTCGGAGAAGATGGATCTAGAAGATGGATGATAACGTTCCCAAATATTTCCTGAGTCTCTTAGTCGACATGCCGAACCCTCTAGTTCGGCAGGCCAATGGTTGTAGAATCAGCAGGTCTGATTCTCGGGTTCAGTAGGCCATCAGTGGAGCAGAAATCTGGTGGCTCTGGCAACAAGCCAAACTTTCAGATTCGGCAGGCTAAATTGTCATAACCAGTAGGCTGACCTGAAAAGATTGGCAGACCGAAGGGTCATGACCGGCAGGCAGATCAGATAGATCGGCATGCCAACAAAGAGCTGTGATTTTCCAAAAAAGGTGTAGTTTTTGGTGTAGTTTTGATTTTATTTTTGGGACAATTCTGAGAAATATTAAATTTGGATATGTTCAGAAATATGAAGTATTCGATCTATGCGGGATTGAAGACTTGAAGATAGATATTACAAAAAAAAGGATACAACTTGAAGATTCAAGGTTGAAGAATTGATAATATGTTTCGATTTATCTCTTGTAATCTTCATTTTCTATTCTCTGGGGTGGAACTATAATATTACGGTTATTTATTATTATTTTGCTTGTGGCTTTGCATGATTGCTGCTTGTCTACATTATAACATGATTTGCCATTCATATAGATAACATGCCATATAGAATAGGGAGTGCTGCTCATTAAAATTGTTCATTCTTGTTTTTAAAATAAAACCTTGATTCCAAAAGAATGAGTGAGAGAAGGCTTTCGAAGAAAGGACCTGCGGCCTCCATCGTTGATTCATATGTAGTACATGGTGGTTTCAACCCATAGAAAGGTACTTCATCGTGTACCGGGTTGGATCTTAGAGAGGATAAGGTATTTTAGCATGATTTATCATTATACACCTTTAGGTGGTGATTATAAATCATGGATAAAATATTAAAATGATGGTTATATACTCATGTTAATTTTATTATTAAGCTCCCCTAGGAGCTCTGTTAATAAAATTGATGGCCAAAAAAACTATTATTAATATATGTTGGATCATATGGGTCTTAGATGGCATATATTAATCAGGAGGGGATCCGTGTTCCTTATTGAATTTGACAAGACTCCCCTAGAAGCTTGTTGAATTCTGAACTAGGAATTATTGTTGTAAGGTTGTGATATTTTCAAGGTTTTGACAGATAAACACATTTGTATGATTTACATGATTGTGTCATCTTACTAAATTATTATGATATATTTGCTTATGTTTGGCATATGATTCTTTATTGTAGATTAAAAATGTTTAAAAGTGTTTTATCATCCAATTAATTGGAGAAAATTATAATGATTGGAAACGAAACCTAAACATCATCCTGTCCTTTGAGAAACTAAAATTTGTGCTGACGACACCTTGTCCTCCCAAGCCTACGGGAGATTCCACCAATGATCAAATCTAAGCATATGATCGTTGGAAGGATGTTAATGAACAGGCCCATTGCTATGTTATGGCCAGCATGAACAACATGCTATAGGCTCAACTTGAGAATTATGAGACTATTGGTAGATCTTGGATAATTTGGAAAATATGTTTAGAGGCTAGGCCCTAACAAAGTGGCAAGGGGCACTTTGAAAACTCTTGAACTATAAGCAAAGACCAGGGACGTCTACAAAGGAGCATATGATGTTGGTCATGGGTTACCTCGCTGAGGCTCAAACTAATGGAGCTGACATCGATGCTAAAACTCAGATGACTAAGTTCTTTAACACTTTGTCTAAGAATTTATTCCATTTACAGCTACATTTAATTTGAGCAATAGATGGGATATGACCTGGACGGAATTGATGAAACAGTTACAAGAGTTTACACTGCTAATAAGAGAGTCTCCTACTAGTGGCGAGGCAAACTTGGTAGCTGCTTTTGGTTCCAATCCCAACCCTGGGAATGAAAAGAAGCAACAGGCTAAGAACAAAAAGTCTTCTCTTCCTGCAAATGACAAGAACAAGAAGAAAAAGAACAAGAACCTAAAGAAGCTAAAGTGCTTCTTTTACAGGAAGGTCGAGCACATCAAGAAGAATTGCAAGGACTTCTCTTCCTGAGGAGGTAGGTGTGATCTTCTATATTTAGACACTTGTTTGACTGAGAATCTAGTGAGATTTGGGTCATAGATTCCGGAGCAACTAATCATGTTTGTGTTTCTCTATAGGGGTTCAAAGAAACAAGAAGTCTACTTCGTGAAGACTTCACGCTTCGGATGGACAATGGATCCTTGGTCTTAGCTAAAGCAGTGGGAGACGTCCATCTATATTTTGATTATTATAGGAATTTAATTTTGCGAGATTATTTTTATGTTCCTAAATTTAAGAGGAATTTAATTTCTTAGCTTGTTTATTTAAAGACTCCAATTTAGTTTCTTTTAATAATAAAGTGGTGATTCATAAAAACAAATCTTTTATCAGTTTTGAATGCATGCAAAATAATCTATATTTTATTAAACCTAAGATGGACTTACTGCTTAATGTTGAGATGAATGATAATAACTCTAAAAGACTTAAAAATTATCACTCTAACAAGACTTATCTTTAGCATTTACGACTTAGCCATATTAACTTGAATAGGATTCAAAGATCGGTAAGAGATGGCCCTTTAAGTCACTTAAAGGTGTAATCTATACCACAATGTGATTCTTGTTTGGAGGTTAAAATGACCAAAAGACCATTTGGGTCTAAGGACAATAAGGCCGAAGGGATTCTAGAACTTGTGCATAGTGATGTATGCAGATCGATGAACATCCAAGCATGAGGAGGGTATGAGTACTTTGTTACTTTTATCGACGATTACTCAAGGTATGGGTATATGTACCAATGTACCACAAAGTGAAAATTATGACAAGTTCAGGGAGTTTTGGGCTGAAGTGGAAAAGCAATTGGGTAGACCCATAAAGGTACTTCGATATGATCGAGGTGGTGAATACCTTTCTGATGAGTTCTTAGGACACTTATTAGAAAATGAGATTTTATCCCATTTGACTACGCCGGGCACTCCGCAACAGAATGGCGTAACAGAGAGAAGAAATAGGACTTTATTAGACATGGTCAAGTCCATGATGAGTTATTCATCATTACCTTTGTCCTTTTGGGGATATGCACTACAAACCGTATGTTATCTTTTGAACAATGTGCCTTCAAAATCGGTTCCTAAAATTCCTCACGAGTTATGGTTGGGCAAGAAGACATCCTTAAACCATATTCGCATATGGGGATGTCTAGCTCATGTCCTGTTTAGGGATGCAAATAAGTTGGAAGAGCGTTCGAAAGTTTGTTTGTTTGTAAGATATCCAAAGGGACTAAATGAGGTTATCTCAATAACCCAAAGGAAAATAAGTCGTGGTTTCAACCAATGTAGCTTTCCTTGAGGAAAGTTACATGAACGACTTTAAGCCTTGAAGCAAAGTGGTGCTCGAGGAGTTGAGGAGTGATCTGATCACTCCAAGGGTTCTGGTAGAAACCACTCCAATCATTGTAGAAAAACCAAATGAATCAGAATAACAACCTAAGGGGCTTTGGCGTAATGGGAGGATCAGGCGTCAACCCGAGAGGTATATGTTCAATGGTGAGGCTTTCTTGGTGAATCGGATGAACATGATAGGGATCCTTACACTTACGCAGAGGCTATGGAGGATGTTGATTCAAAACTCTAAACAGAGGCCATGAACATAGAGATGAAGTCTATGGAGACTAATCGGGTCTAGAAGCTTGTGGATCTTCCCCAAGGGGTAAAACCATAGGGTGTAGGTGGATCTACAAGAGGAAGAGAGAAGTGGATGAAAATGTCAAAACCTTTAAGGCTAGACTGGTTGCTAAGGGATATACGCAAAAGGAAAGAATTGATTATGAGGAAACCTTTTCGCCTATTGCCATGCTTAAGTCCATTCGAATTCTTTTGTCCATAGCTGCCACTATCGACTATGAGATTTGGTAAAAATGGATGTCAAGATGGCTTTTTTAAATAGCTATCTTAATGAGTCCATTTATATGGAGCAACTAGACGGGTTCAAGGTCAAGGTTCAAGAGGGTAAGGTTTGTAAGCTGCTAAAGTTGATATATGGACTTAAGTAGGCTTCCCGTTCTTGGAACATAAGATTTGATCAAGTGATCAAGACTTATGGGTTCGCACAAAATGTGGACGAACCATGTGTGTAGAAACACATAAGGATAAGAAGGTGGTTTTTCGACTGCTCTATGTAGATCTGCTAATCGACAATGACGTTGGAGCATTGTCATTGGTCAAACTATGGTTGACTAGGTAGTTTGACATGAAGGACTTGGGTAAGGCTAATTTTATTCTCGGTATCTAAATTTTTTGAGATAGGAAAAACAGAATGATAGCTTTGTCCTAAGTTAGATACATAGATAAGATTCTTAGGAGGTTTGCAATGTAGGATTCCAAAAAAGGTGGGCAACCATCTAGGTTTGGAATTACTCTTTCTAAGAAAGACTCTCCAAAGTCTGAGGAAGAGAGAGAATACATGAAGAAGGTGTCTTATGCTTCGATAGTGGGTAGTCTCATGTATACCATGCTTTACACAAGACCAGATATTTGTTATGCGGGCAGGATTCTAAGCCGATTTCAGGCCGATCAAGGACTGAACCATTGGGTTGCGGTCAAGCATATTTATAAGTACCTAAGAAGGACTCGAGGGTATATGCTTGTGTATTCAGGTGAGGACCTAACTCTTCTAAGATACATTGATTTGGATTTTCAATCTTGTTTGGATTCTGGGAGATCGATTTCAGATTTTGTGTTTACTTTGAGCGACGGTGCCATTAGTTGGAGAAGTGTGAAGCAAGATTGCATTTCGGATTCATCGATGGAGGCTGAGTATGTGGTAGCTAGTGATGCTTCGAAAGAAGCTGTGTGGCTCCGTAAGTGTTTTGGGGATCTTAAGGTAGTTCCTGGTATAGATAAGGAGGTATCACTATACTGTGATAACAGTGTAGTGGTAGCTAATGCTAAAGAACCAAGATGTCACAAGAAAAGTAAGCATATTGATCAGAAGTATCACGTGATAAAGGACTTCGTAGTAGGCGGGCATATCGTTGTGTGCAAAATCATGTCAGAGAACAATTTAGTTGATCCATTCACAAAGACACTTACTGGGAGAGTCTTCGAGAGGCATGTGGAAGCTATAGGATGCGAGATTTATTATATTTACTCATTTAGTACAAGTGGGAGATTGTTGGACATGTATGCCCTAAGGAGTAAAATATAATATGTTTTTGGAGACATTTTTATCAATAAAGAATTTATTTATTATCTATATACCAAATCTTGTCCTCTTTATGTTCATATTTGTTGAATGTATGTTAAGCAAACAAAAGTCTGAGACTATTGTCTAAACCTTTAAGAATTAGGCATATGATGGACAGATTATGCGGAAGACACGATTTTTAAGATGACGGCCTGAATCATAAGATTTGCAATCAAGGGAATAAAGTTGGGCACTTATTTATGTAAAGATTGTTATGTTGTCTATATCCCTAACGGAAGATAGTTTGTCTTGGTCATCGAAGGTGGACTCCGCGAATAGAAACATTGGCACATTATCATAAGTGACGATATGTTGGATCAAGATATAAAGTGAATTGATTTGGATTAATAATTCTATCTTGGCAAATCAATTCACTTTAGACAATCATATGTATTATATCTTAATCTTGAGATGAATAGTGGGCCCGTTGTCTTGACTTTATGTCTTTGATGAACCAAAACGTGACATCTATATTTTAATAGTGGTATGCATGTCGGTACGTTAGAGGCATGATTTATAATAGCATAGACCTATTGTTCATAGACATGGAATCCATGGCTCTTTTTTAGGAGTAGTTGATATCCTCTTATATGTGTTATCCTGTAATTGAAAAACTAGAGTGCTTAACTATTTGGATATATAGGTGTAACCGAATGATATACTATCTATGGATGGTAAGTTTTTTGATAGTGAGATAATGAAACGTAAGATAAAAATAATCGAGAAGGTAAGACAGAACTTATCGTTAAGCCGATTATGAATAATCCTATGGGGATACGATACATTATGATATGTCATGGAGACTTAATTATTCAGGCTTTGTAATTCTATATAGTTCGAGAGTGTAGCTCTGAGTTTTTAGTGGAGTAGCATTAGAGTTGATAATTATGAAATGTATATCTAGGATATTGGGTTTTATAATTATCGAAAGCTTGAACAATATAGGTCCATCAGGTCCCATTTGCTAGCTCATTAAAATCCTGTAATAATACGGCATGCTTTTCTAATAATTGGTGACTTGTGTCATATTATAAGTTTGGCTAAAAATTTGATAAAATCAGATAATTCATGTCTGTTTATCAGTTGAATTAATTTTGTGAAAATTAATTCAAGATAAACTTGTTGAATTATCAAAATCAGATAATTAATGTTTGTTTATCGGTTGGATTAATTTTGAATTAATTTAAGATAAACTTGTTGAATTATCAAGAATATTTATTTTCTTAGAGATTATCTAGATATGACTGTTTTAATTAGATAACTTCTCTATTGGGTTATTTGAATTAAAACTGAGGCTCTATCCCAAGAATCTCAGGTGGGAAATACAGATTCGTAGGGGTCATTTATCGAAAGTTTGACAGGCCGATCTTTAAATTCGATAGACTGATCTGCTAGTTTAGGGGGTGTTGGCAGTGGTGGGAACCACTCAGTTCCTACCACAATCTCAGTTATAAACAGTGTAAAGCTCTCACATGCTACAGTAACAATAAAAAATATGCTACAGTGTAAAACTCTCATATGCTACAGTAAAAGTGGTTCTCACCCATTAGTTCCCACCACCTTTCCAAACACCCTATTAGTTTCCAACCGAGCGTTAAATAAATTACGTGCTTTCACGTAGATTTTATCAGATATTGTTTTTGATTTGATTTTGATTCAAAATTTTAAGGCCTTATCTGATTAGGACTAATTCCTTGGCCCAACCTTTATATAAACGGGAGTGAGAGTCATTGTTGTTCAGATCAGTTGAGAAATCTAGAGTGAGACTTTGTAACTCCTCGAAGAGTTGGTGTTCACAAATCATGACCTATAACTTTAGGTATTTCTTAATTGGTTGGAAGGAGAGTCACTGGGGAAAGGTTGAACAATGTGCGTCCATACGCACTCCGATCGTGGATCGAGAATAACAAGAAAGACAAGTTGGTTGAGGCTATTCTGAAACGTTACTTCTCTTCATGGATTGCAGGAGCTTTTCTGCATTTACGAGGTTAGTAAGATCTAGTTAATTTATGCATATAGTGTGTCAAACTTGTGTCTTAGAAGATCCTTTGGTATAAAATTTTTAAAATTCCGTTGCGTACTATTTTTTAAAGAGGGTATATCTATTTGCATTTTTTTTTAAAATCAGGGGACGTTGATGCAATTTAATTTGATCCATAGATGTAGTGTAATCTATATCTATATCTATACATATATGGAAAAAAAAAAAAAAACCATTTTTAGTGCTTTTTATGACAAGTGTTGCCCCTCTGATTTTCCTCATTTTTGTTTATCTTTTTTTTTTCATCTCTTATTTTTTGTTATTTTTCTTCATCCTATCCCCTCTTTTTTTCCTTCCTCCTTTTATAATATTATAACTCTTTTCTTTTTTCTATTTTTCTTTTATTTTTATTATTATAACTTTACAAGTATTTTAAAATGTGTTTATCATAAGTATTTTAAAATGTATTTATCATAGTATATTATTTTACTTTCAGGGTGTTTGGCTGGATGGTAGAATCGTTGGCTAGAACTTTTTTTACTGTAACATATAAGAGTTTTACATTGTAATAATTTTTTTATTATTACTATAATATATAAAAATTTTATACTAGGCCACAACCTATCAAACATATTTTTTGTCTTTAAATATATTCATGTGTTTATTATAAATTATTAATTAAAAATATAATAAGCACAATATGTAAGGACGTAGTGTCTGTTGTTGACTAGTTTTGACCAAAACATGTAAAAAGCTCGTAACAAAATGTTGACACGTAATATAAAAATTATATATAACCTAATTATTGTTACAAAATTAAAATCCAAATATCTTAAAAAATCTTCAATTTATAATCATTATAATAATATTATATTTTATATTATATAATTACCTTATAATTATTTTAATTATTTTATTTTAGCACATATATATATATATGTATATAATATTTTCAAACTATACCATATTTTAATTCAACAAACATTTGTTTAATCCACGGAATAATTTATGAAATTGGGGCTGTTCTGTTTATTGGGTTTTTAGGAGCGAAGAGGTTTTGGGAGCGTCTCTCTTTGGAGGTGCGCCGCTCAACTCAAACTCAACTAGAACCTTCCGTTGCCTCTTTCATCTCACACACAACTCCATCCGCCATGGCTGACGACTTAGAGCCAAACACTCCCCATTCCTCCTCTGCCGACGAGGCGAAGAAGAGAAAGCGCAAGCGAAACAAACCCAAGAAGAAGCCCTCTGTGTATTCGAAGCTCCCAAGCCCAACGAAACCCCAGAAGCAGAAGAAGAAGAAGAAGAAGAGGAGGCAGAGGAGACTCAGAAGAAAGAGAACAGGAAGAAGAAGAAGGAGAAGAAGTTGAACAGAGAGCAACAGAAGCTCCAAGAAGAAGAAGAAGAAGAGAATGGTGAGGAAGAAGAAGAGGAAGATAAAGAGGAGGAGAAGAAGAAGAAGAAAGTGAAGAGTAAAGGTGTTGGGTATGGGATTATGAGCACGGAGGCTTTACTTCTTTGGGATTGTCTGAACCCACTTTGAAGGCCATTCAGGAGATGGGTTTTCAGCATATGACTCAGGTTTGTAATTATTTTACTGGGATTTAGAAAATTTGTGCTCCATGGTACCTTGTTTGATTTGTTTTCTGAGGTAGGGAGAGCTTTTTTTTTTTCGGGAAAAGAAAGAAACTTGTAAATGTTGTTCCTGTAGAATCGTGAATAGGGCACTTTCCAATGACAGGAATTCGGAAAATTATGGCTTCTTCTTGCTTTTATCATAAATGAAATTTCTTGACTTGGGGAATTGTGCTACAGAGAAATTGGTTATTTTAGTTGTTGGTTTAGGAATCTCTGTTTACTCTTAAATCTTGTTTGGTCATTTTGATGAAGAATATGGTCATTTTCTCTTCAAGTTTGTGCCTTTTCACGATTGTATTGTTGGACTTGATGTTGTATATTCTAAAACGAACTAGCAAGTAAAATACTAAATGTTCATTGTTAAAGTGGAAATAGAAAGGCTCTCTTTTTTTGGTAGTCCAGCTGATTTTTTAAGAGGGAGAGCTTCTGAAGGAAAAAGGGGGAAAAAGAAGGAATGCTAAATAGAAATCTGTAAATATTTATGGAATTTTCAAGAACTATTTTGTGTTGTTAAGTACTTGATGTAAATATTTGTCCGGTTGTAGTGTGGTAACAGAACTTCTGGTTTGTTAATTCTTTTCCGTCTCATACTGTACTTTTTGGTTGTTGTTCCCTGCAAACTTAAAGAGATATTTCTCCATTTGTATTACCTTTCTGACATATGATTATATAGCATATCTGAAAAAATGTTTAATGTACCTTGAATGTCAACGCAGATTCAAGCCAGAGCAATCCCTTCACTTCTTGAAGGAAAAGATGTTCTTGGTGCTGCAAGGACAGGTTCTGGTAAAACTCTTGCTTTTCTGATACCGGCCGTGGAGTTGTTGCACCCACACTCGCTTTACTCCACGTAATGGTACTGGTGTTGTGGTTATTTGCCCAACAAGAGAGCTTGCAATACAGGTGAATATACTCGTTAACAAATCAGGGTAGTGTCTGGTTCTGTTTGATAACAAATTCTGACTTCCCTTACTCTTAGATTGTTTGAATTGGAAGGATGCGATGGGAGGCTAATTTTTGTGTGTTTGAGGGTCTTTGGTTAATAGCATTTTTTTTCTTTTATTTTATCTTTTCTGTTTTATTTTGTATTTTGAGGACCCCTTGTCCTCTTTCTTCTGGCATTATTTTCATCATCAATAATCGGAAGTCTTCTTATTAAAAAAAAAAAATAGTACTGTGCTCTGTATTGTCGGCTTGTAATACTTCTTGCATACTAGCCAATGACCCTAAAATGTGAATGACTTGGCCAGTTGAGTTTGTTTGATTATCTCTTTTGGAATATAGATTCATACGCCATTCTTGTACTGTATTGGTCCTATATACTGTAAAGTTTGGACAATAAGGTATATGATTAATTACCAAAACTTGACGATTAGTAGTACAAACCTGTGATCTGCTTAAGTTGTCCGATAACATGTATGTTTGATAATCTCCGATTAATGTCTTGGAACGCTACTTTGTTTGTGGTAATTTAGTTAAAATGATCGTATTCAGTGCCTTTTTTGTCTTATGTCATCTTTCTCAAGCGTTAATTGTAATAATGGCTGGTTCAACCCTATCAAGATGTTAAGTCATCTCTTTCGTACAAGTGAAATTCTTTTCTTCAAGACATAACATGCGCTTTTGTTTGCCCTCTCTCTGTCTCTCTTGCACTTGTGGGCATGAGTGCGTAGCGTCTTTGCATTTTCGTTTCAAGCATGTTTGGACATTTTGTACAAGACTTAATGCAAGACCTTAGAATTTGGTTGTATTGGCTGTCACATTAGAGAGAAGTAATCGCATCTTTGAAAAAACTGAGGGATCTTTAAGTGTTGTATGGAATAGAGTTACATATTGGGTAGCTTTGTGGGCATCTCAAGATAAAGAGCTGGTTAATTTTCCTATTTCTGATTATTAAGGGGTGGGATTTAATTTTGCAAGTGTCAGGCCTTGTTATGTTCTGATTATGTAACCTGTTAGGGGTTTTGTTTCCATGCTTCTGAGCTCTCATGTTTTAGGACTGCCTTGTCCTCCTTTGTACTTTTTCTTTCATTAGTTTTTTCAATAAAAATTGTTTCTTTTAAAAAAAAGATATTGTTTTCTTGTTTCTTCTGTTTTTGATAAGTTGCATTTATCCTTTTTATTTTTACTAAAAGTAAGGTACACCTGAAGCTTCTTATCCACATTTCTTTCTGCATTTGTTTTGTTATTTTCTCAGCGTCATTCTAATCTCGCTATGTTTTAAATCATTCAGACCCACGCTGTGGCAAAGAATCTTCTCAAATATCATTCACAGACAGTTGGCTTAGTTATTGGTGGTGCAGCTAGAAGAGGAGAAGCAGAGCGTATTGTAAAGGGGGTAAATTTGCTGGTGGCAACTCCTGGTCGTCTTATTGACCATCTACAAAATACAAAAGGGTTTATATATAAAAATCTGAAGGTATGTATGCTGTTACTCTGCACTTTTGTTTCTATATCAATGTTATCGAATATGGAGAATGATTTTATGGTGTGCATCTTATTCTGAAATGTTTTGCTTATTCCTTGTCATATATTATTGTAAATTTTTGTCCATATGTTTTGCATTGTAATTATTTTCCCTCCACTTTACTTGCACTTGCAGTGTCTCATGATTGATGAAGCTGACAGGATACTGGAAGCAAATTTTGAGGAAGAAATGAAGCAAATTATCAAGCTTCTTCCGAAGGTAAATTTGTAGTTCAAGAATTTACTTGACATTCGTTAAGGAGTTTGGTTGATGATGATGACTTGGTATGAGATGCCATTACTGTGCTAAGTTTTTGTTCATTTGTGTGTAAGGGATGAGGAAAACAAGAATGTTATTCATGTTGGGCAATAAATTAATCCTGCAACATCATATTGAAATAGTGGAGAAGGGCAATAAGAATTTTTCTTTTCCCCCAAGCTCTTATTGAGTGCAAATGCTAAGGCTTGATCAATTCTTGAAATTGGTTATATTGCTATATCTTGACTTGGGGTTATATGTAATGAGAATTATCTCTGTGCTTGGATGTAATCAAATTTCCACAAGGCCTAAACAGTGTTTCATGTATTCAATGGTTAGCTAAATAGCTGGTTGTTCACTTCCAGCTCCAATTTTTACGGATAAATATCCTTTATTTTTTTCTTTTTGCAGTGGCAATAAAATATAGAATGATCCAAGATTGAGTTTGTTTAGCTGATTGAGTTTCTAATTTATG
Source organism: Artocarpus heterophyllus (assembly GCA_025403435.1). Lineage (NCBI taxonomy): Eukaryota > Viridiplantae > Streptophyta > Magnoliopsida > Rosales > Moraceae > Artocarpus > Artocarpus heterophyllus. Next base: position 16,901,474 of record CM046345.1, on the reverse strand, counting down.
TGCAGACAAGGCAAACGGCTTTATTCTCAGCGACTCAAACTAAGAAGGTATGTGCATTATATCTGTATCGTAGGGTAACCTATTGCTCTATAAGCCCTTTATCTTTTGATATTGTCCTTTTGACTTAGCCATTTTGCTTGTAAAGTTTCAGTTAAATTCCTCATTTATAAAAGTTTAGACACTGTTTTTGTTGCTTTTATTTATTTATTATTGTTTGAGCAGATTGTTGCTTTTATTATGGGCTCTTAAGTGTTGTTATTTTCTCATATTACCTTTTTTTGCAATAAAATGTAGGTTGAGGATCTTGCCCGTTTATCTTTTCAGACGCCACCCGTCTATGTTGATGTAGATGATGGCAGAACTAAGGTAATCGTTAGAATTTTGATCTCACATTCTACGTTTTCTCATATATATATATATATGTATTTATTTAAATTTGTAACTTTAATACTTATTTTGGTAACCTTATGAGTTATGAAATTATGGTGCGACAGGTTACCAATGAAGGGCTGGAGCAAGGCTATGTGTTGTGCCTTGTGCCAAGAGATTTATACTTTTGTATTCTTTCCTAAAGAAAAATCTGTCTAAAAAAGTGATGGTCTTTTTCTCTTCATGTAACTCGGTCAAATTCCATAGCGAGCTTCTAAGATACATTCAGATTCCTTGCCTTGATATCCATGGAAAGCAAAAGCAGCAAAAGAGAACGAGTACCTTTTTTCAATTCTGTGAAGCAGAGAAAGGAATTTTGCTATGTACTGATGTTGCTGCTCGTGGACTGGATATACCGGCCGTAGTATGTTTATTTTCTTATCTTAAGTTGATAGGTTTTATTTTCTCAATTTAACGTTTTTCAACAATAAAAATGGTCGAGAAGAATAATTGTTGAAAATCAAGGATTACTTGTACTTTCGGATAAAGATAGTTCAAGGATAATGTTTCTTTCCTTTTAGTTTCACGCTATGTATATGTTGAAACTAAAACCATGTGATCACTTCTTCGGCCTAAATGCTCTGTGATATCACCAATTTCTATCTAAATAAAAAGAAAATGATTTTCAGTTAGTTATTTGCAAGCTCATATATACCATATATCTTACTTTAACCTCTACTTTGCTTGTAGGACTGGATTGTTCAATATGACCCTCCTGATGAACCAAAGGTGCCTGCCATTTTTATCTCAAGATATTTTAGTCGCTTAAAACTTTTCATCCATATTTCTGACATTGGACCTTGGAGTTACTGCTTGCAGGAATATATTCATAGGGTTGGCCGAACGGCTCGTGGGGAAGGTGCGAGAGGACATGCACTGCTGTTTCTCATTCCTGAAGAGTTGCAGTTTCTTCGCTATCTCAAGGTAGAATATTTACCAAAATGGTATGACAGCAAAGAGAAATGGTCATAGTAAAACAAAGAAACTCGAGGCAAATTGTCAAGTGAACTTGATAAACCAAAAAAATTCCATCTTTGGAGAAGAACTATGGACTTGGGAGCTTGCATAACATTTTCTTGATAATCTCTTTTTTCCGTACACGCACAAAATAATATTGCAATTCATTCTCTATTGTTATTTTCAGGCAGCGAAAGTTCCTGTTAAAGAGTATGAATTCAGTGAAAAGAATCTTTGCAATGTGCAATCTCACCTGGTAACCCACTCTTTTCTCTATGCTGATTATTCATTATAATTTATTTGTAACAAACAAATGAACGTCAAGCTAAATTTGATAATGTTGCTTTTTAAATGGTGCAGGAGAAATTGGTATCTAATAACTACTATTTGAACAAATCTGCAAAAGACGCATACAGATCCTATATCTTAGCCTACAATTCACACTCTATGAAGGATATTTTCAATGTGCACCGCCTTGATATGCAGGTACCACTTTTTCTTCCGATTTCATAAATCAGTTATCTATCTTTCTTACCACACCTCGCTGTCAGGCTTTACCGATATCTATATAGATATATATATATATATATGTATGTATACATATATATATATGTATATATATTTATAGTACTATCTTTTACTTTTCTAGCTAAGAGCACTAGCACTACACCACTACCCTACAAGTTAGGAGAGGAAAACTTCCTTTTAGTACCGAAGAGGCACGCTAAGGCTCCATTCACTTTCCGGGTTCGAATTGGGGCGAATTGAATCTTTTTTGTTCAAACTGTAAGATTTGAGAGGTGAGGTTTAATTGCAAATCGAACCGACCTTCTAAATTGGGTCTGTCCAAATTGTTTCAAGTTGGTCTGCGCTTATGAAACAGATTGAAGCTAAGACTTTGTTGTGGAAGCCTGTATCTATATTATTGTAGAAGCAGGAAAACTAATGAAAACCGCATAAC